>CAUOFW020004835.1:1470911-1511921 GCA_963454935.2 Ilex paraguariensis | reverse complement strand
GGGGGGGGGGGGGGGGGGGGGGGGGGTGCACTTTGTGAGCGTGGGTGTCTGCTGCATGGACGGGTGCTATGTGTGTGTCTGATGGGTGTGTGTGTTTTGTGTGCGGGCACACTTAAGTGATATCTTCTGTGAAAACTTCTGTCAAACATATGGTGGGCGGTGTGTGTTTGTTAAGTGGGTGTGATGTATGGGTTGTGAGTGTTGTGTGTGTGTTGGTGTGCATTATGTGTGTGTGTGTGAAGCATATAAAATTGATGGGAGTTCAACAATTGGAAAATGAAACCAAATTTGTTAAACTAAATCCAACCAAGCCACTATTTTTCAACCACCTACTTCTATCAAATATTCAATTGCAAATAAAAATTTAATTCAATCAAAAAAAAAATTAAATTTCAAATAAATCATTAAATTTCAAAACCATAACACTAACATTCAAAAAAAAAAATGCTACTAACAACTATAATTTCCCAATTAATTTCTTGCAATCCCAAATAGAAATCCTAGCATTTAATTCTTACAAAACTTAATTAACACCCAAAAACTAACTTAATTAACACCCAATATCAAAAAATACAAAAATTAACACCCAAAATATCAAACCAATACAAAACACTCAAAATATGTCTACGTGTGTTAATCAACCACTGTCATTCAACCACTCAATTCCACCAAAATTAAAAATTAGTCTTTTGAACTAAAAAATTTAGAAAATCAAATAAAAGGGAATGTGTTCAAAAAATCACATTGTGTCCATATCGATGTTGTTGATCATATTTATCACACAAAATAATAAATATAGTTACCTTATTGAAATACAATTATTGCCTTAACTCTTGTAGGAATACACTTATGAAATTAAGAATCTGAATTTCATAAAATTAGCAAGCCTTCTTTTTTTTTTTTCTTTTTTTGGGTCAAGAACAGCCCAAAGTATCAAGTTAACATAAATATAGTACATTACTTTCTTAACAGTCTATTATAAATTATTTGTTACTTGCTACCAGACTTCCCTTTACTCAATTTCAAAGGTCTCCAAAAATTTAGTCCTCTCATTCAATCAACCCTTAATGATACTTTTTTTAACCACTAATCAAGCACCAAAGAAATAACCACTAAATTCAATAAAAAATAAAAAATAAAAAATCAAATACATATATTTCAATTAAAATGAGTAGTGTTTTGGAAAGAGGGGGTTGACCGTTATACCATGTCCCCAAAACCAACATAAAGACTCGCCGCACAAAACTATCAGAACAACCCACTACCCATAACAAATAACCACTACTATTAACACCATAGGCTGAACCCACCACCCATAAACATTACTATTGTAGACAGTTAACCACATCCCCAAAACCACCATGATAGACCCACCACATAACCCATTAACACCACCATCTATCATCAGTTAAAAAAAAAAATCAGATATACCCAGCAAAAGAACTCCATCTTTCAAACCACACCCACTTTACAAACTTTATTCAATGAAAATCCAACCACACTCCCCAATATGTTAATTGTGCCTGCTAGCAAGCATTTTGCTCCTCATAAATATGAATTTTTGTAAATAATTGGAACACATAGTTTCACTCAATATTCAACGGAGCATCAAATAATCTTAACAATTAAGAGGAAGGTTAGTTATAATGTTGTTGTAATGCATAATCTAATGATAAGATGATGTCGTAGTTCAGAATTCACTATCCACGACAAAGCTTGAAAGTGCAAGGTTCAACTCTGCTTCTCATCTAAGTAAACTTGGTTCCATTAAGCAACATGGGTACATAGTGAACTAAAAAACACAATGATGAGAACACATTTATGCCAAACCAAAAAAAAAAGGAGGCTTTAGCAATCAACATCCCAAAAACATACACCACATGAAATATGACTTTTGGGTCTCCTACTGCAGTCCAACAAGAAATAAACCATCAAACATAACAATTTATATTGATCTCAACCATTCTTGTGGTACCCTAAATTTGTCATTTCAAAAACAATTCTTTCTTATTAAGATAGATTCTCATGCCTAAAGGCACTTTATAACAAAAAAAAAAAAGATAATTAGAAAAATATGCATCCATTGGAAAAAATTGAACCTCCATCAAGGCTCAGATTCTTACAATTTACAATTCCTCTAAAAATAGGACCTCCAAAAGTTTTAAACTTACATACACAATTCATTACTATACCCTAAAAAGCTATCAAATTAGAGTCTTGTTCGAAATTCATAATAGCAAATGAATGAATCCCACAATCATAGACCTAAATAAGCTAATCAAACGATAAATTCAGCAAAACAACACATTAGTGTCATGGCTTCACCATCAAAAGCTGTATGTCAAAATTAAATATGTAAACTTTCCTGGAAAATTTAATGTGCTAAATTGAGAAGGTGGTTCATGCATTGGATCACTGAATTAGATTCTGACTCAATCAAAACATGCTTGAAAGGCATCTAAGTTCAAGCAAAGACACACAACCATACACATACAAATTCTTTTTATTTATCAACATCAACCACAAATTCAAACAACCAACGTCAATTACGTGAAAGAATCCGATGAATGCCATAAAAATAGTTACAAAAAATAAACAAAAAGAAACCTAAATTCAACCTAATACACCCACGACAATGCATACGAATCATACCATAGTACGAATTTTTGTGTGGGTGCGTGAATTTGTGTTGTGGTGTGCTTGTGAATTTGTGTTGTGGTGTGCTTGTGAATGTGTGTGGCGTTTGTATTTGTGTGCATGTGTGTGTGATGTGTTGTGTATGATGTGTGCATGTAATTGTGTGTGTGCGAGAGAGAGAGAGAGAGGGGGGGTGGGGGAGACCTAGACTGTGTTCGGTCTCTTGTTCATGGCGTCATTCTACAACCTTTGATCATCAATTGCACAATCCACAGCAATCTAAACCCAAAAAATGAATAAGTATCAAATGTCAACCCAATAAACACATTAAAATACTATTATCAATGGCATACCCAAAATTAAATAAAGTAAAAGAATAAATTAAAACCCAAGGAATATAATCCAATGAATGTCATAAGAGTAGTTGTCAAAATCAAACAAAAACCTATCGAAGATGGACATAAATTCAACCCACTAAATGGGTATATAGTGAATTCATATCACTGTGTTTTCCCAACTTTGGAGATTCAAAAACACCTGTCTTTTTATTATAAATTAACATTCAATTTGATACAATTAACAAATCCGTTTCATACGACTAACAATTATAACATTCAATAAAAACCCTGTTATCAAAATCCTATGAAAAATCTCAATTTGAAAATTAAACTATAATATTCAAACCAATTGTAGTGGAGAAGTAACAATTGTAACATGGATAAATATTTTCACCTTAACTCATGCTTACCAGTGACGTTTAACACTACCAGAATCTATGTATTACCCATGCCGCACTGTAATTCAAGGAATCACCAATTAGAGTCATTCGAGTGTAAAGGGAAAAAAAAAAGAAGTACGAAAAAATATGGTGTTAATTGATATACGAAGATCATACATGCCCTAGTGTATAGAGTTCTTGTACTATTAATTTTGGATCAACACTAAAAACACAATAACAATAACTTCCCTGAAAAAAGGCATTCACCCACAATAAACTCATGTACCCAAAAAAAAAAAAATCTCCAACATCATAGTGACTCAAATTAATTCAAAATCCTAACCAATCAAATATAAGAAGCTAGAAATATGTACGCAATTATGTTCATAACAACCTGTTTTGCCAGAAAAATTATGTATTTGCAGGGATTCAATAAATTAAAAAAATACATTTCGACAAACATGTGATCTGATTAGGCATTTTAACGAACAGTTGATGTGTATTCAAGATGTTCAAACATATCCTTAACCCCAAAAGAACCCCTTACTTGTATCACTCAATCCCACAAATCAAGAGTTCTTACCAACCTCAACCATAGCTCATAGAAAAACCTCTACTCTAGTTTCAACAAAAGTAGACATTGGAGCAATATTTGTAACATGTTTCCATTAATATATCTCGGGAAGAAAAAATTATGTACAACAAAATGGCTATGTCAATAACACTTAACCCCAACATACCTTGCTTATTTCAATAGCATATGAGAATAGTCCACGCTATAATACAGTTCCATAAATACCAAAAATACATATGTACACAAAGACACCAAACTGAACTATATCAAAATTCATTTCAAAACAAACATTTCATCATAAAGAGGTGGACTATGAAAATATGGAGACCTATCAAAGCCCATAACAACACCCTTATCAAGATCACATAAGCATAAAATAACCAATATCCATCAACGTTGTCATCAACAACAAATAATTCAATCACATATATAGGTGTTAATTATATAGGATGAAAATTTAAAGAAAACCCATATCGAAACACAAACCTTATAGGTGAACTAAAAATTCACAATGGGCAGCCAAGAAGAAATACAAATTCTAAAGAATGAAATTAACACTCAAAATTACGCCAAATCTGAAAACCCAAATTTCAAAAATACTCAAAAAAAACCCCAATTTGAAAACCTAAATCTCACAAATCGTGCAACTATGCGTGGTATGTGTGTGACTGTGCATGGTATGTGTGTGCGTGATCTCTATGTGTGTGTTAGTGGAGAGAGAGAGAGAGAGAGAGAGAGAGAGAGAGGGGTACCTGGGTGACAGTAGATATAAACAACGAAATTAACACTCAAAATTTCACACCAAATATGAAAAATCCAAATTTCAAAAATACTCCAAAAACCCCCAATTTGAAAACCTAAATTTTGCAAATCGTGTGACTGTGTGGTGTGTGTGTGTGTGCGTGTGGTATATGTGTGCATGATCTTTGTGTGTGTGTGCGTGATATCTGTCTCTGTGTGTGTGTGTGTATGCGCGCGCGTGCGTATGATGCGTGTGTGGGTGGGTGTGTTACTGGAGAGAGAGAGAGAGAGNAGGAGATTTGATTTTTGAATTGTATTTTGAAATAGATTTGGGTATTTTCGATCTTTGTATAAATACAAGTCCTTAAAATCTCAAAAAGTATTTCCTTGAATGTTTCCTCCTAATAGTCAAAGACAGTGTACCAGCNGAAAAAAAAAAAAAAGAGGGGTGCCTGGGCGACGGCAGAGAGAGGAAGACAAGGCAGAGGCTTGATCTGCTTCTTGTGTGTGTGTGAGAGAGAGAGAGAAAGAGAGAGAGTCGTAAGAGAAAGAAAGAGACATTATGGTTGTCGCCTGGCTTGGGAAGGAGAGCACACGCCTATCTCTGCCTTGGGTTGTGTGTTGGAATGGGTGGAATTTGATTTTTGAGTGAGGTATATTGTGAGCCTCTAGTTTAGGGACCTTTGAATTGATTTGAGACTGTTGAATTTATTTGTTAAAGTCGTCCTGTTTTAGATTATAGATTATAGATTGATAATATATAACATTTAAGCTAACTCTTTTACCAATAAGGACAGGTGCAATTTCTTTGGTTTATTAATGACACATATTATATACTTTTTTATAAGTAGGTCCAATAGTTCTTGTACTTTTTTTTTCCTATTTTTGACCTTTAGTGGATCATGCATATTTTTTCAAGACTCCTCTTTCTTTTAATTTCTCTCTCATTTCTCTTTTATATTATATATCATTCTTTATATCTCCTTCCTCACATTTTCGTTCAATTCATGGCCAGATTGAAAACATCACAAAATGAAGAAACAAAACAGAATTTTATCATGATCAAGTCTCATGGTGTCCAAAGAAGATTGGTTCGTTCGTTCCCATCCACATCAAGCTCGTTTTCTTTTTATTTTTAGTCTTCATTGTTCTCTGTATGTGTGATTCTTTTTTTTTTTGACCTTTGTTAGTGATTTATTTTGGGTGGTTGTTCTTTTTTCTGTGAATCCCAAATTTGTTGTGTTTGGTCGGGGAGAATGTGTGAGGAAAAAAAAGATTAAATTTTTTTATGGGATAGTAATAAAGGTACTTTTACTATCGTCTGACCAGCAACAGAGGCATTGTTACTGTTCCAAAGATAGTAACAAAGACATGGTTACTGTCCCAAAAATAATAACAGTGAAGTATTTTTACTATCTCAGGATAGTAACAGAGGTATTGTTTTGTCGTGAGGCAATAACAAAGGCATTTTTTTATTGCCGTGTGGATAGTAACATTGATGTTGTTAATGTCCCAAATGTGTGTGTGCGCGCGCATACATAAAGGATATTTGAATCTANCTTATTTTTGACCTTTAGTGGATCATGCATATTTTTTCAAGACTCCTCTTTCTTTTAATTTCTCTCTCATTTCTCTTTTATATTATATATCATTCTTTATATCTCCTTCCTCACATTTTCGTTCAATTCATGGCCAGATTGAAAACATCACAAAATGAAGAAACAAAACAGAATTTTATCATGATCAAGTCTCATGGTGTCCAAAGAAGATTGGTTCGTTCGTTCCCATCCACATCAAGCTCGTTTTCTTTTTATTTTTAGTCTTCATTGTTCTCTGTATGTGTGATTCTTTTTTTTTTTGACCTTTGTTAGTGATTTATTTTGGGTGGTTGTTCTTTTTTCTGTGAATCCCAAATTTGTTGTGTTTGGTCGGGGAGAATGTGTGAGGAAAAAAAAGATTAAATTTTTTTATGGGATAGTAATAAAGGTACTTTTACTATCGTCTGACCAGCAACAGAGGCATTGTTACTGTTCCAAAGATAGTAACAAAGACATGGTTACTGTCCCAAAAATAATAACAGTGAAGTATTTTTACTATCTCAGGATAGTAACAGAGGTATTGTTTTGTCGTGAGGCAATAACAAAGGCATTTTTTTATTGCCGTGTGGATAGTAACATTGATGTTGTTAATGTCCCAAATGTGTGTGTGCGCGCGCATACATAAAGGATATTTGAATCTATTTTAAATTTTGAAATGTGAATTTTATATTGGTAGTTTAATTATGAAAGATCTAAAATTAAAAAGATTTGATTTTGTTTGATTTTTGAATTGTATTTTGAAATAGATTTGGGTATTTTCGATCTTTGTATAAATACAAGTCCTTAAAATCTCAAAAAGTATCTCCTTGAATGTTTCCTCCTAATAGTCAAAGACAGTGTACCAGCTTCCAAAAATTCCTTGTTTTATTAGTTAATTAGATTAGGATCCCTCCATTAATGTGTAAACTAATTTAGTCATACTGAATATTTAATATATAAAAAGGTCCTCTAAGTTTTTTTTAAAAAAATTGGATGCGGTCCCTGTGTAGGCGCGAACGTATGGAGGTTGGACAATTAATGTGTTTTCATCCCATTTTTCTCTCTAATTTCAACCTAAAATATAGTTAGTTTCTTTTTTGTGTGTGTGTTTGTTATTGAGGATTTTGTGGTGTTATCTATTAGTTTTGANGAGGCTTGATCTGCTTCTTGTGTGTGTGTGAGAGAGAGAGAGAAAGAGAGAGAGTCGTAAGAGAAAGAAAGAGACATTATGGTTGTCGCCTGGCTTGGGAAGGAGAGCACACGCCTATCTCTGCCTTGGGTTGTGTGTTGGAATGGGTGGAATTTGATTTTTGAGTGAGGTATATTGTGAGCCTCTAGTTTAGGGACCTTTGAATTGATTTGAGACTGTTGAATTTATTTGTTAAAGTCGTCCTGTTTTAGATTATAGATTATAGATTGATAATATATAACATTTAAGCTAACTCTTTTACCAATAAGGACAGGTGCAATTTCTTTGGTTTATTAATGACACATATTATATACTTTTTTATAAGTAGGTCCAATAGTTCTTGTACTTTTTTTTTCCTATTTTTGACCTTTAGTGGATCATGCATATTTTTTCAAGACTCCTCTTTCTTTTAATTTCTCTCTCATTTCTCTTTTATATTATATATCATTCTTTATATCTCCTTCCTCACATTTTCGTTCAATTCATGGCCAGATTGAAAACATCACAAAATGAAGAAACAAAACAGAATTTTATCATGATCAAGTCTCATGGTGTCCAAAGAAGATTGGTTCGTTCGTTCCCATTCACATCAAGCTCGTTTTCTTTTTATTTTTAGTCTTCATTGTTCTCTGTATGTGTGATTCTTTTTTTTTTTGACCTTTGTTAGTGATTTATTTTGGGTGGTTGTTCTTTTTTCTGTGAATCCCAAATTTGTTGTGTTTGGTCGGGGAGAATGTGTGAGGAAAAAAAAGATTAAATTTTTTTATGGGATAGTAATAAAGGTACTTTTACTATCGTCTGACCAGCAACAGAGGCATTGTTACTGTTCCAAAGATAGTAACAAAGACATGGTTACTGTCCCAAAAATAATAACAGTGAAGTATTTTTACTATCTCAGGATAGTAACAGAGGTATTGTTTTGTCGTGAGGCAATAACAAAGGCATTTTTTTATTGCCGTGTGGATAGTAACATTGATGTTGTTAATGTCCCAAATGTGTGTGTGCGCGCGCATACATAAAGGATATTTGAATCTATTTTAAATTTTGAAATGTGAATTTTATATTGGTAGTTTAATTATGAAAGATCTAAAATTAAAAAGATTTGATTTTGTTTGATTTTTGAATTGTATTTTGAAATAGATTTGGGTATTTTCGATCTTTGTATAAATACAAGTCCTTAAAATCTCAAAAAGTATCTCCTTGAATGTTTCCTCCTAATAGTCAAAGACAGTGTACCAGCTTCCAAAAATTCCTTGTTTTATTAGTTAATTAGATTAGGATCCCTCCATTAATGTGTAAACTAATTTAGTCATACTGAATATTTAATATATAAAAAGGTCCTCTAAGTTTTTTTAAAAAAAATTGGATGCGTTCCTGTGTAGGCGCGAACGTATGGAGGTTGGACAATTAATGTGTTTTCATCCCTAAAATATAGTTAGTTTCTTTTTTTGTGTGTGTGTTTGTTATTGAGGATTTTGTGGTGTTATCTATTAGTTTTGAATTTCAAATTCATGAACCAAGCAATTTGGAATATACCTGTCGTGTATCTTAAACGTTAATTTGATAGGTACATAAATTAGCAATTAAGTTTTACGTATTCGTTAGTAGATCTAGACACATGTTCTTTATGATTTACATAATTTTAAATTATGTTTAGTTTTATGTACTTGTGTACTTGTAATGATGTATATGTACATTCTTCTCAATTAAATACTAATGTACCTATCTCATTGATGTATATATTCTTATAATGTACCTAAATGATTGTGTATGTTCTTCGACATATATGATATGTTGTGTACCTATGTAAACATGTATATGTACTTGTGTACCTGTAATGGTGTATATGTATCTTATTCTTAATTAAATATTGATGTACATATTCGTATAATGTAACTGAATGATCGTATATGTTATTTGACATATATGATATGTTGTGTACCTATATAAACATGTATATATTAATTGCGTACCTATTGTGTTTGTTAATACATTTTTTGTGTGTGTATAATCATGAATGTTTGTGAGCAATTCATATTCGATTTTTAGTTTTGCTGAGGATGGATATGTAACTTTTGTGATAAAATTTTATTTACCAGTTTATGTACTTGTGTACTTGTAATGACATATGTGTATATTCTTCTCAATTAAACCTTTAAGCATTTGTATGTTACTCTATGTNTCTCCTTGAATGTTTCCTCCTAATAGTCAAAGACAGTGTACCAACTTCCAAAAATTCCTTGTTTTATTAGTTAATTAGATTAGGATCCCTCCATTAATGTGTAAACTAATTTAGTTATACTGAATATTTAATATATAAAAAGGTCCTCTAAGTTTTTTTAAAAAAAATTGGATGCGTTCCTGTGTAGGCGCGAACGTATGGAGGTTGGACAATTAATGTGTTTTCATCCCTAAAATATAGTTAGTTTCTTTTTTTGTGTGTGTGTTTGTTATTGAGGATTTTGTGGTGTTATCTATTAGTTTTGANGTGAATCCCAAATTTGTTGTGTTTGGTCGGGGAGAATGTGTGAGAAAAAAAAAGATTAAATTTTTTTATGGGATAGTAATAAAGGTACTTTTACTATCGTCTGACCAGCAACAGAGGCATTGTTACTGTTCCAAAGATAGTAACAAAGACATGGTTACTGTCCCAAAAATAATAACAGTGAAGTATTTTTACTATCTCAGGATAGTAACAGAGGTAGTGTTTTGTCGTGAGGCAATAACAAAGGCATTTTTTTATTGCCGTGTGGATAGTAACATTGATGTTGTTAATGTCCCAAATGTGTGTGTGCGCGCGCATACATAAAGGATATTTGAATCTATTTTAAATTTTGAAATGTGAATTTTATATTGGTAGTTTAATTATGAAAGATCTAAAATTAAAAAGATTTGATTTTGTTTGATTTTTGAATTGTATTTTGAAATAGATTTGGGTATTTTCGATCTTTGTATAAATACAAGTCCTTAAAATCTCAAAAAGTATCTCCTTGAATGTTTCCTCCTAATAGTCAAAGACAGTGTACCAACTTCCAAAAATTCCTTGTTTTATTAGTTAATTAGATTAGGATCCCTCCATTAATGTGTAAACTAATTTAGTTATACTGAATATTTAATATATAAAAAGGTCCTCTAAGTTTTTTTAAAAAAAATTGGATGCGTTCCTGTGTAGGCGCGAACGTATGGAGGTTGGACAATTAATGTGTTTTCATCCCTAAAATATAGTTAGTTTCTTTTTTTGTGTGTGTGTTTGTTATTGAGGATTTTGTGGTGTTATCTATTAGTTTTGAATTTCAAATTCATGAACCAAGCAATTTGGAATATACCTGTCGTGTATCTTAAACGTTAATTTGATAGGTACATAAATTAGCAATTAAGTTTTACGTATTCGTTAGTAGATCTAGACACATGTTCTTTATGATTTACATAATTTTAAATTATGTTTAGTTTTATGTACTTGTGTACTTGTAATGATGTATATGTACATTCTTCTCAATTAAATACTAATGTACCTATCTCATTGATGTATATATTCTTATAATGTACCTAAATGATTGTGTATGTTCTTCGACATATATGATATGTTGTGTATCTATGTAAACATGTATATGTACTTGTGTACCTGTAATGGTGTATATGTATCTTATTCTTAATTAAATATTGATGTACATATTCGTATAATGTAACTGAATGATCGTATATGTTATTTGACATATATGATATGTTGTGTACCTATATAAACATGTATATATTAATTGCGTACCTATTGTGTTTGTTAATACATTTTTTGTGTGTGTATAATCATGAATGTTTGTGAGCAATTCATATTCGATTTTTAGTTTTGCTGAGGATGGATATGTAACTTTTGTGATAAAATTTTATTTACCAGTTTATGTACTTGTGTACTTGTAATGACATATGTGTATATTCTTCTCAATTAAACCTTTAAGCATTTGTATGTTACTCTATGTTCTTTACTCCCTTGACTGATCCATTTTTTTGTGTTTTTGTTCTAATTTTTTGATACGCTATTTATAGAGATATTTCCATGGGGGTAGATGAAGATATTTAAATTTATGTTTATTATAGTGTCAGTTAATTGAAGAGACGTTAGTGTAGACGTTTCATCTCAATGTATATGTTCCAGAGATATACTCGATTCATCCACTATTAATAAATGTATCTTAGTGTACCTGTGAACCACCTGTTAATGGGTACATTAAACAAGAACAAGTCATTTTTTTTACTGTACTTATCTGACGNCCTATTTTTGACCTTTAGTGGATCATGCATATTTTTTCAAGACTCCTCTTTCTTTTAATTTCTTTCTCATTTCTCTTTTATATTATATATCATTCTTTATATCTCCTTCCTCACATTTTCNACGTATATGTACATTCTTCTCAATTAAATACTAATGTACCTATCTCATTGATGTATATATTCTTATAATGTACCTGAATGATTGTGTATGTTCTTCGACATATATGATATGTTGTGTACCTATGTAAACATGTATATGTACTTGTGTACCTGTAATGGTGTATATGTATCTTATTCTTAATTAAATATTGATGTACATATTCGTATAATGTAACTGAATGATCGTATATGTTATTTGACATATATGATATGTTGTGTACCTATATAAACATGTATATATTAATTGCGTACCTATTGTGTTTGTTAATACATTTTTTGTGTGTGTATAATCATGAATGTTTGTGAGCAATTCATATTCGATTTTTAGTTTTGCTGAGGATGGATATGTAACTTTTGTGATAAAATTTTATTTACCAATTTATGTACTTGTGTACNTTTCTGTGAATCCCAAATTTGTTGTGTTTGGTCGGGGAGAATGTGTGAGGAAAAAAAAGATTAAATTTTTTTATGGGATAGTAATAAAGGTACTTTTACTATCGTCNAATTTATGTACTTGTGTACCTGTAATGGCATATGTGTATATTCTTCTCAATTAAACCTTTAAGCATTTGTATGTTACTCTATGTTCTTTACTCCCTTGACTGATCCATTTTTTTGTGTTTTTGTTCTAATTTTTTGATACGCTATTTATAGAGATATTTCCATGGGGGTAGATAAAGATATTTAAATTTATGTTCATTATAGTGTCAGTTAATCGAAGAGACGTCAGTGTAGACGTTTCATCTCAATGTATATGTTACAGAGATATACTCGATTCATCCACTATTAATAAATGTATCTTAGTGTACCTGTGAACCACCGGTTAATGGGTACATTAAACAAGAACAAGTCATTTTTTTTACTGTACTTATCTGACGATCTGTGTTTGTGGAGAATAAGATATATTATGATAAGAGTAATGGAGTAATGCTACATGAACTTAAAAAGTAGACTTCAAAATTAGACTTGGTAATCTCAACCATTGAATAGATAATAGGTCTCAATAGATGCCGGGACCTACAGTGAAATCAATGGTTGAGATTATCAAGTCTAATTTTTAAGTCTAATATAACTTTTTTAGAATAGGTATTTCAATTACGTAATATTCAGTATGACTAAATTAGTTATATCTATTGTTTTGACTTTTCAACATAAATCTAATTTAAAAGTAAAATGACAAGTGAATTTTTTTTGAAATCCTATTGGACCTAGGTGCGGACCTCCAAAAAAACCTCTTGTTTTATGTATCAACAAATTCATTTATTCACCCAAACAGAAAAATTATNGGTAAGAGTAATGGAGTAATGCTACATAAACTTAAAAAGTAGACTTCAAAATTAGACTTGATAATCTCAACCATTGAATAGATAATAGGTCTCAATAGATGCCGGGACTTACAGTGAAATCAATGGTTGAGATTATCAAGTCTAATTTTCAAGTCTAATATAACTTTTTTAGAAAAGGTATTTCAATTACATAATGCTATCGTTATTTTTGCAATTTTAAAAAACGTTAGTTATATGTATTGTTTTGACTTTTCAACAGAAATCTAATTTAAAAGTAAAATGACAAGTGAATTTTTTTTGAAATCCTATTGGACCTAGGTGCGGACCTCCAAAAAAACCTCTTGTTTTATGTATCAACAAATTCATTTATTCACCCAAACAGAAAAATTATATGTTTCACATGTTTATAATTTCGTATATGCCATTAACATAATGATACAATCTTTATGAGATTCTAATTCCTAATAAAATACACAAGTACTTTCGTTCTAGAAATTTTTTGATTAGCCTACAATAGAATAAATAGATATAGATATTGTGAAAGATTACACCGAGTCTGAGAGCATTTGAAAGTAAGATATGAATAGGACTTGGTTGGTCTTGTAATAGGATGGATTGCTGCTTCTGCTTGCTCGTCAGTGAGTCTTACATCATGGCATGCCATGTTAGTTACAGTCTTGGGTAGATCACTGGCCGGCAATAGCAAAACCCGATGCGCGCGCACACACACACATATATATATATATTCACCATTTCAAGTATATGATTACAGAGGATCGTTACTCTTAATTTCCAAGGTCAAAAAATTGAGGAGCCAAGGTTTTACCATCTTCTTCCCTCGGCCCACATCTACATGCCACTGTCAACCTCACATTCTGATAGGGGCCGGGTGGGGTGGGTGGGTTCATGTGCCACAGACAGGGACAAGCTTAATACAAGAGGAAACTTACAATGCATTGCCATCAGGTAAATGGCGATGAAATGGGGTCCTCCCACCCCCAGGACAATTGATCTCTTGAGAGACAGCACTCCACGCCATTTTTGGTGGACAAGTCTCCACCTCTGGAA
This sequence comes from Ilex paraguariensis, assembly GCA_963454935.2. Taxonomy (NCBI): domain Eukaryota; kingdom Viridiplantae; phylum Streptophyta; class Magnoliopsida; order Aquifoliales; family Aquifoliaceae; genus Ilex; species Ilex paraguariensis. Next base: position 1,497,709 of record CAUOFW020004835.1, on the reverse strand, counting down.
TGTCTTCAAATGCTTCTTGAGAATTGATATTTCTTCTGTGATGCAGCAGCAGCAGCAACCAATTTGAAGAAATGAAATGAAAGGCTTGTAAAAAAAGTCACGTGGATATATTTTCTTCCGGGTGCAAATGAACCAATATGTCTGACCGAGCCAAACTTAATTAGAATTCAAGCCCGAAAATAATTGTTTGGAAAGAAATTAACTGGTGTTGGACCAAAATAAAATGCCTGTAGCTAATGATGATTGCAAGCCGATCTCAAACACACTTATTGAATGAATGAGTTAAGTTCGAACAATCAAGTTATGAATTCAATTCGTTTGTACTCTTAATTTTTTGATTTATATTGTACGTATTCTGAAAATGACTTTTTTTTCCTTGTTTCAATTACACGCGTGTGATAAGCAAACGTTGGAAACAACCTATCTCATTCCAAAGTGTAGAATTATGCAATAACTAAGAATTACACAGCGAATAGAGAAAAAAACAAAAGGTATTCTTTTTGATATATATTGATTATGAATGGGTTGATCATTTGAAGACTAAAACATGTAAGTGATAAAAGTTCCAAACATTTGTATATTCATTCGCCCTTATATAAATAATAATCTCTCAACAAGTGAAATGGTAGTAAGTGTTGGTAAATAATTGTTGTACGGTACATTGCATGGTGCCTAACTCTTCGTTAACAAAATCGGACATAGAATTGTTGAATTATTAGTCCAATTATTGTGAAAGGTTAGCATAGCCGGACTTTTGGCATTCTATAAAGGGAGGGTCCCACACACANATCAAGTTATGAATTCAATTCGTTTGTACTCTTAATTTTTTGATTTATATTGTACGCATTTTGAAAATGACTTTTTTTTCCTTGTTTCAACTACACGAGTGTGATAAGCAAACGTTGGAAACATCCTATCTCATTCCAAAGTGTAGAATTGTGCAATAACTAAGAATTACACAACAAATAGAGAAAAAAACAAAAGGTATTCTTTTTGATATATATTGATTATGAATGGGTTGATCATTTGAAGACTAAAACATATAAAAGTTTCAAACATTTGTATATTCATTCGCCCTTATATAAATAATAATCTCTCAACAAGTTAAATGGTAGTAAGTGTTGGTAGCGGTACATTGCATGGTGCCTAACTCTTCGTTAACAAAATCGGACATAGAATTGTTGAATTATTAGTCCAATTATTGTGAAAGGTTAGCATAGCCGGACTTTTGGCATTCTATAAAGGGAGGGTCCCACACACAAGGATCCACTAGCAATACAGCGGTGAATCTAGACCAGTAGATGAAACACTTGAACGTCGTTTCCTTTGCTTACTGCTGGACCCCAACCTCTCTCTATCTCAACGTCAACAATGCTAGGAACTGGAAGGACTAAGGAGGGGTCTCTTCCATCGGACACCGCAAATCTCTAGTATATTTCCAGTGATGCCATGGGCCCCACTATTCCCCCTCCCCTGCGTGAGAGCAGGTGGCCGTGAAACAGATTTTTAGGTGCTTAAGGTAAGTGATACGAATCCCCAGCTATTCTTCTGGTGCCACGTGTTTTTTGTAGGCATCCCCTGGCACGCACTACAAATCGAAGGCTCATTCACTCTCCACAACCCACCCAGAGTTTCTCCACTCCGTCTCCACTGCAGCTCACAACTGCCATCAATCAGTACCCTGCTCNCCGTGTGAGAGCAGGTGGCCGTGAAACAGATTTTTAGGTGCTTAAGGTAAGTGATATGAATCCCCAGCTATTCTTCTGGTGCCACGTGTTTTTTGTAGGCATCCCCTGGCACGCACTACAAATCGAAGGCTCATTCACTCTCCACAACCCACCCAGAGTTTCTCCACTCCGTCTCCACTGCAGCTCACAACTGCCATCAATCAGTACCCTGCTCACTCACATCCCTCCAATCTATCTATCTTCCAGTAAGTACATCTCTCTCTCTCTCTCTCTCTCTCTCTCTCTCTCCAGTCGACTATTCATAATTGTAGCTAACTCTCAGTGATTTTCTCGACGGATCCCTAATTTCTCTGCAATAACAAACTTCTAGATTAATCAAATTCTTTGACTCAAAAAAAACTTGATCGAAGGAAACAGTGATTATAATAAGTTGTTTTCTGAAATGCCATCTTGGTATGGAATGGTATGTTATGTTTTTCATCTCATCTATGGCTGTGTTGTCTCTTAACCATTTTATATCTAATTGATGACCAAATACAAACTAACTAACTAACTTCTGTTAGTATGGTGATATTTTTCTCTGATGGTATTTTTCTCTGTTGCTAGTGTTAAAAGTATTTCCCTCTCATTCCATTCTTTTGGAGCAAGTTTTTGATTGTTGCATCTGCTGAGTGTGAAATTTTATTAACTTCTTTTGCATATTGGTTTTACAACACCAAGGACACTATCGATGGCTACCGTGACTGCTTCACACTTTGTATCAAGAAGCTCACATGTATCCAGTGGAGCAACTTTGGGATCAGAAAATAAAACAAACTTGGCTCAAATAGCCCTAAGGAACCATACTGTGGCTCACAATGGCTTGAGATCTTTAAGCATGCTGGACATGCTTGAAAAGAAAACGAAAGCCAGGCAAGCCCGGAGAAAAGAGGTCAAAACTCAGAGTAACAGGCCTTCGGGAACTATCATATGTGGAATTGGGATGAACATAATTTTTGTGGCAGCCGAGGTGGGCCCATGGAGCAAAACTGGTGGGCTTGGAGATGTTCTTGGTGGGCTACCACCAGCCATGGCAGTAAGCATAAGTCTCTGCTTGACATTTTTGGATGAATATGTATTCTGCTTAGGACGACTCCTGTTTAACTAGTCTCTATGCCTGTCAATATCTAGGCTAATGGGCATCGGGTTATGACGGTGTCACCACGCTATGACCAGTACAAGGATGCTTGGGATACTTGTGTGATTGTGGAGGTAAACTCTTTCTTTAATTATAGTGGTTTGGTAATTTCCTCTTTTCTTGTGGTGAGATTAAGGGAGTAGTGTTGGGGATTTTGTTCACTAAAGTGAAGCTTTTCTATCACAGATAAGAGTTGGAGACACAATTGAGACTGTTCGCTTCTTCCACTGCTATAAACGTGGAGTTGATCGTGTTTTTGTTGATCATCCAATATTCCTGGAGAAGGTTTAAGATTTTTCTGAAATTTCAATGCTCCGTTTTAGAAGCTTAAGTGTAATGTTCCCTGAACGACATTTTATGGCCAACTTGATCGTTATTCTGATGCTTGCACTTCAAACTTTTGTAGGTTTGGGGAAAAACTGGAGCAAAGGTCTATGGCCCTAAGGCAGGAAACGATTACCAGGACAACCAACTTCGATTTAGCTTGTTGTGCCTAGTAAGTTTATTGTTGTTCTCTACTTTCATGTATGATTTACATCTGTTAGCATTGTATGGAAAGGAAAAGGATTATGATTACTTTCTAAAACATGGAATAAAATTGGGCATGGATAGAGATGTGTGGCCACATGCTAATTTTTTACGAGCAATTTGGTTTGGTCGGTTGGTCAAACTTATATCTTAGGGCATACGCAGGTCAACAGCAGGGAAATCGTTGGGATAGGAATCTTATCAGTGTTGCTTGCCTGTGCTATGTGCAAAGAATTGTTTAGCTTTTAGATGAGATGGTGGTTCAACATGGTATGAGAATCTAGAGATCCTGAAGTCAAATTACACCAGACCTCCTTCTTTACTATACACAGAAAAAAAAAAATCACATGAACAGACCACCCAAGAGAGGCCACACATAAGAGGGAGTATTAGATAAGTACTTATATTACACCCTCTCTAAAAGCTTAATCTTTTAAAGCAGCTACTTTTCAACAGACCATTGGAACAAATTGTCTCCGTGAAGTTGCTAGGTTGGTTGTCAAACATGGAAGCAAGTTGTTCACATGTTTGTTTATTTTAAGCGAGTGATGTTTTTAGATAAATACGTATATCTTATATAGCAGTCTTAAATTGGAGACCATCCACAATACGTCATCTTTATGTCCTAAAGCTGCTTCGGTGCTCACGGTGTCTATTCATTTCACACTTTCAATTAATGATGGTCACAGTTCTGTAGCACTGCTAAAGTTCAAATTCTTTTCTGTTGCTTTCAGGCAGCTCTAGAGGCACCTAGAGTTTTGAACTTAAACAGCAATAAATATTTCTCTGGACCATATGGTATACACCCCTGTCTCAGTTTTTAGCTTTCAGTTGCAGTACTATAAATTTATAAAATTTAGCTGATTTTCTGCATTTGTGCAGGTGAGGATGTTGTCTTCGTTGCCAATGATTGGCACACTGCTCCCCTTCCATGCTACCTAAAAAGTATCTATCAATCCAGGGGAATGTACACAACCGCCAAGGTAGTACTTGCTTTAGAACTCTTGCCAAACAAAGAAGGGTCGTTCTTGGGATCTATGATTGACCTTTATGAATGATGACAGGTCGTTTTCTGCATACACAACATTGCGTACCAGGGCAGATTTGCCTTCTCAGACTTCGCACTTCTGAATCTGCCTGACCAATTTAAGAGCTCTTTTGATTTTATTGACGGGTACGAGTGATTAAACAATTGAATTTTTATTAAGGACACTTTTGGCTGCTGATGTGATTTTGTAATTGGTATGGATTTTGCGCGACTGTCTTTGCTGTCATGTGAAGTAAGTCTGTCGATGTTGCAGGTATGAAAAGCCTGTCAAGGGAAGGAAAATTAACTGGATGAAAGCTGGAATATTGGAATCAGATAGGGTTTTAACCGTGAGCCCCTATTATGCCCAAGAACTTGTTTCTAGTGTTGAAAAAGGTGTGGAATTGGATACCATCATTCGTAAGACTGGCTGCACTGGCATTGTGAATGGCATGGATACCCAGGAGTGGAATCCAGCAATGGATAAGTACATTGATGTCAACTTTGACATCACAACTGTAAGAGACTCGTGGATCTTTGTCCATGTTCTTCTTCCTAGTGGTTTCTTCTAGTTTCTGGGACTGAAGCGTCTGCTAATGGGAATCCTGACATGCAGGTTATGGAAGCAAAACCTCTCTTGAAGGAAGCTCTTCAAGCAGAAGTTGGGTTGCCTGTGGACAGGAATATTCCTCTGATTGGTTTCATTGGTAGACTAGAAGAGCAGAAAGGTTCAGATATTCTAGTAGCTGCCATTCCAAAATTCATCAATATGAATGTTCAGATAGTAATCCTGGTATGCATCATATGGGCTTTTTCAATAACAAAACTCAAAAAAACTGATTCGTAGTGGTGATATATACCTTTGATAAACAGGGAACTGGCAAAAAGAATTTTGAGGAGCAGATTGAACAGCTCGAGATATTGTACCCTGAGAAGGCTAGGGGTATAGCAAAATTCAATGTTCCCTTGGCCCACAAGATAATTGCTTCAGCTGATTTCATGTTGATACCAAGTAGATTTGAACCTTGTGGTCTCATTCAGTTGCACGCTATGCGATATGGAACGGTAATCTCCATGCGTTGTTGTTTTTCCAGATTAACTGCTGCTCTTATACTGGATGAATTTTTCTTTGATTATGTGAACGAAATTGACTTCTCTATTGGAACAGCCGTGTATCTGTCCCTTGACTGGTGGATTGGCCGACACTGTCAAAGATGGTTATACAGGATTCCATATGGATGCTTTCAGTGTTGAAGTAAGGATTTCACTATCCCTGCCCCCATGATACGACTGTCCCACTAAATTTTTACTTCTTTATGTATTTATTCTATTTCCAAACAATAATTTATTGTGCTCTTGTGATCAGTGTGACACTGTTGACCCAGCGGATGTAATTAAGATTGTGACAACTGTGGCGAGAGCCCTTGCGAACTTTGGTACCCTTGCCCTAGCAGAGATGATCAGNGTTCTTGTGATCAGTGTGACACTGTTGACCCAGCGGATGTAATTAAGATTGTGACTACTGTGGCGAGAGCCCTTGCGAACTTTGGTACCCTTGCCCTAGCAGAGATGATCAGAAATTGTATGATACAAGACTTTTCATGGAAGGTAGACATAAAATTGAACCCCCAACACTTAATAATCTTTGCGTAATTCCCAATGAGAATAATATTTATATAAATCAGTCATCAATAATACCTGTATGACTTTCAGGGCCCTGCCAAGAATTGGGAACTGATACTACTGAGCTTAGGCGTTTCCGGCAGTGAACCTGGAATTGAAGGGGACGAGATCGCCCCACTTGCAAAGGAAAATGTTGCCACACCATGAGGGCTGTGATATTATCAGCATGGAACTTTTGGTCCGTTTAGTATAGTTAATATATATATAGCGTGTCAAGTGGAGTGGAGTGCATGTGGGAAAAACTGTTTGCATGGGGTGATGTTGAAGGCTGACCTGACCCGGTGGACCGGAGGTGTGCATCCATAATACAGCTAACTAACATATGCACAAACAATTTATCACTTAAGGTCCAGAGGAGTGTGGGTTTTTTTTGGTCTCTCTAAGCATCAATGTAAAGTGTATAATAATCATATTCATAGAAAATTTCTTGTTAAGAGTGTAGTGTTTCTTTCTCCAGCTGCATTCCTAAATTGTACACCTTGTTATCAAATTCCATTCCATCAATCCCCCGGGCTCCCACTTCCCAGATTTTCACATTTTGGGTGCACAAATAGATAGGCTACTTAATTTAAGCTATACACAGCTTCTTGGTTCTCAAATGTCGACACAATGAATGCTACACCAAGGATCCTTAATTTGGTTTCTCACAATCTAGTTTACTTATTTTGCTCATCTTTATATAAGAGGCCAATCGGATTATCATTCTACAGTAAAGTAAAATTAATTCCCTGCAACTAATTTTAAGGTAGTTTAAGTAGTGACAGGGACGAACCGTAAATTTAGACGTCTTGAATTTGAATATTGATAATTTCTTGGGATTAGATTATGAGAGATTTATCTCATATTTAATGAGTATTCTATTTTTAGCGTGAACGATCTACTTTTGATTAAATTAAAGAACAGATTAGTTGACGTGCGTGTCAGTTGACTCACACAAATTTCTTACCATTGAACTAAGAAAAAAATCCCACCAACTCATTTTTAGTGTATACCAGGCACCAACACATTTTTAACATATGACATCTAATTTAGGATAAGGCATGAAAATATGTAAAAATAAAAATTGCTGGACTAGTCACTTATATATACAAAAGTTGTAAATATAGATATCCTGAATTCGAATTTTGATAATTTTTTAAGGTCAAACAAGGAATATTTTATCACTCACGAATACTCTAGTTTCGGCGTGCATGACTTGCCTTTGAACAGACTAAAAAAGAGATTAATAGATGTGTACGTAAATTGATCTGAACACTCTTGACCATTGAATGGAAAAAAAAAATTTTAAAAAGGCCCTAGTCAGCCGAACAACAATGTTTAAGATTGAAAAAAATAATATTATTGTACAGGATGATTTTCGCATAATGGATGAAAGGTGAACAGATCTCTCTCGTAGTGAACTCGATCGTGGATGTGGCGAATCCTGCAGTAAGAAATGAGTTGAGAGAGCCAAAAAGGGTTTAAGGAGTGATGATGAATTGTTCTAAGGGGGGTCCAACTAACTCCGGTGGGTCGCAAGATGCTCCTGGCACATAAAGAAACAAGTTAGAAAGGCGTCAGAGTGTTTTTCGGCGTATCCACTCTGATGATCAAGTTAGTTATTTGAGAGAAGGAAAGAAGAAAACACTGTATGATTCTTCAGAAGTGATTTTGCGTACCCTTACAATGTATTTTTGAGGATTATTTATATTTTCAAAAACTCATCATTACTGGTAGTTTAAGTAGTAGATAGCTTTCAGATATGGGACAGTGTGCCTCCTATTTTACGTAGGGAATGTCTCAGTATTAATTGTTTGGGCCCCCGAGCAGTTAATGCTCTTTCTTCGATGTAGAGACTTTAAATGCTAGGAGCCCAAGGCATTTAATGCCCCTTATCCTTGACTTCTCAAGCCACTTTGGATGTCCCATCATATAAGGATTCATTAAATGTTTGTCTGAAACAACTGTATGTTAGTAAGGGTAGTTTTGTATTTTCACCCTTCATCCTACACTCTATGCCACACGTCTGACTTCCCCTCGTTGAGTGTCTAATTTGTCCTACGATTCTGACTTCATAATGCAGAGTGCCTTCATAATTCTTAGCCTAGTTTAAGCTATTCAGTTGTCAATCAATAGCCTATACAGAAGTCGAAGACTCGTGGTTGGATCGGGGTTTGTGAGTTCCCTTAAGGGCCAATGACACTTGACACTTTCCTCCCAGAGATATCCTTAGAGCCGAGGGCACACGCCTTGGCGTAGAGGAACTTGTCAATCAGAGCATAGGTCTCGATGTCAAGGACGTGTGGCCTTACCAGAGGCAGGGATGTACCTATGCATCGAAGACATGTGTCGTCGATTTAATGCTCTTCCACAAGTGTCCCATCAATTATTAATATGGCATTTGAGATATTTCAACAAAAATATTTTAATTATAATTTTAAAACTTTTTATTAAGATTATATAATTAGACATATCATTATTATCAATAAATTGGAGCTGGTGGAGAATGCCGCAAGTAGATTGGTGTTTTTGGGGAAATTGGCAACGGTGGGTTGAGTCATTTGGAAAGCCAAGAACCAAAATGTGTTTTGCGATGAGGAGGTCAATGCTTTTGCCTCACTTTTGGGTGCTCAATGCCTGTGGAGAGACCAGCTTTGTGGGTTTGCTATTGGGAAAGTGAGGTCTAATGATCTGGTGGTTGCTGAGGTGCCTCCCCCCTCCCTTGGTTNGCTTAGGCGTTTCCGGCAGTGAACCTGGAATTGAAGGGGACGAGATCGCCCCACTTGCAAAGGAAAATGTTGCCACACCATGAGGGCTGTGATATTATCAGCATGGAACTTTTGGTCCGTTTAGTATAGTTAATATATATATAGCGTGTCAAGTGGAGTGGAGTGCATGTGGGAAAAACTGTTTGCATGGGGTGATGTTGAAGGCTGACCTGACCCGGTGGACCGGAGGTGTGCATCNGTAGGAAAAACTGTTTGCATGGGGTGATGTTGAAGGCTGACCTGACCCGGTGGACCGGAGGTGTGCATCCATAATACAGCTAACTAACATATGCACAAACAATTTATCACTTAAGGTCCAGAGGAGTGTGGGTTTTTTTTGGTCTCTCTAAGCATCAATGTAAAGTGTATAATAATCATATTCATAGAAAATTTCTTGTTAAGAGTGTAGTGTTTCTTTCTCCAGCTGCATTCCTAAATTGTACACCTTGTTATCAAATTCCATTCCATCAATACCCCGGGCTCCCACTTCCCAGATTTTCACATTTTGGGTGCACAAATAGATAGGCTACTTAATTTAAGCTATACACAGCTTCTTGGTTCTCAAATGTCGACACAATGAATGCTACACCAAGGATCCTTAATTTGGTTTCTCACAATCTAGTTTACTTATTTTGCTCATCTTTATATAAGAGGCCAATCGGATTATCATTCTACAGTAAAGTAAAATTAATTCCCTGCAACTAATTTTAAGGTAGTTTAAGTAGTGACAGGGACGAACCGTAAATTTAGACGTCTTGAATTTGAATATTGATAATTTCTTGGGATTAGATTATGAGAGATTTATCTCATATTTAATGAGTATTCTATTTTTAGCGTGAACGATCTACTTTTGATTAAATTAAAGAACAGATTAGTTGACGTGCGTGTCAGTTGACTCACACAAATTTCTTACCATTGAACTAAGAAAAAAATCCCACCAACTCATTTTTAGTGTATACCAGGCACCAACACATTTTTAACATATGACATCTAATTTAGGATAAGGCATGAAAATATGTAAAAATAAAAATTGCTGGACTAGTCACTTATATATACAAAAGTTGTAAATATAGATATCCTGAATTCGAATTTTGATAATTTTTTAAGGTCAAACAAGGAATATTTTATCACTCACGAATACTCTAGTTTCGGCGTGCATGACTTGCCTTTGAACAGACTAAAAAAGAGATTAATAGATGTGTACGTAAATTGATCTGAACACTCTTGACCATTGAATGGAAAAAAAAAATTTTAAAAAGGCCCTAGTCAGCCGAACAACAATGTTTAAGATTGAAAAAAATAATATTATTGTACAGGATGATTTTCGCATAATGGATGAAAGGTGAACAGATCTCTCTCGTAGTGAACTCGATCGTGGATGTGGCGAATCCTGCAGTAAGAAATGAGTTGAGAGAGCCAAAAAGGGTTTAAGGAGTGATGATGAATTGTTCTAAGGGGGGTCCAACTAACTCCGGTGGGTCGCAAGATGCTCCTGGCACATAAAGAAACAAGTTAGAAAGGCGTCAGAGTGTTTTTCGGCGTATCCACTCTGATGATCAAGTTAGTTATTTGAGAGAAGGAAAGAAGAAAACACTGTATGATTCTTCAGAAGTGATTTTGCGTACCCTTACAATGTATTTTTGAGGATTATTTATATTTTCAAAGACTCATCATTACTGGTAGTTTAAGTAGTAGATAGCTTTCAGATATGGGACAGTGTGCCTCCTATTTTACGTAGGGAATGTCTCAGTATTAATTGTTTGGGCCCCCGAGCAGTTAATGCTCTTTCTTCGATGTAGAGACTTTAAATGCTAGGAGCCCAAGGCATTTAATGCCCCTTATCCTTGACTTCTCAAGCCACTTTGGATGTCCCATCATATAAGGATTCATTAAATGTTTGTCTGAAACAACCGTATGTTAGTAGGGGTAGTTTTGTATTTTCACCCTTCATCCTACACTCTATGCCACACGTCTGACTTCCCCTCGTTGAGTGTCTAATTTGTCCTACGATTCTGACTTCATAATGCAGAGTGCCTTCATAATTCTTAGCCTAGTTTAAGCTATTCAGTTGTCAATCAATAGCCTATACAGAAGTCGAAGACTCGTGGTTGGATCGGGGTTTGTGAGTTCCCTTAAGGGCCAATGACACTTGACACTTTCCTCCCAGAGATATCCTTAGAGCCGAGGGCACACGCCTTGGCGTAGAGGAACTTGTCAATCAGAGCATAGGTCTCGATGTCAAGGACGTGTGGCCTTACCAGAGGCAGGGATGTACCTATGCATCAAAGACACGTGTCGTCGATTTAATGCTCTTCCACAAGTGTCCCATCAATTATTAATATGGCATTTGAGATATTTCAACAAAAATATTTTAATTATAATTTTAAAACTTTTTATTAAGATTATATAATTAGACATATCATTATTATCAATAAATTGGAGCTGGTGGAGAATGCCGCAAGTAGATTGGTGTTTTTGGGGAAATTGGCAACGGTGGGTTGAGTCATTTGGAAAGCCAAGAACCAAAATGTGTTTTGCGATGAGGAGGTCAATGCTTTTGCCTCACTTTTGGGTGCTCAATGCCTGTGGAGAGACCAGCTTTGTGGGTTTGCTATTGGGAAAGTGAGGTCTAATGATCTGGTGGTTGCTGAGGTGCCTCCCCCCTCCCTTGGTTCTGATATCCTCGTTTTGTTGCGATGGGGTTTTCAACTCCTTTTTTGGGACTGTTGCTTATGGGGTGGTGGTGTGTACTGAAGGTGGAGAATTGATTTTTGATGCAGCCAAGTCATTTTCTGGGAAAGTGAGGTCTAATGATCTGGTGGTTACTGAGGTGCCTCCCCCTTCTCTTGGTTCTGATATCCTCGTTTGTTGCAATGGGGCTTTCAACTGCTCTTTTGGGACTGCTGCTTATGGGGTGGTGGTGTGTACTAAAGGTGGGGAATTGATTTTTGATGCAACTAAGTCATTTTCTGTCGGATCTTCTTTGTTATTCGAAGCTGAAGCTGTCCGTCAGGCTTGCATTCTTGCTGATGCTCTTTTGATGTATAATGTTACTGATATTAATGATTGTTTGTCTATCATTAAATTAGTGCTATGGAAGATGCTCCTCCATGGGAGATTAGGGTCATACTGGATGATATTAGATTTTTTGCAAGGTTACATAACTTTCGCTTTTTATACAAGCCATGAGATTGTATTAAGGCAGTTCATTAGGTGGCAGCTTATAAGCTAACTAATTCTTTCCCATTGGATTGGTTAGACTCCCCCTCTTGAGTTTATGACTTTTCTTTTGTCTGATTGTAATTTAAATTTTTTTTACGTAATATTTTCTCTTTCTTTGTTCAAAAAAAAAAAAATTTAAAATTAATAATTTTTTTTTAAAAATTATGGTTAGGTGGTAGTGACGTCAATATATAGAGGGGCGGCGCATAAACCTAGTCGCCTCCTTCCTCTTCCCCACCTGGAGTGAGCCCCAAAACCTGGCCGAACACTTGTTTCAGGGATCAGCACTCCCAGTCCAACAGCAGCGACACCTATGTATCGGTGACGCCATTCTTATATAAACNCCTTTGATTAAATTAAAGAACAGATTAGTTGACGTGTGTGTCAGTTGACTCACACAAATTTCTTACCATTGAACTAAGAAAAAAATCCCACCCACTCATTTTTAGTGTATACCAGGCACCAACACATTTTTAACATATGACATCTAATTTAGGATAAAGCATGAAAATATGTAAAAATAAAAATTGCTGGACTAGTCACTTATATATACAAAAGTTGTAAATATAGATATCTTGAATTCGAATTTTGATAATTTTTTAAGGTCAAACAAGGAGTACTTTATCACTCACGAATACTCTAGTTTTGGCGTGCATGACTTGCCTTTGAACAGACTAAAAAAGAGATTAATAAATGTGTACGTAAACTGATCTGAACACTCTTGACCATTGAATGGAAAAATTTTTTTTTTAAAAAGGCCCTAGTCAGCCGAACAACAATGTTTAAGATTGAAAAAATAATATTATTGTACAGGATGATTTTCGCATAATGGATGAAAGGTGAACAGATCTCTCTCGTAGTGAACTCGATCGTGGATGTGGCGAATCCTGCAGTAAGAAATGAGTTGAGAGAGCCAAAAAGGGTTTAAGGAGTGATGATGAATTGTTCTAAGGGGGGTCCAACTAACTCCGGTGGGTCGCAAGATGCTCCTGGCACATAAAGAAACAAGTTAGAAAGGCGTCAGAGTGTTTTTCGGCGTATCCACTCTGATGATCAAGTTAGTTATTTGAGAGAAGGAAAGAAGAAAACACTGTATGATTCTTCAGAAGTGATTTTGCGTACCCTTACAATGTATTTTTGAGGATTATTTATATTTTCAAAAACTCATCATTACTGGTAGTTTAAGTAGTAGATAGCTTTCAGATATGGGACAGTGTGCCTCCTATTTTACGTAGGGAATGTCTCAGTATTAATTGTTTGGGCCCCCGAGCAGTTAATGCTCTTTCTTCGATGTAGAGACTTTAAATGCTAGGAGCCCAAGGCATTTAATGCCCCTTATCCTTGACTTCTCAAGCCACTTTGGATGTCCCATCATATAAGGATTCATTAAATGTTTGTCTGAAACAACCGTATGTTAGTAGGGGTAGTTTTGTATTTTCACCCTTCATCCTACACTCTATGCCACACGTCTGACTTCCCCTCGTTGAGTGTCTAATTTGTCCTACGATTCTGACTTCATAATGCAGAGTGCCTTCATAATTCTTAGCCTAGTTTAAGCTATTCAGTTGTCAATCAATAGCCTATACAGAAGTCGAAGACTCGTGGTTGGATCGGGGTTTGTGAGTTCCCTTAAGGGCCAATGACACTTGACACTTTCCTCCCAGAGATATCCTTAGAGCCGAGGGCACACGCCTTGGCGTAGAGGAACTTGTCAATCAGAGCATAGGTCTCGATGTCAAGGACGTGTGGCCTTACCAGAGGCAGGGATGTACCTATGCATCGAAGACATGTGTCGTCGATTTAATGCTCTTCCACAAGTGTCCCATCAATTATTAATATGGCATTTGAGATATTTCAACAAAAATATTTTAATTATAATTTTAAAACTTTTTATTAAGATTATATAATTAGACATATCATTATTATCAATAAATTGGAGCTGGTGGAGAATGCCGCAAGTAGATTGGTGTTTTTGGGGAAATTGGCAACGGTGGGTTGAGTCATTTGGAAAGCCAAGAACCAAAATGTGTTTTGCGATGAGGAGGTCAATGCTTTTGCCTCACTTTTGGGTGCTCAATGCCTGTGGAGAGACCAGCTTTGTGGGTTTGCTATTGGGAAAGTGAGGTCTAATGATCTGGTGGTTGCTGAGGTGCCTCCCCCCTCCCTTGGTTTTGATATCCTCGTTTTGTTGCAATGGGGTTTTCAACTCCTTTTTTGGGACTGTTGCTTATGGGGTGGTGGTGTGTACTGAAGGTGGAGAATTGATTTTTAATGCAGCCAAGTCATTTTCTGGGAAAATGAGGTCTAATGATCTGGTGGTTACCGAGGTGCCTCCCCCTTCCCTTGGTTCTGATATCCTCGTTTGTTGCACTGGGGCTTTCAACTGCTCTTTTGGGACTGCTGCTTATGGGGTGGTGGTGTGTACTGAAGGTGGGGAATTGATTTTTGATGCAACTAAGTCATTTTCTGTCGGATCTTCTTTGTTATTCGAAGCTGAAGCTGTCCGTCAGGCTTGCATTCTTGCTGATGCTCTTTTGATGTATAATGTTACTGATATTAATGATTGTTTGTCTATCATTAAATTAAGTGCTATGAAAGATGCTCCTCCATGGGAGATTAGGGTCATACTGGATGATATTAGATTTTTTACAAGGTTACATAACTTTCGTTTTTTATACAAGTCATGAGATTGTATTAAGGCAGTTCATTAGGTGGCAGCTTATAAGCTAACTAATTCTTTTTCATTGGATTTGTTAGACTCCCCCCTCTTGAGTTTATGACTTTTCTTTTGTCTGATTGTAATTTAAATTTTTTTTACGTAATATTTTCTCCTTCTTTGTTCAAAAAAAAAAAAANCTTTTGATTAAATTAAAGAACAGATTAGTTGACGTGCGTGTCAGTTGACTCACACAAATTTCTTACCATTGAACTAAGAAAAAAATCCCACCAACTCATTTTTAGTGTATACCAGGCACCAACACATTTTTAACATATGACATCTAATTTAGGATAAGGCATGAAAATATGTAAAAATAAAAATTGCTGGACTAGGCACTTATATATACAAAAGTTGTAAATATAGATATCCTGAATTCGAATTTTGATAATTTTTTAAGGTCAAACAAGGAATATTTTATCACTCACGAATACTCTAGTTTCGGCGTGCATGACTTGCCTTTGAACAGACTAAAAAAGAGATTAATAGATGTGTACGTAAATTGATCTGAACACTCTTGACCATTGAATGGAAAAAAAAAATTTTAAAAAGGCCCTAGTCAGCCGAACAACAATGTTTAAGATTGAAAAAAATAATATTATTGTACAGGATGATTTTCGCATAATGGATGAAAGGTGAACAGATCTCTCTCGTAGTGAACTCGATCGTGGATGTGGCGAATCCTGCAGTAAGAAATGAGTTGAGAGAGCCAAAAAGGGTTTAAGGAGTGATGATGAATTGTTCTAAGGGGGGTCCAACTAACTCCGGTGGGTCGCAAGATGCTCCTGGCACATAAAGAAACAAGTTAGAAAGGCGTCAGAGTGTTTTTCGGCGTATCCACTCTGATGATCAAGTTAGTTATTTGAGAGAAGGAAAGAAGAAAACACTGTATGATTCTTCAGAAGTGATTTTGCGTACCCTTACAATGTATTTTTGAGGATTATTTATATTTTCAAAGACTCATCATTACTGGTAGTTTAAGTAGTAGATAGCTTTCAGATATGGGACAGTGTGCCTCCTATTTTACGTAGGGAATGTCTCAGTATTAATTGTTTGGGCCCCCGAGCAGTTAATGCTCTTTCTTCGATGTAGAGACTTTAAATGCTAGGAGCCCAAGGCATTTAATGCCCCTTATCCTTGACTTCTCAAGCCACTTTGGATGTCCCATCATATAAGGATTCATTAAATGTTTGTCTGAAACAACTGTATGTTAGTAAGGGTAGTTTTGTATTTTCACCCTTCATCCTACACTCTATGCCACACGTCTGACTTCCCCTCGTTGAGTGTCTAATTTGTCCTACGATTCTGACTTCATAATGCAGAGTGCCTTCATAATTCTTAGCCTAGTTTAAGCTATTCAGTTGTCAATCAATAGCCTATACAGAAGTCGAAGACTCGTGGTTGGATCGGGGTTTGTGAGTTCCCTTAAGGGCCAATGACACTTGACACTTTCCTCCCAGAGATATCCTTAGAGCCGAGGGCACACGCCTTGGCGTAGAGGAACTTGTCAATCAGAGCATAGGTCTCGATGTCAAGGACGTGTGGCCTTACCAGAGGCAGGGATGTACCTATGCATCGAAGACATGTGTCGTCGATTTAATGCTCTTCCACAAGTGTCCCATCAATTATTAATATGGCATTTGAGATATTTCAACAAAAATATTTTAATTATAATTTTAAAACTTTTTATTAAGATTATATAATTAGACATATCATTATTATCAATAAATTGGAGCTGGTGGAGAATGCCGCAAGTAGATTGGTGTTTTTGGGGAAATTGGCAACGGTGGGTTGAGTCATTTGGAAAGCCAAGAACCAAAATGTGTTTTGCGATGAGGAGGTCAATGCTTTTGCCTCACTTTTGGGTGCTCAATGCCTGTGGAGAGACCAGCTTTGTGGGTTTGCTATTGGGAAAGTGAGGTCTAATGATCTGGTGGTTGCTGAGGTGCCTCCCCCCTCCCTTGGTTTTGATATCCTCGTTTTGTTGCAATGGGGTTTTCAACTCCTTTTTTGGGACTGTTGCTTATGGGGTGGTGGTGTGTACTGAAGGTGGAGAATTGATTTTTAATGCAGCCAAGTCATTTTCTGGGAAAATGAGGTCTAATGATCTGGTGGTTACCGAGGTGCCTCCCCCTTCCCTTGGTTCTGATATCCTCGTTTGTTGCACTGGGGCTTTCAACTGCTCTTTTGGGACTGCTGCTTATGGGGTGGTGGTGTGTACTGAAGGTGGGGAATTGATTTTTGATGCAACCAAGTCATTTTCTGTCGGATCTTCTTTGTTATCCGAAGCTGAAGCTGTCCGTCAGGCTTGCATTCTTGCTGATGCTCTTTTGATGTATAATGTTACTGATATGAATGATTGTTTGTCTATCATTAAATTAGTGCTATGGAAGATGCTCCTCCATGGGAGATTAGGGTCATACTGGATGATATTAGATTTTTTGCAAGGTTACATAACTTTCGCTTTTTATACAAGCCATGAGATTGTATTAAGGCAGTTCATTAGGTGGCAGCTTATAAGCTAACTAATTCTTTCCCATTGGATTGGTTAGACTCCCCCTCTTGAGTTTATGACTTTTCTTTTGTCTGATTGTAATTTAAATTTTTTTTACGTAATATTTTCTCTTTCTTTGTTCAAAAAAAAAAAAATTTAAAATTAATAATTTTTTTTTAAAAATTATGGTTAGGTGGTAGTGACTTCAATATATAGAGGGGCGGCGCATAAACCTAGTCGCCTCCTTCCTCTTCCCCACCTGGAGTGAGCCCCAAAACCTGGCCGAACACTTGTTTCAGGGATCAGCACTCCCAGTCCAACAGCAGCGACACCTATGTATCGGTGACGCCATTCTTATATAAACTTCTCTCTCCCATGCTCTCCCACTGCCACTTTTGATTCCCATTGTACTCTGCTTCCACCCACCCACATTCCGAACGTTGCGTCTCCACTCTCCACCCAAAGGCTTGCCAACCCTTCCTTCAATGGGCTCGACTACCACACTCCACTCCTTTTCACTGCCCCTTCTTATCTCAGGTACTAGTAGACTAGTAGTAGTACATCGCTAGCAGTCTTTGATTTTCAATTTATTTTAAAAAAAAAATTATTTCCTAGATAGATCTTTCAATTATTTACTAATTCATGATTTACTGTACTGTATTCGTTCAAAAGGGTTTGTGCCTCTTCTATNAGGGGGGGTCCAACTAACTCCGGTGGGTCGCAAGATGCTCCTGGCACATAAAGAAACAAGTTAGAAAGGCGTCGGAGTGTTTTTCGGCGTATCCACTCCGATGATCAAGTTAGTTATTTGAGAGAAGGAAAGAAGAAAACACTGTATGATTCTTCAGAAGTGATTTTGCGTACTCTTACAATGTATTTTTGAGGATTATTTATATTTTCAAAAACTCATCATTACTGGTAGTTTAAGTAGTAGATAGCTTTCAGAGATGGGACAGTGTGCCTCCTATTTTACGTAGGGAATGTCTCAGTATTAATTGTTTGGGCCCCCGAGCAGTTAATGCTCTTTCTTCGATGTAGAGACTTTAAATGCTAGGAGCCCAAGGCATTTAATGCCCCTTATCCTTGACTTCTCAAGCCACTTTGGATGTCCCATCATATAAGGATTCATTAAATGTTTGTCTGAAACAACCGTATGTTAGTAGGGGTAGTTTTGTATTTTCACCCTTCATCCTACACTCTATGCCACACGTCTGACTTCCCCTCGTTGAGTGTCTAATTTGTCCTACGATTCTGACTTCATAATGCAGAGTGCCTTCATAATTCTTAGCCTAGTTTAAGCTATTCAGTTGTCAATCAATAGCCTATACAGAAGTCGAAGACTCGTGGTTGGATCGGGGTTTGTGAGTTCCCTTAAGGGCCAATGACACTTGACACTTTCCTCCCAGAGATATCCTTAGAGCCGAGGGCACACGCCTTGGCGTAGAGGAACTTGTCAATCAGAGCATAGGTCTCGATGTCAAGGACGTGTGGCCTTACCAGAGGCAGGGATGTACCTATGCATCGAAGACATGTGTCGTCGATTTAATGCTCTTCCACAAGTGTCCCATCAATTATTAATATGGCATTTGAGATATTTCAACAAAAATATTTTAATTATAATTTTAAAACTTTTTATTAAGATTATATAATTAGACATATCATTATTATCAATAAATTGGAGCTGGTGGAGAATGCCGCAAGTAGATTGGTGTTTTTGGGGAAATTGGCAACGGTGGGTTGAGTCATTTGGAAAGCCAAGAACCAAAATGTGTTTTGCGATGAGGAGGTCAATGCTTTTGCCTCACTTTTGGGTGCTCAATGCCTGTGGAGAGACCAGCTTTGTGGGTTTGCTATTGGGAAAGTGAGGTCTAATGATCTGGTGGTTGCTGAGGTGCCTCCCCCCTCCCTTGGTTTTGATATCCTCGTTTTGTTGCAATGGGGTTTTCAACTCCTTTTTTGGGACTGTTGCTTATGGGGTGGTGGTGTGTACTGAAGGTGGAGAATTGATTTTTAATGCAGCCAAGTCATTTTCTGGGAAAGTGAGGTCTAATGATCTGGTGGTTACTGAGGTGCCTCCCCCTTCTCTTGGTTCTGATATCCTCGTTTGTTGCAATGGGGCTTTCAACTGCTCTTTTGGGACTGCTGCTTATGGGGTGGTGGTGTGTACTAAAGGTGGGGAATTGATTTTTGATGCAACTAAGTCATTTTCTGTCGGATCTTCTTTGTTATTCGAAGCTGAAGCTGTCCGTCAGGCTTGCATTCTTGCTGATGCTCTTTTGATGTATAATGTTACTGATATTAATGATTGTTTGTCTATCATTAAATTAGTGCTATGGAAGATGCTCCTCCATGGGAGATTAGGGTCATACTGGATGATATTAGATTTTTTGCAAGGTTACATAACTTTCGCTTTTTATACAAGCCATGAGATTGTATTAAGGCAGTTCATTAGGTGGCAGCTTATAAGCTAACTAATTCTTTCCCATTGGATTGGTTAGACTCCCCCTCTTGAGTTTATGACTTTTCTTTTGTCTGATTGTAATTTAAATTTTTTTTACGTAATATTTTCTCTTTCTTTGTTCAAAAAAAAAAAAATTTAAAATTAATAATTTTTTTTTAAAAATTATGGTTAGGTGGTAGTGACGTCAATATATAGAGGGGCGGCGCATAAACCTAGTCGCCTCCTTCCTCTTCCCCACCTGGAGTGAGCCCCAAAACCTGGCCGAACACTTGTTTCAGGGATCAGCACTCCCAGTCCAACAGCAGCGACACCTATGTATCGGTGACGCCATTCTTATATAAACTTCTCTCTCCCATGCTCTCCCACTGCCACTTTTGATTCCCATTGTACTCTGCTTCCACCCACCCACATTCCGAACGTTGCGTCTCCACTCTCCACCCAAAGGCTTGCCAACCCTTCCTTCAATGGGCTCGACTACCACACTCCACTCCTTTTCACTGCCCCTTCTTATCTCAGGTACTAGTAGACTAGTAGTAGTACATCGCTAGCAGTCTTTGATTTTCAATTTATTTTAAAAAAAAAATTATTTCCTAGATAGATCTTTCAATTATTTACTAATTCATGATTTACTGTACTGTATTCGTTCAAAAGGGTTTGTGCCTCTTCTATTTCCAATAATGGTGGCTTCAATCGGAATCAACTACGGCCAGATAGCTAACAATCTTCCTTCTCCGGAAAATGTTGTTCCGCTCGTTAAATCTCTGGGCGCAACCAAAGTCAAACTCTACGACGCAGATCCACGAGTTCTAAAGGCATTCGCCAACACCGGAGTCGAATTCATTGTCGGACTCGGAAATGAATACTTGTCCAAAATTAGAGATCCAGACCAAGCTCAAGCATGGGTAAAAACTAACGTTCAATCATATTTACCTGCCACAAGAATCACTTGCATTGCAGTCGGAAACGAAGTGTTGACATTGAACGACACCTCCCTCTCCGACAACCTCCTTCCCGCGATGCAAAATGTTCACACTGCCCTAGTCACTCTCAATCTCCACCAGCAAGTCAGTGTCACTACTGCGCATTCCTTGGCCGTACTCCAGTCTTCCTATCCCCCTTCCGCCGGAGCTTTCCGATCAGATCTCGCCTCCTGTATCACTCAGCTCTTGAATTTCCATGTTAAAACCGGCTCACCAATTCTCATCAATGCCTATCCCTACTTCGCATACAAGGCAAATTGCAAGCAAATCCCCATCGATTTCGTTCTATTTCAGCCCAACACTGGCATTGTGGATCCTCTTTCGAATCTTCACTACGACAACATGTTGTTTGCTCAGATCGATGCCGTTTACTATGCTCTTGCTTCGTTGGGGTTTAAGAAACTGTGCGTGCAAATCTCCGAGACAGGTTGGCCTTCAAAAGGAGACGAAGACGAGGCCGGAGCAACTCTCGAGAACGCGAAGAAGTACAATGGTAATCTGCTGAAGTTGATTACTCAGAAGAAGGGAACGCCGATGAGACCGAACTCGGATTTAAACATTTTTGTGTTTGCTCTGTTCAATGAAAATATGAAACCTGGACCGACCTCGGAGAGAAATTACGGATTGTTCAAGCCAGACGGAACGCCGGCCTATATGCTTGGACTGGCTAACCACGTCGGTAGTGCTAGTACTGGCTCAGCTGCTACCAATACCACTGTTTTAGGTATGCTGCCCTCCGCCAGCTCTCCCGCTGGCTATCTCTCGATTTCATCTTCTACGGTGAGTTTGCTTCGGTAATTCTGTGCCGTATTTTGCAATTTTTTATTTTTTTTCATGTAATGTAGTTTTTGATTTACTACCAAATTAATTGTTTTTCATTTTTTGAACAGTAGTATATACAATGAAAAGTATGACAACGAGGTTTGATTAGTACTAGANTATGCTTGGACTGGCTAACCACGTCGGTAGTGCTAGTACTGGCTCAGCTGCTACCAATACCACTGTTTTAGGTATGCCGCCCTCCGCCAGCTCTCCCGCTGGCTATCTCTCGATTTCATCTTCTACGGTGAGTTTGGTTCGGTAATTCTGTGCCGTATTTTGCAATTTTATTTTTTTTCATGTAATGTAGTTTTTGATTTACTACCAAATTAATTGTTTTTCATTTTTTGAACAGTAGTATATACAATGAAAAGTATGACAACGAGGTTTGATTAGTACTAGAATACAATTCTAATCCTTTCTCGTGTTGCTGGTCGTGATTTCAGGGAAAAGTTGATTTGCATAGCGTACTAATCTTCCTCTGCCTGGTAGTGGTGGTTTGGATTACAGTGTTGTTTGAGATCTGATTGAATTCATAATTTATCAAAGAATTTTCAACAAGCTTTTCATGGCAGAATCACCCGATTGAGACGGACTAATATGGATGTATGGTGTTCGTGTTTCGGAGATGAGAAAAAGATGAGCAAATTATTTCTCTTTGTTTGCAAGTGATTTTGTTCTTTGGAATCATCATCTTTTGGGTGCCTCTGCTTCGCTTGATGGGAGGGATGGGAGATAGAAAAACGACAAAGATGGATATTGTACCCCTTTTTAGATGGCACTGACTTTTCTATTTGTGATTGTTTAGGTGGGGATGGTAGGAGGGGGACGCAGGTGGATTATCCTCTGTCACTCACTCTTGTATTGTATGTAATGTAAGGCATCCGGATGATATATTACGGATCAATTTATTGAATCCCATTTTGTTTGTTTTAAATACAGGAGGAGACTAAAAATCTTAACTGGCCCCCTCAAACATAAAAGCTTGCTATCATTCAATTTCTTTAACGGTTCTTCTTTGGGCAAGTAAAATTTCTTGAACTATTTTTTTTTTTTACCTTCGGAAAGAAAAATATTTAACTTTTCCCCTCAAATACTTGATATTGTTTTTCCAACACAATCTACAAAACTGAACAGTACAATGATAGATCAATAAGCCGGATAGAAACACGTGCCTTCATTCTCAATTATTCCGCCCCTAGTACATCAATGCTGTGCTGTGCTGCACCCAAATCAAAGGTTGTGACCACAGCTACGGGCCAGACAGAACCAAAAGAAAGGGAAGNGTGCTGTGCTGCACTCAAATCAAAGGTTGTGACCACAGCTACGGGCCAGACAGAACCAAAAGAAAGGGAAGTTTTCTTTGTCTCATCCATTAAATGACTGCTACACAGTCAGGGGAGTGAAACAAGAAGCCTAAAAAAAGTAGTCTCCAACAAATTGATAAACTATTACACTACACACGCAAAATAGCCTTCCGATTGCTTACTATAGTTGGGATTCTCATTGATTAGATACCCCAAGACCATCCAAATTTTATACTTCTCTCTCAAAAAATAACAACTCTTTTAATAAAATAAGTCCTAGTCCTCTTGCCATCTTTTACTACAGCCTTCACTTTTATCAGGTTCCCCATTGATGGATACGACCACTGTGAACTAATTCGCATCCATGCCCATGCACTCTTCCTCTGTTCAGTCTTCATGCCAAAGCTCACTGTGTTCGCCCAGCAACACAAAAAAACCCCTTGTCATTCCCTTGCATGTTCTGCAGCCAGGAAAAAAAAATATATATATATATATATCCCCCGGGTTAAGGAACCTTGAGAGCCATATAAAATACAGAATGGTGATGTAAATGCCCAGACATAGCCTTCAAGAAGTCCCATGAATTTGGGACGGCTCTCCCACTGCTGCATTTGGTTGGACTTTAACTCTTCGGTAGAACAACACATAAGCAGCCGATGTCTTGATCTCAGCTTCACTAACAGGCGAAACATGGGCATCGTCAAAATGATACCATCTGTTGTCATCGATTAACTGCAAAAAGGAAGTAAAACCCCTGAATTTTCATACACGGAGCAAACCCCATAAAGAACTATAATGCACTCCAGGCATGCCAAAACACTGTAAATATATCAGATACTGCGACACAAACGAAAATGGTTCTTAGACTTGTTTATAACACTCCCAATTGTCGGACAGGTGACAAACCCAATAAGCTATTGCACATGTACCTACACGGAGGATCTTTTCTAGCGTCACCACAATTCAAAGAAACATCCTAGCAACGAATAAGAAGCACGTATAGACTAGCAAGATGGGAATAGGTCACCAAAGCAGTATCTCCAACGAGACAAGACAGAATTAGAGGAGAAAATGTCATTTACCTTAGCATAAGCAGAGTAGTGCCCACCACCTAGGCCACCATAATGGTTGCTAATGGCATACAGCTCATAAACATGAGATCCAGCGCAAGCTTCCTTACTTTTAACATATTTGCTCAAATCAAGATTGTGAATGGGGAAATTAACAAAGGTATCGAGTTTGTTCTTTAGCCATCGGCTGTATGAAAACCGTTTTAAGTGAAAGACGAGAGTCTCTGGTAACCTCCACAAGTCTAACTTCTTGGTGGCTTGTCTGTGTTCCTTGCACCGAGGGCAATACCTGCCACAAAGTTTAACAACAAATAACAAGCAGTTATTATTGCCAAATTTTAAGTGCATCCCCAATTTCAACTGTATCATGGTGTCAAATACTTTACCACATATCATCAGGCCCTAAGGGTTCCTCCCGTAAGAATGTGTCCAAGCATGAAAACAAAGAGATAGCTTCCTGCCGGGTTTTCTTCACGGTAAGCCCCGTTTTGTGAACCTCAGGAAGATCTTTGAGGTAGCTGGAATCAAATAACTCGTGTTCTTTGTCAGTCCAGTCAAGCATAACCTTCACTAGTCGACCAGGTTTTATGGGTAAATCCTTTGCAATTGGTCTGCAGCTTAAAAACTTGTCATCTGCTATGCAAAGCTGAAATGACAAGTCCCTGCTGGACATTTCTGGCTGTTCTGTATTGTCCTTCGAGTAGCTCTCAGGTTCTAACAGGGTACTACAGCTGTCCATTGATTCTTCAACAGCTTCTGAAGCAGAACCATTTTCCATGCCACAACTGATACTTGGTGAAGTGAAAAATGCTTTCTTTCTCAATGGAGAAAGTATTCTACTAACAGCAAGATCGATACCAGCCCCCGTTTGTGGGTCTTCCAAATAAGTAACTAGGGGTGTTAAGAAAAGCTTCCTCTCACTGGCCTTAAAATTGTCTGTCATACATCTGCAGAACAAGTGCAACTTGATTGTGAAAAATCTTGGAAAGATACAAAAATAAAATGATCTAAGCAAGGGTTCCATACAGCAACCAGATATTTTCAACTACCCAGCAGAAAAGATAGTAGATGCAGACATGCAAGCAAGCACAAGAAAATACATTCCTGCCCATAACCCAGCTCAAAAAAAAAATGTAGCAAATATAAAATAATTTACAAAACCCCAAGAAAGAAGATTTAATCATAATGGTCAAGCTAAAGCCATCAGCCTATTGATAATGCTCAGAAAAGACTATAATGGATACAAGCATTCAGCATTCCCGCAGAAACCCACCCAAGACTTCATACAACAATTATGTCTATTGTCAACGTAAATCTGAAGGGTATATACAACTTTCATTGGACTCCATAAGGTGTCAAAGAAACCAATAGCTTCCGGCAACAAAGCAAAAACTTCCAAGTTTTATGCATCTTTACCAACTGAAACCATTGGCCATAAATTCAATAAGTAATACTCACTTTTCCTGGTATCGGTGACATATCTCTAGTCTCGTCAATTCAGCCCCTTTTCTGGGAAGTCGGTAAGCAACAATATGATCGTCATCTTTTATAGAAGTCAGAGGTTCCAAAGGAGTATCCAAGTATTTAAATATTTTATGTTCATAAACCTGGAGACCAAAGATCCACTGCTTTAGAAAAACTGGAGATAAGAATGTATAAGCAGCTAAAAGTTAGAATTAGGTAATCCGAACAAGGACAAATGTAATATTACCTCCGCAAGCAACAGGCATTCATGACTCCCTAAACAGCATGCAATACCCAAAGCCTGGCTAAGATCTCTAGAGCAACCATGTTTTAGGACAGTAACAGTGTATGGCATTGGAAGGCCAATCCCATCACCATAAAACACAGTTGCAGTCATTGTCCGGGTGAGGGTCGAAGGTAGCGGCAACGACAAGTACATGAAGGGGTCAAATGTTATTGAAATTTTGTTGCAAACTGGGCAAACCAATGTTGACTTGTATTGACCCTGAGAAGTGGCCATCAAATATAATTTAGTACTGAACCACTGAAAAAAGTATCAATGTTCATTTAGTAAATGGTTTTAGCTAATGAACCCTAGAATAGAAATATCCCAATACCTGAATTCTATAAACTTCTTGGGTAAACCTTCGAAACTTTTTGTCTGGGATGACTTTAAAGTGAATTAAAATGAACAATTTAAACTTTTTGATTGACAGCAACTACAATCATACCCCAACCCATGCTCCGTACTGAATGCCATGCCAAGACTCAACACCGTGCTACAATAGCTTTGACACAAGCATTTCAAAGTGTTGAAGTATAAATATTAAAGTTACACCCTCTCTAACAACTCAATCTTCTGGAGTAGATAGTTCTTCAACATAGTATCAGAACTGAAGGTCCTGCATTCGAATCTTGCCACCACCCTAATTATGAAAACAAATTCACAGGTTAGGTCCAAAATCTAGCATTCACATGAAGGGACGTGTTAAAGTATTTACTCCAAAGGGTGCGTGTTGAAATATTTACTCCAAAAGCTTAAACTATTAGAAATTGTGTAACTTTAATATTTATACTTCAACACGCCTCCTCATGTGTAGGCTAGATTTTGAACCCAAAATGTGAAAATCTTTCAATCATTAAGGTGACAACGAGATTTGAATACAAGATCTCTTGTTCTGATACCATGTTAAACAACCATCTACTCCAAAAACTTAAATTGTTAGAGAGGTTGTAAATTTAATATTTATATTTCAACACAAAGATATATAACACAAAAGGAATTAAACAATTTAGCTAAGATTATCAATAAGAACGAGGTCAACAGAAACAGGATATAACAGAGTCCAATCACCACCAGAGCAGCTAACAAAAGAAACTGTTAATTCCCCAACTAGTCAATCCTCAACAGCCCC
>CAUOFW020004835.1:1337078-1459638 GCA_963454935.2 Ilex paraguariensis | reverse complement strand
TTTTTTTTTATCTCAAAAATACTCTTCCTTGAAAGAAAGTTAATATTTTTTCTCTCATATCTATCTATATTCATATATAGGTTAAGAGTTTAACTAACATTAATATTTTCCCCTCTCTCTTATCTATATATATAACATTAACAAATTTATTGTTAAGTATGTTACAATTTTTGTAAAGCATGTTGAATATGTTAATATTTTTATTAAACATGTTACTGATGTTATTTTTTAAAAATATTAATATTGAATGTTTCAATTTTTTTTATGTTTAAATGTTACTATTTTTTTGTGTTTAAATGTATTATTTTTTTGTGTCCAAATGATAATTTTTTTTTTGTATTTGAATGTTACTATTTTTTATTTTGAATGTTATATATATAAATAAGAGAGAGGAAAAATTTTAATGTTAGTCAAACTCTTAACCTATATATCGATATAAATAGATACGAGAAAGAAAAGATTTTAATGTTAGTCGAACTCCTAAAATTTAGAAATTTTTAATTTTTAGTTGTATTTCACTTGTAAAATGAAGGAATAGTATGGTAAAATTAACAAAAAACGGACTTAAGTCCATATAGGGGGACCGACCTCCAAATTTCTATACATTTTATCACAAGGGGCCCAAATAAAAGCAATGACACAGTTAAAAATTTAATTAAATGAGGTTATTCTACAAGTTTATATTAGTATTATATTTTTAATTATGAAGGCTCTCTCTATCATTGAATGATACTATCACAAAAACTTAGTTTTTAAAATTAAAAAAATATTTATTATGTATCATTGAGAAATTCAATTTGTAACAATTTTATGGACCACTTATTCCTCCCATTATGACATGATGCAAAAATTTTGAATTATACACCCATCATAAGTATTCACTTGATATCATTGTAAACTTAAGTGATGAGTTAGTGTATTATTGATGATATAAAATCACGTTTATACCTTGATTTTGTAACATATTTTCTTCATTTTTCTGTTGGTCATCAAATTTTTCCAAACAAGTATTTTTTTTTATAAGAACCTACTAATCCATATAAAAAATATCCCCCATTTGATTAGTAAATGTTTAATGTCATGTTAGTATGCATTTCGATATACTAATTGAATATCTTTTATATAAAAACCTACAAAAACATAGAAAACCTAAAGAGGGAATAGGATAATTTTAAAAGGATGAGGGGGACAAACCCCCCTTGGTATCCATGTAGTTCTGTCAGTAACCCCAAACAATGTATGGGAGGCCCATACGATACACCATTATGTTTAAGTTCAAAAGAACTTTTCCGCACTCATTCCATGGAAGTTTGTGAGACTGTCAACTGGCGTTTAGGTCCCAAAAATTATTGTGTTGCACTTCGATTAACATCTTGCACTTGCGCGGTCAGTGGACCGCAAACTAGCTATAGAAGTATTATCCATCACAATATTTTTCAAAAAGTGATCGGCAGACATCCCTTCATGTGGGGCCAATAGTTTCATGTAATCTAACTTTAAAGATGGTAAATGGGGTGAGCTTGTGAGACTCAGATAGATTAAAAGTAAAATACAGAAAATACAACATATCAAACGGTAATTGTAGAACTAAGAAATAATTACGGAAGAACGCGATACAAAATGTAATGACCTAGTTCTGAGTAGATTGGAAGCTCATATTCAATAAGGTGAATGTTTTAGGTTTATATATTTCAAACTTGATGATTGTACATGTCCAAAAATGGTAAGAACGGATGATTTAGGTGAATTTGATGGAATTTCCCATATAGGGGTCGTCGAATCCAATAGGTTAACGCTATTGGGAATCTAGAATATTTTTTTTAATGAAGAGGAATTTAAGTATATTTAAATTCAAAAAAATTCAAAATTCAAATAGTTATCAAAAATGCCACTCCAAGTCCAAAGACCTCAACATGGTGCAAGTTGCTGGTGGCATTTGGGGAGCGTTTGGGGGCATGCAGGCCGTGATTACTCTACAAAGGAGATTCGCCCTATCCTTAAGTCTCTAAGGCTCACCAGATCGTTGAGAAACAGAGAAGTTATAGAGAGAAACAATTTTGGATGGAGAAAAATGTGAGGATAAAAATTTGGAGTTTTGAATTTCTAGCAATTGGAGAGCAACCATCATCAAGGTAAGTTTCTAATCACTTCCAGGAACTCAATTATAGTGTTTGATTTGGGTAGGAAGTAGTGGATAGAAACGAATTTGAAAATTTTAAAAAATTCAGGTTATATGACTTATATGAACCTATTATAACATAAATCCCATGTATTTTATGCAATTGAAGCCGTAGTGTATAGGTGAGGAAATGGAAAACCCTAGTTTAGGTTTTTGAACTTGAATTTGTGAAATCTTTAAAAATGGTATTTAAGGTGTGAAGGGGTGTGTGGTTCACTAGTTTTGGAATCTAGGAACTCAATTTTCGGGATTATATTAGTTAAATATTAAGTTTTGGAGGGTGAAAAGTTGAGTTGCAAGTTTGGGTTTGATTGATAAAATGAATTTTGACCCGACTCTAGCTCAAATTTTGTAAGAATGGAGTAGGTTTTGTTCCAAACTAAGGTTGGAGATTGAAAGTAGGGTTCAAAAGGAGTAGTTCAGGCTTTTGAATCACCCAGTTTGGTGTTGAATTGAAGGAGAAATGGTTTGATGAAGTTGGGCCAAAAACTCAAAATTTGGTGGGGCAAAAGGAGAGAAATTAGGAAGTCAATAAATAATTTTGGACTTAATTGAGTTAAATAACTTAAAATTACATTAAGAAAACTTATTTAGCCAAAAGTACATTTTTTTTATAAAAGACTAAAAGACCATTAACTACTCTATTACTCTCTCTCCTTTCATTCTCTTTCCATTACTCTCGTATTTTCTCCTCCCTATTTTCTCTCTCTATGTTACTCTCTCTATTTATCCTCTATTTTTTTCTCTCTTTTTTATTGATAATATTTTCAAATATATAAATATTTGATTTGATTTTTTCATCTCTGTCCCTTATTTTTTCTCTATCTCTCACTCCCCTTATTTTTCTCTCACTGTTACTCTTTCTCTCTTTATTTTCTTTCCTTATATCAATATTACAATAACATAATTATACCAATTAGTTATACTAATTAGTTATAAATGTCCTATAATACACAAAACACTTACTTATGTGTTGTAATAAATCAAACAGTTATACCAAATAATTACGCAAAATTACAATATCAGTCTAATTTGTCATTCAGTTGTTTATATAAACCAAACAATTATACAATTTAGTATTATGACATGATTACACCAATTTATATACACCAAATTGAGTTTATCATTACACAAAATAGTTTACTATTGCACCAAATTTGGTGTATATAATAAGTATAACCATGTCTTGATACTAAATAACGTAACTCTTTGATTTTATGTAAACAATTGAATGACAAATTAGGCTGGTGTCATAATTTTGTATAATTATTTAGTGTAACTATTTAATTTGTCAGAATACATGAGTAATTGTTTGGTATATTATAGGGCAATTATAATTAATTGATGTAATTGTGTTGTTGTAACGTTGATATAAAGAGAAAGAGTAATGGTGGGAGAAAATAGGAAGAGAGAGAAAATAGGGGAAAGGGAGAGAGATAAAAAAATTAAATCTTTATATATTTAAAAAGAAATAAATTATCAATGAGAGAGAGGGAAAGAGAGAAAATTAGGGAGAGATAGACAATGTAACGGAGAGAGAGATAAAGAGAAAATAGGGGTGAGAGAGTAATGGAGGGAGAGAGGGTAACAGTGTGAGAAATAAAGGGAGAGAGGGAATGAAAAAAATAAGAATTATATAAATTTTATCATTTGAATTTTGTACCTAATTACAATATATTTTTATTAAAATTAAACTTAATAGAATAAATAATTTATTCATACAAATCCTCTCAAATAAATCTAAAAAAATATACATACACCCAAAAAAATCTAAAGAAGAAAAAAGGGAAGGGGAAGGTTCAACCCACTCGAAGGCACATGAAGACGCGTGGGGAGGCTGTTGGCCCTTCGGTTGGTGCCGTTGGACTCCTCATTCAATAAGGATTCCAAAAATGCTCGAGTCGTAGAGTTTCAGCACTGTTTGGGAAAAAAGTAAAATGACCTTTTTATCCCTACCAAGGTCTGATTTGACCTAAGTATGCTAACTTTGACCCAATCAACTAAATTTTCATGTTTAATTACTTACAAATCAATATACATGTGCATTATACATAACATGACATTGGTAAATATGTTAAAAGACAATTCCAAAAATAATTATACATCATGATAATTCTTCAAATCCATGTGATCTTGCTTGAAAAGAAGCTTCAAATGTATGGCATAAAGATTTGAAGATCACGAAAAGCGTTATGATATTGTGATGAGAACCTTATTATAAAAAGCCATCAAATGAATAGGATGTACAAGTAGTATGAGACAAAACATGCCACAAAAGAGGTTTAATTGAGAACCAAAAAGATGAAACATCTAACCTAGGTCAACCATATTATAGAGAACCTACTACTATTTCATTCAAGTATTGCATGGGGGTTGCCGCACATCAACCTTACATATGTGTTGTTGAACAATGAAGATATTTGACATCATTTCGAAACTTTAGGTTGAAATTTATGTGGTGTTCCTCTGGACTCTTGAGCTTATACTTTATTTAGAACCGTCCATGTGTATCATATTTGTACTTGAAAATGAACACTTAAAACCTCAGTTAATACTCTCACCTAGGATAGCAAACAGAGTCAATACAATACTAAGCGACATAATTGGTTTAGTAATTATTTTATGACTATAAAAGTCTAGAATCCAATTTATAAAACGTAAGTGTGCATAGGATCGAGGCATAGAGGGCTTACGTTTCAAGTTGAGACTGTAATAGATTTTATTGAGTTCGTAAATGTCTAGATGATCCAATAATTTTTGGACTTAAGTATTGAATTAGACTGAGAGCGTATCTTCTTTGGGATGAAAATCTTTCTAAAAGACTAGATCATATTGTGCGTGCAGGATCTTGCACAATATAAACACGAGAACGGATCTCTCCCGTGGTGAACTCAAGTTAGTCAATCAAATAGTCAACCTTGCTATTTGGAACAGGCTGAGATCTGTTGGCGGCCTGGAACGGTAATGGGTGACTTTCGTGGATCAAAGGAGCAACCCAGTAAGGTTGAGGGAAGTTCCTGGAACAAAGAAAGACAAGTTAGAGGGGCGCCGAAGTATTCCTTTCGACGATCAAGTCAGTTTTTGAGAGAGGGAAAGAAGAAAACACTGAGTATAGATTTGAGAAAAGGTTTTTCGTTGCATACCGTCTTGCCTTTTGCAAGGAGTATTTATACCTCAAAAACTCATGATTGCTGTCAGTAGGTGATCATTAGATACGGACAACGTGCGCACTAATTCCTATGAGGAATGTCTTCTCTCTTAATTGCTCGGGACCCTGAGCAACCAATATTGCGTCATCGGCCTGCCGAATGTTTAATGAGCTCCTCTCGGCAAGGGTGTAATAAATGCCCAATCTTAGGGACATTTATTACCTTTCACTTCCGAGCCTTACCGCATTAAATGTTGTCTCATCAAGGGAATTGTGTAATTAAATGCTTGCTTCCCCAAGTCGTGTGTCAGCAAGGGCATCCGGTCTTTTTGTCTCTAATATGACACGATATGCCACGCGCTCATTCCCCATTGGCTGTGTCTTCTGCCTTCCTATGCTTTTCTAACACCAATTATGTAAGAAGAGGTCATGATGGCTAATCTAGCCTAGCCTAGGCTAGTGACTTGTACACCAATAACCTCTGCAAAAGCAGAGAACGCTATACTGGATGGGGTACGTCTCGGTACCGAGGGGAGTGGTACATGTAGGGACCGATGTACCCATATCCGATCGAGGAATACGTGTCGGTACGTAACGTACTGGGTGTTATTAATCCCTATCAACAGTACCTCGGGGGAACAGGGACTAAAGATCCGACGGGTACGTGTCGTGATTACAGTAACAAGATTTTACTAATGCCATGGACACGTGTTTTCATCTTGGAGTATATGGAAATGTCCCATCACCTGCCCCCCAGCCTTCGATTTTCTGACACCGAGGACACGCGTCGTAAGGAGACGAAGGGTTCTGCAACTATCCCAACCACTTCATCATTGTCTTCATCCGCTTTCCCCTGNTTGGAGTATATGGAAATGTCCCATCAACTGCCCCCAGCCTTCGATTTCCTGACACCGAGGACACGCGTCGTAAGAAGACGAAGGGTTCTGCAACTATCCCAACCACTTCATCATTGTCTTCATCCGCTTTCCCCTGCTTCGGAGGTCGTGCGCATTAAATGCTCTTCTTCGTGCTTCGTGCCCAAATGATAGGGATGGGTACTATATAAATGGGCTTCCTCTCTCCCTCTCTCACTTTGCCATTTCGGATTTCTTCAGAGAGCCCTTGCCTGAAACCTCGCCGAAGATCCCTTTCCTTTCGTTGTTTACTATCCAATCTTTCACTGGAGTCTCAAGGCCAGCAGACCCATCCTTGCTTCTGAACATTCTGGAGGAAGGAGTCACTTCAAGTTTTTAAGAAAAACTCATNTTTACTATCCAATCTTTCACTGGAGTCTCAGGGCCAGCAGACCCATCCTTGCTTCTGAACATTCTGGAGGAAGGAGTCGCTTCAAGTTTTTAAGAAAAACTCATTTTACACTCTGGTGAGTCCTTGTATCTTCCCTTTCTTCGCCCTCTGTCTCTTCTCTCCTTCTCGTCTTTATGTTCCTTTTGGTTTTTCGATAACTGGAGGTGCTTCTGGTTGCCACTCAGCAACCAATCTTTGGGAAGCCTCCTTGGGGATCTTCGTGGAAAAACCCTCTCCATTTTTTATCACTTTTTGGAGATGCCTCGTCGTCGCCCTGCTCCCAAGAATCNTTCGATAACTGGAGGTGCTTCTGGTTGCCACTCAGCAACCAATCTTTGGGAAGCCTCCTTGGGGATCTTCGTGGAAAAACCCCCTCCATTTTTTATCACTTTTTGGAGATGCCTCGTCGTCGCCCTGCTCCCAAGAATCCTCAGGCCAGTTCTTCGAGGCCAGGGAAGTATAAAGTTAAGGGGGGCGAGCAAATTAATAGTTTTAGGGTCAAGTACAACATTCCCCCATATGTAGACATAGAGGATTATAACTCAGTTGTGCATTCCCGTACCCTAGGGGTCGAGGATAAGATGTCATTTTATACCAAAGCCATCATAGAGGGCAAAATTAGGTTCACTCTGCCCCCTTTACTCCTCCAGTTCCTCTCCCATTTCCACTTCTTTCCTGGGCAGTGTTGTCTTAATGTCTTCAAGATAATTATGGGAGTCTTAGAGCTCAACAAACGTCTCGGGGTAAATGTTGGGCTGAACGATATCCTATTTTGTTACTCCCTCTTGAGAATCATGCCTCAACAAAACTTCTACCTCAAAGCCAGGGACCCATCCACGTACCTCGTCACTCACCTTCCCGACTCGGACAAGGGGTACAAGGATGACCTACTCATTTTCAAGGGATCTTGGCAGAGGGGTGCCAGTCCCGAGTACAACGGCTTATTATACCCTTTGGAATGGAGAACGATAAGTACGTCGGCTTCTTCGGGTCTATTATTTTGTCCTTGAGATTTTTTAGAAGTGTTCATAACTCCCTCCCCTCTCTCTGTTTGTGTGCAGACGTCTCCACTCGGGAAACAGCTCCTCCACCTCGGTCCTTGGTGAACTTTGCTGACCTAGTCACTGTTTGGAGATTTACTGGTGATGACGGGTTCAGCGGGGCTGCCCACATCCTCCTGAATTACACTCCCGGATATAAAAATTTCTCATAGATTCCCCAGCCTTTTGAGCCTTTGCGGTGGTCCGACCTCTTCGATCAGGCGGTGTAGCAAGAGGACGAGGAGAACTTGGAGGAAGACTCGGGCGGGGCTACGGAGGCAGAAGCAGAGGGTCAAGTTGAGGAGCTCGGGTTTAGAGAGGATTTGGTTCCTTCGCACGCCGAGGTGGGGATTTCGGGGAGAGATTCATGGCCTGACTTTCAAATCCTGCAATCTCTAGACGTCAAGGACGCCCTCGAGATAGCTGTGTCCCAGACGCCTCATATAGATCTGGGGTTTTTTAGGCAGAGGCAGGCCCTCGCTGCCGGGAGGAGACGAGGATCGACCAGTGGGGCCTCATCTGCAGGGACCAGTGCCACCCCATCTTCAAGAACCGTCGATCGGAGTCAAGTGCGTGACCGGGATCCTCAGGTAGAGGAGGNCGGTGGGGCCTCATCTGTAGGGACCAGTGCCACCCCATCTTCAAGAATCGTCGATCGGGGTCAAGTGCGTGACCGGGATCCTCAGGTAGAGGAGGAGAAGAGGGTCAAACATAGGCACGACGGCCTTGGTAGGGGATCCAAGGCCCCCTCTGCTCAGCAACAAAGAGGGATAGACCGTGTGTTACCTCATCCTCCCCAGCAGCAACAGCAACAGCAACAACAGCAACAACAACAACAACAACAATAGCAAAGACAGACTCCCTCTCCCCTTCCGCAGACGGTGGAAGCCGCGGAGTGGAATCCTCGAGCCACTGATCACATGAACCGAGTGATCAGGGTTGACGACTCCATTTTGCAGGGCCCCCATGTCGCCAATGCAGTGAGTGAGACGCTGCACTTTGAGGCCGACATGGTGGCTCACAGGGGGCGATCAACGAACGTGTTGTTTCGCTCAATCATCCAGAATTTTCTAGTGGTAAGTTCATCTTTGCTTCAGTCCTTTCTATCCGCTTTTTTTTTATTTACAAGTCCTTTCCTTTGCAGGCCACCCAACAGATTTCTGTAATTGCGACGCGGTACCATGTGGCTAGGATGGACCGGTGGGGCCTCATCTGCAGGGACCAGTGCCACCCCATCTTCAAGAGTCGTCGATCGGGGTCAAGTGCGTGACCGGGATCCTCAGGTAGAAGAAGAGAAGAGGGTCAAACATAGGCACGATGGCCTTGGCAGGGGATCCAGGGCCCCCTCCGCTCAGCAACAAAGAAGGAGAGGCCGTGTGTTACCTCATCCTCCCTAGCAACAACAGCAACAACAACAACAACAGCAAAGACAGACTCCCCCTCCCCTTCCGTAGATGGTGGAAGCCGCGGAGTGGAATCCTTGAGCCACTGATCATATGAACCGAGTGATCAGGGTTGACGACTCCATTTTGCAGGGCCCCCATGTCGCCAATGCAGTGAGTGCGACGCTGCACTTTGAGGCCGACATGGTGGCTCACAGGGGGCGATCAACGAACGTGTTGTTTCGCTCTATCATCCAGAATTTTCTAGTGGTAAGTTCATCTTTGCTTCAGTCCTTTCTATCCGCTTTTTTTTTATTTACAAGTCCTTTCCTTTGCAGGCCACCCAACAGATTTCTGTAATTGCGACGCGGTACCATGTGGCTAGGATGGACCGGTGGGGCCTCATCTGCAGGGACCAGTGCCACCCCATCTTCAAGAGTCGTCGATCGGGGTCAAGTGCGTGACCGGGATCCTCAGGTAGAAGAAGAGAAGAGGGTCAAACATAGGCACGACGGCCTTGGCAGGGGATCCAGGGCCCCCTCCGCTCAGCAACAAAGAAGGAGAGGCCGTGTGTTACCTCATCCTCCCTAGCAACAACAGCAACAACAACAACAACAGCAAAGGCAGACTCCCCCTCCCCTTCCGTAGATGGTGGAAGCCGCGGAGTGGAATCCTTGAGCCACTGATCATATGAACCGAGTGATCAGGGTTGACGACTCCATTTTGCAGGGCCCCCATGTCGCCAATGCAGTGAGTGAGACGCTGCACTTTGAGGCCGACATGGTGGCTCACAGGGGGCGATCAACGAACGTGTTGTTTCGCTCAATCATCCAGAATTTTCTAGTGGTAAGTTCATCTTTGCTTCAATCCTTTCTATCCGCTTTTTTTTTATTTACAAGTCCTTTCCTTTGCAGGCCACCCAACAGATTTCTGTAATTGCGACGCGGTACCATGTGGCTAGGATGGACCGGTGGGGCCTCATCTGCAGGGACCAGTGCCACCCCATCTTCAAGAGTCGTCGATCGGGGTCAAGTGCGTGACCGGGATCCTCAGGTAGAAGAAGAGAAGAGGGTCAAACATAGGCACGATGGCCTTGGCAGGGGATCCAGGGCCCCCTCCGCTCAGCAACAAAGAAGGAGAGGCCGTGTGTTACCTCATCCTCCCTAGCAACAACAGCAACAACAACAACAACAGCAAAGACAGACTCCCTCTCCCCTTCCGCAGATGGTGGAAGCCGCGGAGTGGAATCCTTGAGCCACTGATCATATGAACCGAGTGATCAGGGTTGACGACTCCATTTTGCAGGGCCCCCATGTCGCCAATGCAGTGAGTGCGACGCTGCACTTTGAGGCCGACATGGTGGCTCACAGGGGGCGATCAACGAACGTGTTGTTTCGCTCTATCATCCAAAATTTTCTAGTGGTAAGTTCATCTTTGCTTCAATCCTTTCTATCCGCTTTTTTTTTTTATTGACAAGTCCTTTCCTTTGCAGGCCACCCAACAGATTTCTGTAATTGCGACGCGGTACCATGTGGCTAGGATGGACCTCCAGCGGGTTCGAGAGCAGAAGAAAGAGGTCGAGGGTGCCTTAGCCAGTGCTAAGGAGGATGTAGCCACCAGGGATTCCACCCTTGCGGGGCAGGCTGCTCAAATCGAACAACTCCTCAAGGATGCCGAGTTGGCGAAAGTCGGCGCTGAAAAGCTAAGTGCTGCTTTAGCCGACGTTGAGAGGAGGATTACGGAACAGACGCAGCGGCTCTCTACGACAGAGGAGAGGGTTGTTGGTTCAGAGGAAAGCTGTCTGGCTCTGACCCAGGAGTTGGATAGGATCAGGGCTGAGGCACAGAACAGGAAGTCCGAGGAACAACTCTGAGAGGAGTTCGCCGACGACGTGCTCCCCACTCTTGAGGAAAATAGCAAGGAGTTCTTCAAGAAGGGGTGGGACGAGGCGCTCTGGTCTGCTGGGATCTCTCCAGACTCCTCGCTTTTTTAGATGCACAAATACGTGCCCTCGGCGGAGATGGAACAGGCCGAAGCNTTTCTAGTGGTAAGTTCATCTTTGCTTCAATCCTTTCTATCCGCTTTTTTTTTATTGACAAGTCCTTTCCTTTGCAGGCCACCCAACAGATTTCTGTAATTGCGACGCGGTACCATGTGGCTAGGATGGACCTCCAGCGGGTTCGAGAGCAGAAGAAAGAGGTCGAGGGTGCCTTAGCCAGTGCTAAGGAGGATGTAGCCACCAGGGATTCCACCCTTGCGGGGCAGGCTGCTCAAATCGAACAACTCCTCAAGGATGCCGAGTTGGCGAAAGTCGGCGCTGAAAAGCTAAGTGCTGCTTTAGCCGACGTTGAGAGGAGGATTACGGAACAGACGCAGCGGCTCTCTACGACAGAGGAGAGGGTTGTTGGTTCAGAGGAAAGCTGTCTGGCTCTGACCCAGGAGTTGGATAGGATCAGGGCTGAGGCACAGAACAGGAAGTCCGAGGAACAACTCTGAGAGGAGTTCGCCGACGACGTGCTCCCCACTCTTGAGGAAAATAGCAAGGAGTTCTTCAAGAAGGGGTGGGACGAGGCGCTCTGGTCTGCTGGGATCTCTCCAGACTCCTCGCTTTTTTAGATGCACAAATACGTGCCCTCGGCGGAGATGGAACAGGCCGAAGCCGAGATTGCTGCCGATGGCGCGACTCCAACGCCAGTGCAAGTTTTGGCAAATTCGCCCGAGGCGGTAATTATGGACTTGTCTGACGAGGTTCTGTCGGACCAAGCCCCTGACCATAATATCCCTCAGACCCTCTCTGTTGCCGACTTACCTCCAACTTTGCCTGCTCCTGGAGTTGTTCAACCCTTTTGCGCTGATTCACCCTCTGGCGATGTTTTGGAGATGTCCGGAGCCAGATGAAGGCTCTTTTCTTTTCAATTGTGCTCTTTTTTACTCTTGTAACCCTTAGGGACGCAAAGCCCCACTTTTGAAATGAAGTTTTTTGAGTACTTACACTTTCTTGCATGCATTCTCTTTTTCCTTTTGGGGGAGGAGTCCTTGAATTATGTCCTCAGGGCCTTACCCTTCCAGAAGGCTTGCTCCTATGTTTTCCTTCAGGGGCAGGAGTCCTTGAACTCTATCTCCAGGGCCTTACCCTTCCAGGAGGCTTGCTCCTGTATTTTTCTTCGGGGGCAGGAGTCTTTGAACTCTGTCCCTAGAGCCTTACCCTTCCAAGAGATTTGCTCCTGTGTTTTCTTTCAGGTGCAGGAGTCCTTAAACTCTGTTCCCAGGGTCTTACCCTTATAACTTAACCATTGGCTAGCACTAGAAGAAATAACACTTCAAAAATAATATTTCTTTAGATTCATCACATTCCAAGGTCGCATTACAGGTTTTCCTTCCATATCTTCTAATCTATATGACCCGGAGCCTCCGATAGATATCACTTTGTAGGACCCTTCCTAGTTAGGTCCCATTTTCCTTCTGCTGGGTCACGGGTATTGGTCGTTATCCTTCTGAGGACCAGATCACTGATTTGGAACTCTCGTGCATTGACCCTTTTGTTGTGAAGTTGGAAAATATTTTCCTGATACTTAGTTACTCTCAAGACGGCTATCTCCCTTCTTTCTTCCGCTAGATCCAAATCCAATCCAAGTTGACGGTCATTTCCCCCTGTGTCGAAAGCTTGCATCCTTGTGGTTGAGAGTCCTACTTCTAGAGGTATGATTGCTTCCATTCCGTAAGCCAGGGAGTAAGGGGTTTCTCCTGTCGAGGACCGAGGGGTGGTCCTATACGCCCATAAAATATTCAACAGCTCATTCGCCCATTTTTCCTTGGCTTTCTCCAATCTCTTTTTGATCCCATTGATAATTATTTTGTTGGAGGCTTCTGCCTGCCCATTGGCTTAGGGGTAGGCAGGGATGGAATAGAAATTAGGCATTCTGAATTGCTCGCAAAAAGCCTTGAAATGCCCGCTGGTGAATTGGGTCCCGTTATCTAATACAAATGCTCAGGGAATCCCAAATCTGATGATTATGTTTCTCCAGACGAACTTTTTAGCATCTATGTCTCGGATGTGAGTCAATAGCTTCACCTCAACTCACTTGGTAAAGTAATCTGTGGCCACAATGAGGAACTTCCTATTTTCAGGAGCCTTAGGCAGGGATCCAACTAAGTTGAGTCCCCACTGGGCGAATGACCAAGGGTTGGTCAAGGGGTATAGGTCCCCGCGGGTTGCCTGATTACAGGGGAGAACTTCTGACATTGGTCACATTTTTGGACATATGCGTGTGCGTCCCTTTGCATCCGCGGCCACCAATATTCTTGAGACATGATACGGTGTGCCTTGGATCGCCCCCCAGAGTGTCCCCTGCATATTCTTTCGTGTACCTCATAGAGGAGGTCTTTCACCTGATCCTCCTGGACACATAGTAGGTAAGGTCCTAAGAAAGACATTCGATACAGCTTCTGATCCGAAGAGACCCAAAATCTCGGGACTTTAAGTTTTATCTTCTTGGCTTCCTTTGAACACTCCGGGAGGTCTCCTGTTATTAGGAACCTGAGGAAATGATCAATCCAGTTGGTCGGCTTGTGTGTGTCCTGAACGGCCATTGCCTCGGGGGCTTAGTCTATGTAGGAGGTGGAAAGTTATTCTATGGTGATCATGCGCGACTGAGAGGACTCCAGTGCCGAGGCTAGGCAAGCCAGGGCGTCGGCATGTGCGTTCTTGTCTTGGGACACTTGTATGATCTCAATCTTTCTAAATCTGCAGATTACAGTTGTCGCCTGGTGATGGTAAGCCTTCATCCTATGGTCCCCTGTCTCAAACTCTCCATTAACTTGGTTGACTACCAGCATGAAATTGCAATGTACGATCAAGTCCGTAACTCCAGTTGCCTCAGCTAACCGAAGTCTTGAGATGAGAGCCTCATACTCAGCTTCATTATTAGATGCTTTGAATCCTAGTCGAACGGCCTGCTTCGCGACCATCCCGTCTGGAGATACTAGCAAGATACCGATCCCGGACCCCTTACTGTTCGACGAACCATCCACACATAAAAGCCATGGTGACCCCTCATAACTCGCTGAGGACGCTATGTCGGGAGGAAGCGGTCTTTCTGGAACGGGATGTTCCCTTGAAAACTCCGCTATGAAGTCCACCAACACCTGATCCTTTATAGCAATTCGAGGTTTGAAATGAATGTCGTGTTCCCCCAGTTCCACTACCCACTTGAAAATCCTTTCGGAGAGGTTTGCCTTCCTTAAAATGGCCTTTAAGGGCTGATCGGTAAGGACGGTAATTGAGTGCGCCTGGAAATAATGCCTTAATTTTCTTGCAGTTGTGACCAGGGATAGAGCTAATTTCTCTAGGGGCAGATATCTTGTCTCCGCGTCCAAGAGCGTCTTGCTTATGCAATAAATCGGTTTCTGGTGGCACTCATGCTCACGAATAAGTACCCTACTGACGGCAAATTCTGATACGGATAAGTACAAGAAGAACATTTTCCCTTGGATAGGGACGGATAGGGTCGGGAGAGTCCTGAGGTATTCCTTGATTCCATCCAGGGCATCTTCGCACCCCTGACTCCACATATCCTTCCCAGCTCTCTTGATGGCTCCAAAAAAGGGTTTGCATTTGTCTGAGGAGCGTGAGGCGAAACGATTAAGTGCCGCCAGCATCCCTGTGAGCTTTTGGACTTCTCGGACAGTTCGGNTAGATGCTTTGAATCCTAGTCGAACGGCCTGCTTCGCGACCATCCCGTCTGGAGATACTAGCAAGATACCGATCCCGGACCCCTTACTGTTCGACGAACCATCCACACATAAAAGCCATGGTGACCCCTCATAACTCGCTGAGGACGCTATGTCGGGAGGAAGCGGTCTTTCTGGAACGGGATGTTCCCTTGAAAACTCCGCTATGAAGTCCACCAACACCTGATCCTTTATAGCAATTCGAGGTTTGAAATGAATGTCGTGTTCCCCCAGTTCCACTACCCACTTGAAAATCCTTTCGGAGAGGTTTGCCTTCCTTAAAATGGCCTTTAAGGGCTGATCGGTAAGGACGGTAATTGAGTGCGCCTGGAAATAATGCCTTAATTTTCTTGCAGTTGTGACCAGGGATAGAGCTAATTTCTCTAGGGGCAGATATCTTGTCTCCGCGTCCAAGAGCGTCTTGCTTATGCAATAAATCGGTTTCTGGTGGCACTCATGCTCACGAATAAGTACCCTACTGACGGCAAATTCTGATACGGATAAGTACAAGAAGAACATTTTCCCTTGGATAGGGACGGATAGGGTCGGGAGAGTCCTGAGGTATTCCTTGATTCCATCCAGGGCATCTTCGCACCCCTGACTCCACATATCCTTCCCAGCTCTCTTGATGGCTCCAAAAAAGGGTTTGCATTTGTCTGAGGAGCGTGAGGCGAAACGATTAAGTGCCGCCAGCATCCCTGTGAGCTTTTGGACTTCTCGGACAGTTCGGGGGCTACGGATGTCTAGGATCGCTTGAATCTGATCCGAGTTAGCTTCGATTCCTCGCTGACTCACCAGATACCCGAGNTCGACGAACCATCCACACATAAAAGCCATGGTGACCCCTCATAACTCGCTGAGGACGCTATGTCGGGAGGAAGCGGTCTTTCTGGAACGGGATGTTCCCTTGAAAACTCCGCTATGAAGTCCACCAACACCTGATCCTTTATAGCAATTCGAGGTTTGAAATGAATGTCGTGTTCCCCCAGTTCCACTACCCACTTGAAAATCCTTTCGGAGAGGTTTGCCTTCCTTAAAATGGCCTTTAAGGGCTGATCGGTAAGGACGGTAATTGAGTGCGCCTGGAAATAATGCCTTAATTTTCTTGCAGTTGTGACCAGGGATAGAGCTAATTTCTCTAGGGGCAGATATCTTGTCTCCGCGTCCAAGAGCGTCTTGCTTATGCAATAAATCGGTTTCTGGTGGCACTCATGCTCACGAATAAGTACCCTACTGACGGCAAATTCTGATACGGATAAGTACAAGAAGAGCATTTTCCCCTGGATAGGGACGGATAGGGTCGGGAGAGTCCTGAGGTATTCCTTGATTCCATCCAGGGCATCTTCGCACCCCTGACTTCACATATCCTTCCCAGCTCTCTTGATGGCTCCAAAAAAGGGTTTGCATTTGTCTGAGGAGCGTGAGGCGAAACGATTAAGTGCCGCCAGCATCCCTGTGAGCTTTTGGACTTCTCGGACAGTTCGGGGGCTACGGATGTCTAGGATCGCTTGAATCTGATCCGAGTTAGCTTCGATTCCTCGCTGACTCACCAGATCCCCGAGAAATTTACCCGACTCTACTCCGAAAATGCACTTTACAGCGTTCAGCTTCAGCCCGTACTCCCTGAGGGTGGAGAAGGTATCTACCAAATCTACCAGGTGGTCACAGCTTCGTTTGCTCTTCACTAGCATATCGTTAATGTAGACCTTCATGGTGTTGTCGATCTGTTTTTTGAACATCCGATTCATCAGTCTTTGGTATGTTGCCCCGGCGTTCTTTAGCCCAAATGACATCACATTGTAATAGTAAACTCCTTTTGGAGTGATAAACGCCATCTTTTCCTGATCCGAGGGATGAAGAGGGATCTGCTGATATCTTGCTCGGGCATCCAAGAAGTCCATGCATTCATATCCGGCAGTGGCATCCACTAGCTGGTCTACCTTTGGTAGGGGGTAGTTGTCCTTGGGACATGCCTCATTTAGATCAGTGAAGTCTACGCAGACACGCCATTTTTCTCCTTCTTCTTTGCGTAGACCGTGTTAGACAACCATGCTGGGAACTGTACTTCCCGAATGACGTTGGCCTCCAGGAGTTTATCGATCTTTTTGTTGACTGCACGGGCGTGGTACGGGGCCATGTGTCGTGGTTTCTGTTTTACTGGCTTGTGCGCCGGGTCAACATACAGCTTGTGTGTGATTATTTCGGGGTCCACTCCCTTCATTTTCATTGGGTTTCAAGCGAACACGTCTGCATTTCTCCTCAGGAACTCAATCATCTGCTCCTGTTCGGCTGTGGACATCACGGTTCCAACTAAGAAGTATCTTTCTTCTTCTCCCTCCACCAAGGGTACCTTTCGGAGGTCCTCCACCGACCGTTCCGTCGGGTCAATCCAGGGGTCATCCATTTCTGGATGCCCGAACTGTGATTGCTATTTTTTTAGGATCTCTTCTGGAGCGCGCCCCTTTTCTTGGGTGAAAGCCCCTGCTTTAACAACTGAATAAAAATAATTTTTTGCGGACGCTTGGTCCCCTTGGATCTCCATGATCCCCTCTAGAGTAGCGAATTTCAGTTTCTGGTGATAAGTGGAGTGCACCGCTCCTAACACATGCAGCCATGCTCGTCCCATGATCACATTGTAGAGAGAGTCCGTATCAATCACGACAAACTCGATGTTGATGGTGAAGGGACCTGTGACAACTGACAATGTGATTTTGCCTATGGGTAGGGCGAACGAGTCGTTGAATCCAATGAGGGGTGTCCTGACCTTGGTGAGGTCCTTGTGGCCAAGACCCATCCGTTTTAAAGAGTCAGAGTACATCACTTCCGAGGAACTTTTGGAGTCTATCAACACCTCTTGACGTCGAACTTGCCTATCTTCAAGGTTATGACAAGGGCGTCGTTATGAGAAGTCACCACGTCCGTCAAGTCCGCGTCGGAGAACGTGATGCTCGGCTCGCCAATCCTGGCCCTTTTACTGGGCGGCCCCCCATCATTCTCAGTTATCTTTCTTGTAAAAGCTACCCTCTTGAGATCGGACTCGAGTTCCTTGGACGTGGGGCGATCTAGTGGACATACATGGATCACATCTATGACGTTGTCCGGCTCCTCGGTCGGGACAGGGGTGCGTCTCTTTTCCGGCCTGAGCTCTATGTATTCTTTTAAGTATCCGTCTCAGACCAATCTTTCCAAGAAAGATTTGTATACCCTACAGCTTTTGGTGTAATGACCAAAATCCCAATGATAGGAACACTTGACCTTTTGATCACGGGTGGAGGGATCGCTCTGCATCCTGGGCGGCCACTTGAAGAATGACTCATGCTTGATTTTATGGAGCAACTTATAGATGGGTTCCTTGAACATAGTGTGA
This sequence comes from Ilex paraguariensis, assembly GCA_963454935.2. Classification (NCBI taxonomy): domain Eukaryota; kingdom Viridiplantae; phylum Streptophyta; class Magnoliopsida; order Aquifoliales; family Aquifoliaceae; genus Ilex; species Ilex paraguariensis. The sequence goes on along the minus strand of CAUOFW020004835.1, from coordinate 1,441,487 downwards.
ACTCCTTTGAATGACCCCCCGGAGGGGGTAACAGTCCTTTTCGAGAAGTATCCTCCCGCTCCCTCTCTTTTATTTTAGGTTGGAGGGTCCTGTCTTTGCTGCTTCTCATCTCGTCCTCGATCCTAGAGTACTTGTTTATCCGGTCCACCAGCTCGCCCATATCCAAGGGAGTCTTTTTGGTCAGAGATCGGTACAGGTCCGTGTCCCTTGCCAAGCCGAGCCTGAAAGACGCCGCTGTCATGACTTCCGAGCAGCCCTCTACCTCATTAACATCTTCCCAGTACCGGATGGCGTACTGGCAAAGGGTCTCAGATTCCCTCCGTCTGAGCGTTAGCAATGATCCAATGTCTTTAGGCCGCTTACTCCCCGTAATGAATCGGGCCAGGAACTGCCTCGTCAATTCNTCCCGCTCCCTCTCTTTTATCTTAGGTTGGAGGGTCCTGTCTTTGCTGCTTCTCATCTCGTCCTCGATCCTAGAGTACTTGTTTATCCGGTCCACCAGCTCGCCCATATCCAAGGGAGTCTTTTTGGTCAGAGATCGGTACAGGTCCGTGTCCCTTGCCAAGCTGAGCCTGAAAGACGCCGCTGCCATGACTTCCGAGCAGCCCTCTACCTCATTAACATCTTCCCAGTACCGGATGGCGTACTGGCAAAGGGTCTCAGATTCCCTCCGTCTGAGCGTTAGCAATGATCCAATGTCTTTAGGCCGCTTACTCCCCGTAATGAATCGGGCCAGGAACTGCCTCGTCAATTCTTTCCATGATCCAATGCTATTGGGGGGAAGCGCCTCGAACCACTTCATCGTAGAGTTCCCTAAGCTCATGGGAAACACTCGGCAGAGGAACCATTGGTCTGAATGGTACAGGGACATCATTTGCTTGTATTGCTTGAGGTGGGCTTCGGGATTAGACCGCCCATCATAAGTTTTGAACCTCGGCATGATGAACTTTTTTAGAACCTCCATCTCTCCGATATCCCTGGTAAAGGGTGTTTGTATGACCTCGTCTTCGTCCTCATCCTAGACAGCCTTACTCTTTCTCCTGGATTCCAACCGAGCTCTGAGATCAATTTCCTCCCCAACGGGATGTCTTCTGAAGTTTCCGAGTTCATCAGTAGGTCCCCCATTTCCTGGGCGTCGTGTGGAAAGGGTTAAATCCTCCTCGGACTCATTTCCCTTCCTCCGTCTTGACAATCCTCGTCGGAGGTCATCCAGGCTTAAAGGCCTTGCCTTCCTGAAATGGTCGTTAAGAGGATGTTCGTTGGCTCTTGGTCGCTTTGGGGTCTTGGATCTTTCTGCCTTGTTATTTAAATGATTCTTTAGATCCTTCGTTTCCACCTCCTGGACGGGGAATCCACGAGAAAGGAATGAGTCCCTGGACCCTTCGCCGAAGGCGGCGAATTCGTTAAGCCGGCTTAGGATGTTCACATTGTCTTTTTCCAACTGTCGTAATCGATCCCTAAATTTTTCTTTGATCACCTCCGCCAGTTGACGAGCCAAGGGGGCGGATCCTCTTGACCTGATACCCATACTGGTTTGAGGAGTAAGCCCTCTTGACTAAATAGAGGCATTTCTATTCCCATCAGTGTGATCCTTCCCTCCATTATGACATGGAGCTCGTAATTCAAGACTTCTTTGTTGGGGACCTTTTCTTTTTTTGTCGAGTATTCACAATGAACACTGTTCTTTATAGAGAAGAAACTAGAAAAACTAGTCGTTTCCCACAGACGGCGCCAGATTGTGCATGCAGGATCTTGCACAATATAAACACGAGAACGAATTTCTCCCGTGGTGAACTCGAGTCAGTCAATCAAATGGTCAACCTTGCTATTTGGAACAGACTGAGATCCGTTGGTGACCTGGAACGGTAATGAGTGACTTTCGTGGATCAAAGGAGTGGCCCAGTAAGGTTGAGGGAGATTCCTGGAACAAAGAAAGACAAGTTAGAGGGGCGCCGGAGTGTTTTCTGGCGAATCCCCTCCGACGATCAAGTCAGTTTTTGAGAGAGGGGAAGAAGAAAATACTGAGTATAGATTTGAGAAAAGGTTTTTCGTTGCATACCGTCTTGCCTTTTGCGAGAAGTATTTATACCTCAAAAACTCATGATTGCTGTCAGTGTGATCAGTAGGTGATCATTAGATACGGGCAACGTGCGCACTGATTCCTAAGAGGAATGTCTTCTCTCTTAATTGCTTGGGACCCCGAGCAACCAATGCTGCGTCATCGGTCTGCGGAATGTTTAATGAGCTCCTCTCGGCAAGGGTGTAATAAATGCCCAGTCTTAGGGATATTTATTACCTTTCACTTCCGAGCCTTACCACATTAAATGTTGTCTCATCAAGGGAATGGTGTAATTAAATGCTTACTTCCCCAAGTCGTGTGTCAGCAAGGGCATCCGGTCTTTTTGTTTCTGATGTGACACGATATGCCACGCGCTCATTCCCCATTGGCTGTGTCTTCTGCCTTCCTATGCTTTTCTAACACAAATTGTGTAAGACGAGGTCATGATGACTAATCTAGTCTAGCCTAGGCTAGTGACCTGTACACCAATAACCTCTGTAGGAGTAGAGAGCGCTATACTGGACGAGGTACGTCTCGGTACCAAGAGGAGTGATACATGTAGGGACCGATGTACCCATATCCGACCGAGGGATACGCGTCGGTACGTAACATACTGGGTGTCATTGATCCCTATCAACAGTACCTCGGGGGAACATGGACTAGAGATTCGACGGGTACGTGTCGTGATTACAATAACAAAATTTTACTGATGTCGAAAACACGTGTCTTCATTTTTTAGTACATGAAAATGTCCTATCACATATAATATGATTTGACCCTGAGTTGTCTTTAGGAGGATACTCTCTGGTTTGACATTGTATATCTGTTTCCCTCGCATCATATTCTTAAATCTTTAAGGGTCCTATAAAAACGTGATATTGCGAAGTTTATTTTTTTATTTTATTATTTTTACAATATGATGATCTTATTGAAAGTTATAACATTTAAATCTGGAGTTATAACTCAAAAGAAGTTTGAGTTATAACAATATGATTTAGGTTATAAAATTAAAAGGGATGATTAATTTTAAAATATTTGATCATGAAAAATATAACTTCATTTAGAACGTACAAAAGAAATTTATAACTAATTGAAGTAATTCAAATTAATCATAATATTTCATAATTAATTACAAATTACTTCAATTAGTTATAATTCACATTTAAAATGTGTAATTTAATCTTTAAAAATAATTTTTTTTAGTATAGTACCATTTATTTCCTGTATCATGGTGCTATCCTTCTAATAATTAATAATTAGAAATATAATCCATCAAATATAAATCTCGATTGGAAAGGGTTCCTAAAATAAACTCGATCAACAGAAGGTGAACGAAAGTACTGTGAAATGACTCAAATACCATCCAAGGGGAGTAGGTAGTACTGTTCTGGGGACTGGCACAGTAACAGTCGTACGCATCCTCCCCCGCACCCCAAATGCATCTTTCCAACGAGTATGGGAGCGAAGGCAGGCTGTGCACGTTTGTCATATGTACTAGAGTTAATTTGTGACCAGAGCTTAATGGTTGTTAAATGAGTTAATTTAAAATAATTAGATAAATTTATTAAAATTTATATTATAANCTCGTTTGTCATATGTACTAGAGTTAATTTGTGACCAGAGCTTAATGGATGTTAAATGAGTTAATTTAAAATAATTAGATAAATTTATTAAAATTTATATTATAAATTGATACTACAGTTAATAACTACATGCAACGTAATGTACATTTTTCACAGTTATTTGCCCGTTGTATTTATCCCACAGTGCGACTGCAAAGTGTTTGTTTAAGGAAGAGTTTAGACGATGAAAGAGCTAATAATTAAGTGGTTACACAAACAAACAAACATTAATAACCTCCTTCCGAACCCTCTTTTTAAGGATTTAATTTCAATTTAGGACGCGATTTGATGATGAGCTTAAAGTAGAGCCATTTCAATTTAGTAATAAAAAAATATCTACGGCCTCTAATCCAATCTAAATCAAATCAGTGAAAAGAAAAATAAAAAAGGAAAAGGAAAAGGTTTGACGGTATGAATATAATAATAGTATAATAATAATAAAAAATTAAGAGTGACTGGCCGTAGTTTTCTTCTCTTCTTCGTCTTGACACAAAAAAGTATGACAGTTTTTCTCATTTAGTTTCCTGCGTAGTGTTGTGAAGGCACTTTTCTTTTCCCCTCCATCAATGGAGACAGTATAGTTTATTACTATTACCACCAAGGTACGTCTCATCCAGATCAATTTCTGTATTTATTTGCTTTTTACTCCCATCCCATCCCATCCCACACACACATACATGCTATTTGGCTTTATTTTATTATTTTTTTTAGGGTTCTTACTAGTCTTTGCCTCTTTGGCTGATGACACTGATTAATCGATGGATCTATCTAGTACGTGTGTGAACTTATCGCAGTCAAAGCTGAGGGGTGGGAGGGTTCGCCAACATCACTTTTCATGGCGGTTGTTGAGAGTGCTTCTTCCCACGAATCCAATGTCCACTGCAACGATCAGGATCAACCAAAGAACAACAATCACCCCCACAATCATGTAAGGACTACTCCCATGGTTGACCACCCCAGCTTCAACCACGATAACAGCAACAGCATCCCCAATTTTCAACCCCACCTCCACAATCTCCATGTGAAGGTCCATCCTTTTCACGTGCCTCCTCCGAAGGCGCACGTTAGCACCAACCACAACGCTCAGCTTCACGATGGACTCGAATATGATCATGTGCAGAAGAAGATCGCTTGTGCACCGGTTTCGACTGATCATCGATCCAATGGTGGGAATTTTCAAAGCACTGGTGATGTTGGCGAGAGCAGCTTTAAGAGGGAGATGAGGGAATTGGAGGAAATGTTCTCCAAGTTGAACCCCATGGCTGCAGAATTTGTGCCTCCTTCACTGGCTAACAGTGGAATCAATGACGGATATTTTATGAACAATTCTGCCATGCCTTTTATCACCACAAATGGAAATGCTAATGGTTACACAGCCCGATGGGTATGTACCGATCCACTATTATTATTATTATTATTATTTCTTATGCCTTGTGGTCCTGTTAATATTACAGTTGAGGCATAATTTTTTTTTAACAATTTTATTGTTAATGGTTGTTTTGTTAACATTTAAATTATTCTCAGAGGAGGAATAACTATAGTCCGGGGAAACGAGGTATGAACAACCGAACAAGTATGGCCCAGAGGGAAGATGTAATTCGGAGGACTGTGTATGTGTCTGACATTGATCATCAGGTAAATAATTGCATCTTGTTTTAGATTTTGAAATCTCCTTGGTGCTTCTCTGCTGCACCAACTACTTTGACTAATTGTGTTGCTTGTTTTTTGGACATAGATCACAGAAGAGCAGCTTGCAGCCTTGTTTCTCAGTTGTGGGCAGGTACTAGTGCTTCTTGTTGTTCGCCAGAATACCTTTAATTTTCCAGTTGAAACTATGTTGCTAAGCATTTTACCTTTCTTGTTGTGAAGGTTATTGACTGCCGTGTTTGTGGAGACCCTAATTCTGTCCTTCGTTTTGCTTTTGTTGAGTTTACCGATGAGGGTAATGTTGAGGATCACTTACTTGAGTTGTTGGTTCTGTTTGTTGAGTTTTATTTGTTGGTTATATCATGCAAGGTTTTAGCAAATTTTTGTGTGTTTTGCAGAAGGTGCACAAGCTGCTTTAAGTCTAGCAGGGACCATGCTTGGTTACTACCCAGTGAGGGTGCTGCCTTCTAAGACAGCAATAGCACCAGTTAACCCGACATTTTTGCCTAGGGTGAGAAATCTTTACTATTATGATCAAAATTTCGTTAAACTTATGGAATACTATTTTTATCTTCATGTTTGATGTCATACTCCTTATTAACCGGGTGATTAATTGTTACTCTGGTTTCCAGAGTGAAGATGAACGGGAGATGTGTGCAAGAACTATTTACTGTACAAATATTGACAAGAAGGTACTCTTAGTGTTTTTTACTTGTCACTGACTGAGATCTAGGAGTGGAATGGAAACCAACCCAATGTCCTTCGCCCTCCCCCGCCCACCCACCCACCCACCCTAAAAAAAAAGCAATAACAAAACAAAAAGAGCTAAAAAGGGTTCAAATAACATTGTACTTTATATTTTGTGCAGGTTTTGCAAGCAGATGTGAAACTTTTTTTTGAGTCAGTTTGCGGAGAGGTTTGTCATTATGCTTTGAAAAGTCTGTTTATTAACAAGTCAAATGTATTTATCGAAAGAAGGATTTGTGATGGCAGTATGACTGATGTAGGTTTATCGCTTGAGGCTGCTTGGAGACTATCACCATTCTACTCGTATTGCCTTTGTGGAATTTGTAATGGTAGTTAATCTTTTCCTTGTATAATGCTTGTTGACTTCTTTATTTTTCAATGTTTTCCCTATTTTATTCCTATAATGACACCCCTCATTCATTGTGAGCTTAGGGGACGTCTGAAAAAGAGTAGGTGAGGTAAAAAGGGGCGTCAAGTTACTAGTTTTAGTGAGAATTTTTGAATTAGCAATCTGACCTTATTGCTTGAGGCGTTAAGTCATGGCATACATTGAGGACAATATGATTCAGTTTATTTGGAGTTTATTTTCTTGAGGCAAACTTCGGGCAGGATCAGGAGAGAATGCAAAGTTACAGAATTGATGTATTCATTAGAATGCTTGCTGGGATCTGAGAGCTTTCTATGAGTAGCACAAGTTGGAAGGTTACGAAACCCGGGGAAGAGGAGGGTGACTTATTTGGGGGGTTGGGGCAGGCAAAAGTATCTGCTTAGATTTGGAGTGATTGATCTAGGTGAAGTTGAACATTTGATGGGAATCTGATAGTGTTAAAATGGATATATCTGACTGTCTTGAGGGTAACTAAAATGATTAAGTTTATCGTTTTTGACAAATGGCTTCTTATTTTTCTACCAATGTATGATAGGTAGTCTTAGTCTGATCTCTCTTTGTTAGTGTTTTTCTATTCCACTGATGTGGAGTGTCTAAATTATTATTGCTAAAACCTCTCTTTCTCAATGAAACCCTTGTTGTGAGAAGCTTTTTTAGAACAATATTATAGTTGGTAAATGTTTTAGCTTATGAGCAGTGTTTTGTTGCTTTTTGAGAGAACTTGCAAGTGATAATATTTCTTAATGGGCATAAACCTCTGCAAACCCCTTCTCCCATGAGGCGCTTCCTCTTTTTTTTTTTTCATCGGTTGCCATCCACTACTTTTCGTAAACTGTTAAGTAGGATTCTTTCTTGCTGAAATTTTGGGCAGCGATTTTCCCAATAACTTGTTTTTCATTGTGGCATTGTTTAATTGAACATTGTTATTTATCTAAGTCATCTTCAAGCTGTTTTTGGTGGCAGCATATATCCGAACTTTTTTGGTTTTCGTTTAGCTTTTATTTCCCGTTAATCTCTCTTTTTTATTCTCATTGGTTTTGATGTTTTGATAAAACAATGGAGGAGTTGATTGACATGGAATGTCCAAATCTCTCCTTTAGTCTATTAGCAACATGATTAGCTAGGCTTGAGAAGATTTGTTTCGCAATAAAAAAGTTATATGCGTGGTTGCCAAGTTGGGGGACCATGTTCAAGCAATGTAAATGTTCTCATCACTACCATTTCTTATTACTGTTCACAGATGGACTTCCATTTACAATGACTTCTTGGATTATGAGAAGCTTATAGGTCACTGCTACATCCTTTCCACTGGATCTAATTTAACGAATGTCACGTTCAGTTTTGCCTGTTTCTTGGGCACTTGCAATATTAAATATTCAAATAGTGCATTTACAGTTGGGGCTTATTGAAGTGGTGGTACTGGGTAGTGGCAAAGTTCTGCTTGATAGTGGGGTGATATGGTTAACAATGGTTGGGTGTTAGAGGTGGCAGGGCTATTGGTGGGGTTGATGACTTAATTCGGAGATATAACTGGTGAGTTAAAGCTTTTCCTTCACCTAAACATAGTTGCCTAAATATCTTCTTTCTCTTTCTTGTTCTCCACTTTTTCTCTTCTAGAGGCATGCTTGTCATTTGCCTTTCTTCACTGAAGCATCTTGAATTCTCTTTAACACAAAGTGGGATTTTATTGAAAGTTCAATAGGAAGAGTTGCCCTACTTTTTAAAATCAAAGTGAAAAGGAAATACAAAGTACCAAACCAGAGAAGCTGAACTTTATTTGGAAGATTTGTCATATAGAATGTGCTAACCATTTTCAACCACCATATATAGTGAGGGTCATCATGCTTATATAGATATTGGTGTGCCAAAGTGGTCTGCTTTAATAATCCATAAGAAAATGCATCTTAGAAAACATATCTCCAAACTCCCAAAAAAGAAGGAAAAGGATGGGTGGGAATGTGGAATTAGAAGTAAATAAATGATCCAATGTTCCGTTCCTAACGTTATTAGAGAATTGGCACTGAAAATTCTGATTTTTGTTTATTTCGGCTTTCATCTTTCGGTGTGGGGTTTGAGGCTGTGTTTGTTATGTAGATCGATAGGTCACTCGAAAAGATGTTCACTGAATGTGAGATGATGGTTAGCTGGCTATGTGAGATGACAGGAATTGTTAAAATTAGGATTTGACACATTTGTAAGATTGGAGAGAGCATTAGTTGAAGATACTATGAAAGAAACAGACTTCGATGATTGGGTCCTGTTAGAGGAGCAGCAATATTAGTGTAGTTAAAGGCGCAAGGTGTGCTAAAAGTGAAGCATGGTGCTAATCAGTTAAAATATATTTAATCAATGTTAGGAATTGCAGATCAAGGAAGAACAAAATGAATCTGGTTATCTAACTTAATGAGATGATTAATTTATGCACATATCAAAAAACCATGGATATGAAAGCACAGTTGGAGAATTTTTTATTATAATGCCAATCAAAATATGATGGTGTAATCTGTACTCTTTTGAGGCTCTCCCAACGCATAGCACATGTTAAGGTCATGGTGGCTAAGCTTACTGACCAAGTCCTACAGTTCCTTGGGTTAAGACTTATTATTAAACTTATTGTGGTACTTGATTTTGGTTCTTGTTAGACATAGAGTCTCGACTAGTTAAGTTTAGCACAGGTTATGAGCCTGAGAAGAAAATAGTGTGCCCAGTTTTAACTCACTAAATATATTTCTGTTCATAAATTGGGTAGGTTGTGTCTATAAAGAGAAGAGTGTGCTGTTACCGACTTAATTTCCTATACACTTGATGATTTCTATGGAAGTAGAACGATGACAGCACAGATGTGTTTTTCCAATGACTCTGTCTGCCTTTCTATTGAGAATGAAGGTAACTATTGTCTCTATTAAGCGGTTGAACTACAACAAACTGTACTAGGAGAATTGTTTCTGACAAATTTGTGCACCTATACATCTTTATTAAGGAGCAATGCTTAGACACAATCAGCAACAATATTGAAGTTGAGAAAAGAATTATATGACAGCCGGTACTAACTTGAATTATTGGGGTTGTAGGTGAACATAGACAATGACTTTGGACACACGACCTTTAGGTTGATTGCTGCAATGTACACGAATGTATCTCTCATGTAATTTTGCCTCCTGCAGGCTGAAAGTGCAATTGCTGCTCTCAACTGTAGTGGTGTGGTTTTGGGTTCATTGCCGATAAGGTCAGATTGCATGTTGCTTCAGTTAATTCGTTTTGCATTGTTGTTTTTTCAGAAAGACTTGTTATTTTTTACCTGCACTGATTTTTGATCTCATGTGGTATCATTTATGATCAGGGTAAGCCCATCAAAGACGCCTGTTCGGCCACGAGCTCCTCGTCTGCCCCTACGTTGAACAGGTTTTTGCTGGTCCCAAACTAATTTAAGCACTACTACTTCCCAGGCTAATTTAAGTACTACCTTTGGTTTTAACCCTGGAATATCTGCACACCAATGTAAAGATGTTTTTACAATAGTTTGTCTGTCTTATATGCTTTTGTCCTTTAGCTTCTTTGACTGGGATCTTTGCTGTCCTAAGGGGTCATCTTGTGTTTATTCTAGCTTCGTTGATGGAACTTTGAGGCCTTCAAAAATTTATGTAGGATTTCCTGTTTATGTGAACTGCTGTATGTGGCCGATATTAAGCACTCCTTAAGTTCTCCAAACTTTGAAAGCTATCGAACTATCTTTATAATGAGTAGAGCCTTGATGACGCGGTTGATTTGATATGTGGAGTCATATATAGTGCTCCAGTTAACTTGCAATTACCACACTGCAAAAATCAAGTTGGTTGAAACAGCAAACATGAAGCTTGGCGCTATTTTACATGCACGACTGAATAGTGGAAAGGTAATTGATATTACATGACCCAGATCCCTTTGTGTTCATAAAGAGAGGTGTTGATGATGATAAGCTAACAGAGCTGTACCAATGGTGCAACTGGTGTTTGTAGTCTTATTGGTTGGCTGAACAACTGTTAAAATGTGGAATGTTTATCAAGGCAACCATATCAGTGTCATCGCTATTAACCCTGCTCTTCTATGGCAATTTACCAACCATTTTGTACATTCACTTGCTATGCAAGCACTTGGTGGAATACAATATATTCATATGGTATGAGGAAATCTGATATTAACATTTGATCCATCTGATCTAGAGTCAAGGTTTATGTGTTATGAGCATAACTAATAAAAACCCGCCTCTCTGACCAAAAAATTATTAGGGTGTAATATTGTAGATTAGAGTTTGTTAGACTTGTACAGATGTCATTTGTTCATTGGTTGTACAGAGTAGACAGATTGTAATTTTTCTTTCCTGCTATTTATATTAGTTTTCTCCTCTTTTGTAACAGTTCGATGAATGAATGAAAATCATTTCCTTCTTTTCTCTTCTTCTTGTTTTTTCTTTTTCTCGAACTTAATATAATATCAGAGCAGATTTGATCCGTTGCAAATTTGCTTGTTTTCTTCTTCCTTCGTTGATTGTTCTTGTTCTCTTCGATATGGCGACTCTTCCCTCGACGAGTGATTCAAATTCTGGAGAGCGTACTAATTCGAATCATTCCGCCATTAAAGAACCTTTAAATCCTTACTATTTTCATCATTTTGATAGTCCTGGGCAAGTGCTCGTCTCGCAGCTGCTCACTGGTGAGAATTATACCAATTGGAGTTACGCGATGTTAATTGTCCTATCTGTAAAGAACAAATTGGAATTTGTTGATGGTTCCATTCCTGAGCCTTAAGGTATTGATGATAATCTGTTCAATTCCTGGATTCGCAATAATAATATTGTTATTTCTTGGATCTTGAATTCGGTTTCAAGGAAAATTTTTGCCAGTATTATTTTTGCTGCTTCTGCATGTGTGATTTGGCTAGATCTTAGGGATCGTTTTCAGCAGAGGAACGGACCTAGAATTTTTCAGCTTAAACAAGAATTGATGAATTTGTGTCAAGAACAGAGTTCTGTTAGCATTTACTTCACAAAGCTGAAAACTATATGAGAAGAACTGAGTAATTACCGGACTAATTGTTCTTGTGGAAAGTGTTATTGTGGAGGAGTTAAAAATCTTAACAATCATCATCAAATGGAGTACATAATGTCTTTCTTAATGGGACTTGATGATTCTTTCTCTAAAGTTCGTGGTCAGTTGCTTCTCATGGANGTACTTTATATTTTGTGCAGGTTTTGCAAGCAGATGTGAAACTTTTTTTTGAGTCAGTTTGCGGAGAGGTTTGTCATTATGCTTTGAAAAGTCTGTTTATTAACAAGTCAAATGTATTTATCGAAAGAAGGATTTGTGATGGCAGTATGACTGATGTAGGTTTATCGCTTGAGGCTGCTTGGAGACTATCACCATTCTACTCGTATTGCCTTTGTGGAATTTGTAATGGTAGTTAATCTTTTCCTTGTATAATGCTTGTTGACTTCTTTATTTTTCAATGTTTTCCCTATTTTATTCCTATAATGACACCCCTCATTCATTGTGAGCTTAGGGGACGTCTGAAAAAGAGTAGGTGAGGTAAAAAGGGGCGTCAAGTTACTAGTTTTAGTGAGAATTTTTGAATTAGCAATCTGACCTTATTGCTTGAGGCGTTAAGTCATGGCATACATTGAGGACAATATGATTCAGTTTATTTGGAGTTTATTTTCTTGAGGCAAACTTCGGGCAGGATCAGGAGAGAATGCAAAGTTACAGAATTGATGTATTCATTAGAATGCTTGCTGGGATCTGAGAGCTTTCTATGAGTAGCACAAGTTGGAAGGTTACGAAACCCGGGGAAGAGGAGGGTGACTTATTTGGGGGGTTGGGGTAGGCAAAAGTATCTGCTTAGATTTGGAGTGATTGATCTAGGTGAAGTTGAACATTTGATGGGAATCTGATAGTGTTAAAATGGATATATCTGACTGTCTTGAGGGTAACTAAAATGATTAAGTTTATCGTTTTTGACAAATGGCTTCTTATTTTTCTACCAATGTATGATAGGTAGTCTTAGTCTGATCTCTCTTTGTTAGTGTTTTTCTATTCCACTGATGTGGAGTGTCTAAATTATTATTGCTAAAACCTCTCTTTCTCAATGAAACCCTTGTTGTGAGAAGCTTTTTTAGAACAATATTATAGTTGGTAAATGTTTTAGCTTATGAGCAGTGTTTTGTTGCTTTTTGAGAGAACTTGCAAGTGATAATATTTCTTAATGGGCATAAACCTCTGCAAACCCCTTCTCCCATGAGGCGCTTCCTCTTTTTTTTTTTTCATCGGTTGCCATCCACTACTTTTCGTAAACTGTTAAGTAGGATTCTTTCTTGCTGAAATTTTGGGCAGCGATTTTCCCAATAACTTGTTTTTCATTGTGGCATTGTTTAATTGAACATTGTTATTTATCTAAGTCATCTTCAAGCTGTTTTTGGTGGCAGCATATATCCGAACTTTTTTGGTTTTCGTTTAGCTTTTATTTCCCGTTAATCTCTCTTTTTTATTCTCATTGGTTTTGATGTTTTGATAAAACAATGGAGGAGTTGATTGACATGGAATGTCCAAATCTCTCCTTTAGTCTATTAGCAACATGATTAGCTAGGCTTGAGAAGATTTGTTTCGCAATAAAAAAGTTATATGCGTGGTTGCCAAGTTGGGGGACCATGTTCAAGCAATGTAAATGTTCTCATCACTACCATTTCTTATTACTGTTCACAGATGGACTTCCATTTACAATGACTTCTTGGATTATGAGAAGCTTATAGGTCACTGCTACATCCTTTCCACTGGATCTAATTTAACGAATGTCACGTTCAGTTTTGCCTGTTTCTTGGGCACTTGCAATATTAAATATTCAAATAGTGCATTTACAGTTGGGGCTTATTGAAGTGGTGGTACTGGGTAGTGGCAAAGTTCTGCTTGATAGTGGGGTGATATGGTTAACAATGGTTGGGTGTTAGAGGTGGCAGGGCTATTGGTGGGGTTGATGACTTAATTCGGAGATATAACTGGTGAGTTAAAGCTTTTCCTTCACCTAAACATAGTTGCCTAAATATCTTCTTTCTCTTTCTTGTTCTCCACTTTTTCTCTTCTAGAGGCATGCTTGTCATTTGCCTTTCTTCACTGAAGCATCTTGAATTCTCTTTAACACAAAGTGGGATTTTATTGAAAGTTCAATAGGAAGAGTTGCCCTACTTTTTAAAATCAAAGTGAAAAGGAAATACAAAGTACCAAACCAGAGAAGCTGAACTTTATTTGGAAGATTTGTCATATAGAATGTGCTAACCATTTTCAACCACCATATATAGTGAGGGTCATCATGCTTATATAGATATTGGTGTGCCAAAGTGGTCTGCTTTAATAATCCATAAGAAAATGCATCTTAGAAAACATATCTCCAAACTCCCAAAAAAGAAGGAAAAGGATGGGTGGGAATGTGGAATTAGAAGTAAATAAATGATCCAATGTTCCGTTCCTAACGTTATTAGAGAATTGGCACTGAAAATTCTGATTTTTGTTTATTTCGGCTTTCATCTTTCGGTGTGGGGTTTGAGGCTGTGTTTGTTATGTAGATCGATAGGTCACTCGAAAAGATGTTCACTGAATGTGAGATGATGGTTAGCTGGCTATGTGAGATGACAGGAATTGTTAAAATTAGGATTTGACACATTTGTAAGATTGGAGAGAGCATTAGTTGAAGATACTATGAAAGAAACAGACTTCGATGATTGGGTCCTGTTCGAGGAGCAGCAATATTAGTGTAGTTAAAGGCGCAAGGTGTGCTAAAAGTGAAGCATGGTGCTAATCAGTTAAAATATATTTAATCAATGTTAGGAATTGCAGATCAAGGAAGAACAAAATGAATCTGGTTATCTAACTTAATGAGATGATTAATTTATGCACATATCAAAAAACCATGGATATGAAAGCACAGTTGGAGAATTTTTTATTATAATGCCAATCAAAATATGATGGTGTAATCTGTACTCTTTTGAGGCTCTCCCAACGCATAGCACATGTTAAGGTCATGGTGGCTAAGCTTACTGACCAAGTCCTACAGTTCCTTGGGTTAAGACTTATTATTAAACTTATTGTGGTACTTGATTTTGGTTCTTGTTAGACATAGAGTCTCGACTAGTTAAGTTTAGCACAGGTTATGAGCCTGAGAAGAAAATAGTGTGCCCAGTTTTAACTCACTAAATATATTTCTGTTCATAAATTGGGTAGGTTGTGTCTATAAAGAGAAGAGTGTGCTGTTACCGACTTAATTTCCTATACACTTGATGATTTCTATGGAAGTAGAACGATGACAGCACAGATGTTGTGTTTTTCCAATGACTCTGTCTGCCTTTCTATTGAGAATGAAGGTAACTATTGTCTCTATTAAGCGGTTGAACTACAACAAACTGTACTAGGAGAATTGTTTCTGACAAATTTGTGCACCTATACATCTTTATTAAGGAGCAATGCTTAGACACAATCAGCAACAATATTGAAGTTGAGAAAAGAATTATATGACAGCCGGTACTAACTTGAATTATTGGGGTTGTAGGTGAACATAGACAATGACTTTGGACACACGACCTTTAGGTTGATTGCTGCAATGTACACGAATGTATCTCTCATGTAATTTTGCCTCCTGCAGGCTGAAAGTGCAATTGCTGCTCTCAACTGTAGTGGTGTGGTTTTGGGTTCATTGCCGATAAGGTCAGATTGCATGTTGCTTCAGTTAATTCGTTTTGCATTGTTGTTTTTTCAGAAAGACTTGTTATTTTTTACCTGCACTGATTTTTGATCTCATGTGGTATCATTTATGATCAGGGTAAGCCCATCAAAGACGCCTGTTCGGCCACGAGCTCCTCGTCTGCCCCTACGTTGAACAGGTTTTTGCTGGTCCCAAACTAATTTAAGCACTACTACTTCCCAGGCTAATTTAAGTACTACCTTTGGTTTTAACCCTGGAATATCTGCACACCAATGTAAAGATGTTTTTACAATAGTTTGTCTGTCTTATATGCTTTTGTCCTTTAGCTTCTTTGACTGGGATCTTTGCTGTCCTAAGGGGTCATCTTGTGTTTATTCTAGCTTCGTTGATGGAACTTTGAGGCCTTCAAAAATTTATGTAGGATTTCCTGTTTATGTGAACTGCTGTATGTGGCCGATATTAAGCACTCCTTAAGTTCTCCAAACTTTGAAAGCTATCGAACTATCTTTATAATGAGTAGAGCCTTGATGACGCGGTTGATTTGATATGTGGAGTCATATATAGTGCTCCAGTTAACTTGCAATTACCACACTGCAAAAATCAAGTTGGTTGAAACAGCAAACATGAAGCTTGGCGCTATTTTACATGCACGACTGAATAGTGGAAAGGTAATTGATATTACATGACCCAGACCCCTTTGTGTTCATAAAGAGAGGTGTTGATGATGATAAGCTAACAGAGCTGTACCAATGGTGCAACTGGTGTTTGTAGTCTTATTGATTGGCTGAACAACTGTTAAAATGTGGAATGTTTATCAAGGCAACCATATCAGTGTCATCGCTATTAACCCTGCTCTTCTATGGCAATTTACCAACCATTTTGTACATTCACTTGCTATGCAAGCACTTGGTGGAATACAATATATTCATATGGTATGAGGAAATCTGATATTAACATTTGATCCATCTGATCTAGAGTCAAGGTTTATGTGTTATGAGCATAACTAATAAAAACCCGCCTCTCTGACCAAAAAATTATTAGGGTGTAATATTGTAGATTAGAGTTTGTTAGACTTGTACAGATGTCATTTGTTCATTGGTTGTACAGAGTAGACAGATTGTAATTTTTCTTTCCTGCTATTTATATTAGTTTTCTCCTCTTTTGTAACAGTTCGATGAATGAATGAAAATCATTTCCTTCTTTTCTCTTCTTCTTGTTTTTTCTTTTTCTCGAACTTAATATAATATCAGAGCAGATTTGATCCGTTGCAAATTTGCTTGTTTTCTTCTTCCTTCGTTGATTGTTCTTGTTCTCTTCGATATGGCGACTCTTCCCTCGACGAGTGATTCAAATTCTGGAGAGCGTACTAATTCGAATCATTCCGCCATTAAAGAACCTTTAAATCCTTACTATTTTCATCATTTTGATAGTCCTGGGCAAGTGCTCGTCTCGCAGCTGCTCACTGGTGAGAATTATACCAATTGGAGTTACGCGATGTTAATTGTCCTATCTGTAAAGAACAAATTGGAATTTGTTGATGGTTCCATTCCTGAGCCTTAAGGTATTGATGATAATCTGTTCAATTCCTGGATTCGCAATAATAATATTGTTATATCTTGGATCTTGAATTCGGTTTCAAGGAAAATTTTTGCCAGTATTATTTTTGCTGCTTCTGCACGTGAGATTTGGCTAGATCTTAGGGATCGTTTTCAGCAGAGGAACGGACCTAGAATTTTTCAGCTTAAACAAGAATTGATGAATTTGTGTCAAGAACAGAGTTCTGTTAGCATTTACTTCACAAAGCTGAAAACTATATGAGAAGAACTGAGTAATTACCGGACTAATTGTTCTTGTGGAAAGTGTTATTGTGGAGGAGTTAAAAATCTTAACAATCATCATCAAATGGAGTACATAATGTCTTTCTTAATGGGACTTGATGATTCTTTCTCTAAAGTTCGTGGTCAGTTGCTTCTCATGGATCCGATGCCTTACATTAATCGTGTTTTCTCTCTGATTGTTCAAGAGGAACAACAAAGGAGGACTAATTCTTCCTCTGATTCGAGCAATTCTACTGGCACACTGGCCTTTGCTGTAAAAACAGATGTTGCTAAATCTGGTGGATTTGGTTCTCAAAATTCTCAGAATTTCACATTCAATGCTTCTAAGAATTAGAAAAGATACAGGCCTTATTGCACACATTGCAAGATTCTTGGACATACTATGGATCGTTGCTACAAGATCCATGGATATCCTCCTGGATATAAATTCAGATCCAACAACAATTCTAATGCTGCTGCTTATCAAGTTTCTACTTCTGATGATGGAACAGATCAGTCTCATTCGTTTGGAGGTTTTGTTCAGAATCTGAACTCCAATCAATATCAACAGCTAATGTCCATGCTTTCTACACATTTGAGTAACTCAGCAAAGGTCACCAATACTNTATCTTGGATCTTGAATTCGGTTTCAAGGAAAATTTTTGCCAGTATTATTTTTGCTGCTTCTGCATGTGTGATTTGGCTAGATCTTAGGGATCGTTTTCAGCAGAGGAACGGACCTAGAATTTTTCAGCTTAAACAAGAATTGATGAATTTGTGTCAAGAACAGAGTTCTGTTAGCATTTACTTCACAAAGCTGAAAACTATATGAGAAGAACTGAGTAATTACCGGACTAATTGTTCTTGTGGAAAGTGTTATTGTGGAGGAGTTAAAAATCTTAACAATCATCATCAAATGGAGTACATAATGTCTTTCTTAATGGGACTTGATGATTCTTTCTCTAAAGTTCGTGGTCAGTTGCTTCTCATGGATCCGATGCCTTACATTAATCGTGTTTTCTCTCTGATTGTTCAAGAGGAACAACAAAGGAGGACTAATTCTTCCTCTGATTCGAGCAATTCTACTGGCACACTGGCCTTTGCTGTAAAAACAGATGTTGCTAAATCTGGTGGATTTGGTTCTCAAAATTCTCAGAATTTCACATTCAATGCTTCTAAGAATTAGAAAAGAGACAGGCCTTATTGCACACATTGCAAGATTCTTGGACATACTATGGATCGTTGCTACAAGATCCATGGATATCCTCCTGGATATAAATTCAGATCCAACAACAATTCTAATGCTGCTGCTTATCAAGTTTCTACTTCTGATGATGGAACAGATCAGTCTCATTCGTTTGGAGGTTTTGTTCAGAATCTGAACTCCAATCAATATCAACAGCTAATGTCCATGCTTTCTACACATTTGAGTAACTCAGCAAAGGTCACCAATACTCCTGATCCTTCTCAAACCAACTGTCTCGTAGGTATGTGCTTCTCTGTGTCTTTGAGTCCTCCAATTTCATCCAATCAGTTCTGGATTGTAGACTCAGGAGCTACTCGACATATTTGTTCACAAGCCAATGCCTTTGTTTCTTTGCATTCTATTCATCACACAACAGTTACTTTGCCAAATCATTCTCAAATTTTGGTCCATTTTGCTGGTGATGTTAAACTGAATTCTTACCTTGTGCTTAAAGATGTATTGTTTGTCCCTCAATTCAAATTCAACTTGATCTCAGTCAGTGCTTTAGTTATTGGGTTTGGCCTTACAGTGCGTTTCCTTCCTGACTATTTTGTTATCCAAGATCTTTCAACCAAGAGGATGATTGACAGGGATGACAAAGTCTAAGATCTCTATGTTTTTAATGTTCAGTGTTTGAATTCTATTTCCAATGCTTTTGTCAATAATGTTTCTACTCATATTTGGCATAATATGCTAGGACACATTTCCTTTAAGAGACTTGATTCTTTGAAAAATTAGTTGAAATGTGATGTAACTAGATTACATAAGTTGTATCCTTGTTATATTTGTCCTTTTGCTAAACAAAGAAGGCTGTCCTTTGAATTCAATAATCATTTGTCCAAATCTCATTTTGATCTTGTGCACTGTGATATTTGGGGGCCATATCAAACTGTTTCTTATATTGGTCATCGATTTTTCTTGACTCTTGTTGATGATTGCACTCGTTTTACTTGAGTTTATTTGTTGAGGAATAAATCTGATGCTGTCTCTATGGTACCGAAGTTTTTCACCATGGTTTCAACTCAGTTTAATGCCAAAATCAAGATGTTTTGATCTGATAATGCACATGAGTTATCTTTTGTTGAGTTTTTCCAAGATAAGGGAGTTTTGCATCAGTTTTCATGTGTTGATAGGCCCCAGCAAAACTCAGTTGTGGAGCGAAAACATCAACATCTCTTGAATGTGGCTCGGTCATTGTTTTTTCAATCCCAGATTTTAGTTTCTTTTTGGACAGATTTTGTTCTCACTGCAATTTTCTTGATTAACAGAACTAATGACTTTTCAAGGTCGGAGATCTGGTGCTGAGGAAGCTTCTGCTGGCAAGAAAGGATCCCACTCCTGGGAAACTGGGGCCTAACTGGGAGGGTCCATACATAGTCTCTCGAGTAATTAGACTGAAAAATTATGAGTTACAAACGGAAGATGGGAAAGTTCTGCCCCATTCATGGAATGCAGAACATCTTAGGAAACTTTTTCAGTAAATTTATCTTGTATTATGAACCATT
This sequence comes from Ilex paraguariensis, assembly GCA_963454935.2. NCBI lineage: Eukaryota > Viridiplantae > Streptophyta > Magnoliopsida > Aquifoliales > Aquifoliaceae > Ilex > Ilex paraguariensis. The sequence goes on along the minus strand of CAUOFW020004835.1, from coordinate 1,421,738 downwards.
GTTAAAAAAAAAAAATGTAGCAAGTCTGTGATTCATCTACCCTTATGAGCATGCAAAAAAAAAAAAAAGAGCTTTATAGCTTACGATGAACTCATTAGTTTATAAAAAGAGACTTAGAGCTCACGACGAACTCATCAGTTCGTAAAAAGAGCTTTAGAGCTCACGATGAACTTATTAGTTCATAAAAAGAGCTTTAGAGCTGACGACGAACTCATCAGTACATAAAAAGAGCTTTAGAGCTCACGAGGAACTCATTAGTTCATAAAAAGAGCCATAGAGCTCATGACAAACTCATCAGTTTGTAAAAAGAGTTTTAGAGCTCACGACAAACTCATTAGTTCATAAAAAGAGCCTTAGAGCTCACGATGAACTCATCAGTTCATAAAAAGAGCCTTAAAGCTCACGACGAACTCATCAGTTCGTAAAAAGAGCTTTAGAGCTCACGATGAACTTATTAGTTCATAAAAAGAGCTTTAGAGCTGACGACGAACTCATCAGTACATAAAAAGAGCTTTAGAGCTCACGAGGAACTCATTAGTTCATAAAAAGAGCCATAGAGCTCATGACAAACTCATCAGTTTGTAAAAAGAGTTTTAGAGCTCACGACAAACTCATTAGTTCATAAAAAGAGCCTTAGAGCTCACGATGAACTCATCAGTTCATAAAAAGAGCCTTAAAGCTCACGACGAACTCATCAGTTCGTAAAAAGAGCTTTAGAGCTCACGATGAACTCCTTAGTTCATAAAAAGAGCCTTAGAGTTCACGACGAACTCATTAGTTCATAAAAAGAGCTTTAAAGCTCACGATGAACTCATGAGTTCATAAAAAGAGCTTTAGAGCTCAGGATGAACTCATGAGTTCGTAAAAAGAGCTTTAGAGCTCACGATGAACTCATTAGTTCACAAAAAGAGCCCTGAGCTCACGATGAACTTACCGGTTCGTAAAAAGAGCTCAAGAGCTCGGGATGAACTTACTAATTCATAACAAGAACGATGAACTCATTGGTTCATGGTAAGAACCTTAGGGTTCGCGATGAATTCATCAAAAGAGTCATGGATCTTAGAAACATCAGAGATTACAAAATAAAAGACTTCTTCAAATCATAAATCGTTCATGATGTGCAGCAAATATGGGAAAATTGAGGTTTTCAGAACATCAGCAGTTACAAGATTACAATCAAAGCAAAATTTCTAGTCATCTCTCCAACTCAGTTATCCTCTCCTTCAGACGAAGGTTCTCCTCTTTCAGTTCATCCCCCTCCTTCTCAACTGATGGCAGAAGATCCATCAGTTTTTGCCCAGCAGTGGAGAACAGAACTTTCCCCAGGCCAGAGTCGGAGTTAGGGGAGGAAGAGCCCTCCCTCTTGTGTCTCTTCGAAGGAGCTTCAGTGTCTTCGCTTTTATCAGACTCTGAAGAAAAATAGCCGAGTTCAGGAAAAAAAAGAAAGTCTCATTCAGCCGCAACAGCACTAAATAAGAACATATTGTCTGATGTCATTAGCTTAGAAAAAGACATGAACTCAGCTTGGGTCATTAGTTCTATCATCATCAATTCAAGCACGTTCAGGTCAGGAACACCTGCACACCAAGAAACAAGATAAACAGATAGCATCATAAAAATTTGATCTCAAGAGAGAGACTCTCGTTACTCTCACCTGGGTAAGAATAGCTCTTCCAGGACCGAGGGACTCTACACTCCCTAGTGCCCATCTCAGAAGACCTCCACGAGTCACTGGAAGCAAAGAAGAAGTGCTAGGCCCATCCCAAAGGAGGAGAGGGGAGATCAAACACTAAGTGACGTAGCCTGAAGTCTCTCCATTGAAAGCAGACGAAGCATGAAACTTCATCCTCCTCAAGGTCAAAATAGTAAAGAAATTCTGCAACCGTAGAAAACTCCCTATTACCTCGCAGACGCCAGAAAATGAAGAAACTAGTCATGACAGTCTATCCCATGGGTGAAAGACGAGAGGGACACAAGCTAATATAGGCGAAAATAAATTTAATAGAAGGGTGAATGGGAAGGCGCAGACCTAACTCCAAAGTTGCTTCAAAAAAACACGTCTCCCCAGGAAGAATGTAATTACAGGGTTCATCGGAGTTTGGAGCACGTAGAGGTATTAAGAAAGAATTTCTTCCTTATCTTCTCTAAATTAGAGGACGTCACCACTGAGAGAACAAAGTAGTGAGTATGCTACGTCCACTCAACCCCAAAGGAGGTTCGCTCTTGAAACAGAGCAGANAACTCCAAATTAAGAAAGAATTTCTTCCTTATCTTCTCTAAATTAGAGGACGTCACCACTGAGAGAACAAAGTAGTGAGTATGCTACGTCCACTCAACCCCAAAGGAGGTTCGCTCTTGAAACAGAGCAGAAAAGGGGACAGACATAGTGGATTCTAGCGAAAAAGAGAAGAGAAGGAAATAGAAGGCGTTAAGCCCTCAAGAATAACAAAGGGATACCCAGAGGGAAGTGATAGCCAATACTTATAAAAATCCTTTGAAGACTCCAGATTTTTAGGAAGTTGTTAATTACACGAAACCTTAAGTCGGTGGATTTCTAAGTTTATAAATTAAGGAAGCAGGAACCTTTTTGATAGGAAGGCTGTGCATCGAAAGCAGACATCAACAACACCAGGGGACAAAACAAGCATACCTCCAAAGAGGGGTCAAAAACATCAAAAAAAAGTCAAAACAAACCCTTGCGATTTAGGAGTTCAGTAAGTCTGGGGTGAGGGAATCAATGCACGCAAACAGCTGCACCTAGGCATGCTCTTCCTGGTTGTCACCTTGCCAATGGTACATAACAGTCTCGAAGCTCAGAACATCGGCACAAGAGGACAAAGCATGATAGTATGCTCTCCAACTCGCTTAATCAAAACGGCTGAACTTGTAAAACATGGAAGAAAACCTGACCAATGGCTACACATGCACATGTCCCCTAAGGCTTGCCAAAGGGACCTCTCAAACTAAGTCGGCAATTTTTTAGCCCTGACAACAAGTCAGCATCTAGTTAGTCTGCTGCACATGGAAAGGATGAACCTTCACCCTGAGTTGCGTAGAGCTCGGTAGTTGTTCAACCATAGCATAAGTCAGTACTTTGTCAGTCAGCTGCGCATGAAAAGGATGAATCCTTACCCTGGGACAAGAGGGAAAGATCTACTTCTTTCCAACATGATAAATTCTGACATTTGGATCTGCCACAACCAAGACAACAGTTTGACCTAGGATCCTGTTTGTATGCCAAGGTCAGCTATACAAGTCAGCATATGGGAGCCCCCTTAAGGGTAAGATTTCAGGTACTCATTGTCTTATATTCTGAACAGCAAAAAGTTAGACCCCTACTATGTATGCTAGACTAACCGTGCAAACTTCCTAACCATTTAAGAGAAAATTGAGAAGAGTTGCATATGTGAGGTTACACTCTAATACAAATGAGGTACAACTATGAGTTCATAAGTAAAAAAAAAAAAAGAGAGAAGACTTGCTTTATGTCCTAAGTCTTTGAGGATGAAGTGAGGCCAGAGCTCTGGTGGTCAGTTGCTGGAGTTGGGGCAGAAGTAGGCTCGAGTTGAAGAATATCATATTTGATAAATGATAGAATAAAACAACAAGTTGAAAAACAAAGGGAAAGGAGAGCTATAAGTTATAAATTAAAAACAAAATGTTACAATTCTGAGATAATTAACTCAAAGTTAAAAAAAAAAAAAAAAACTTGCTTTGCATCCTAAGTTTCTGATGAGGGAATAAGGCCAGAGCTCTGTTGGTCAGTTGCCGGAGCTGGGGCAGAAGCAGGCTCAGAAGCTAGAAGCTCAGTAGAAGTGATGGGCAAATCAACAGAGTTTGGGGAAGATCCAATGAAGAGAGCTTCTGAATGTGGGGTCTCTACAGAAGGTGGTAGAACTGAAGCCTCAGTGGTAAGGTCAGCAGGGGAGGGGAGCTCGGCAGCAGGGACGTCTGAAAAGGCAGGGAGCTCACCTTTCACCTTTTGCTTCAGCCAGTTCTGTGTCTTCATCGCTGGGAACATCAAAGTTGAAATTCAGGCCAGGATAGGTCTCCTCAGCTTTTCCTTGGAAAGCAAGCCACCCAGAGACCCATTTGGTTGCAACATCATCCCGCAACTTGGCAATGTCTTTGTCTTTTGCAGATATAGCAGTATTCAGCCCTTCAAGCTTGCTGCAAAGGACGCCATTAACATCAGATAAGACAACAAAATCTCTGGTTAAACTTGCAAAAGAGCTTTGAGTAGCAGAAGCCTCCTGGCTAGCCTTGGCCCAGGCATCCCTAGTCTTTTTCTCTCCCTCCTCAGCTTTGGCCTTCGCAGCTTCTAAGCCTTCAATGGTGGAAGCCTACTTCCCCACTTTGTCTTGTAGCTCTTGTAGTTGAGCTCGCAGATCATCATTTTCAAAATCCAACTCGACAACCTTAACTTCGTAAGCCCTCATCATTTTGGCAGAATTCTTCGCAGACAGGACCTTGTTCATCAAGCTCTTGGGATGGATAGCAGACTTGGGGCAAGAGGAAAATAGACGAAAGTTAGGAAAGTTCAAAAAGAAATAAGAGGTCATAAATGTGAGCAAGAACTTACCGCAGTTAATCTGTGAAGAATAGAGTTTATTGAATCCTCAAGAGACAGTGAAAAGACCATTTTTAGATCAGCATTGGGAAGAATAGACGAGAGGGCCCCTGCAGTAAGGTTGGGATTATCAAGAAATGAGCCCTCACTTTTGCCTGCCTTGAGGAGCTCCTCCTTCACAGCTTTGGAACCCCTAGGAAGGGGAGGATTGATTGGTGCAACAGGCGGATTAAGAGAGGCCAAGATCTGGGAGATCGTCTCCACAGCTCTCTCGACCTCAGAAGCAGAGGGGGATACCTATCTTGACGTAGCAGCGTTTGGAGTGGCAGGAAAAGTGCATTGGGAAGAGAAGTCTGGGATAGTTGGAGCAGAGGGAGTGAGTGACATGCCTATCCTTGACACCTTGGCAAGAGGAGTGGAGCCATCGACAGAGCTAGGTCTTGACTTGCATTTGGCGCTGCTCTTGCTGCTGGTCTTGTTGCTGCCCTTGATATTCTTCATTTGAGAAAGTTTAGCCCTGAGTTCAGTAGCAGTGGGCTCCATTGAGGATGAACCTATGAGACGTAAGAATAGCTAAGTCTCGCCCTTAGACAGAGAAAAGAGGAGAGAGGGTACAAAGAAAAAGTGTTACCTGATATACCTTCGACGGAAAGGGGGATGGAGCCAGCAACGAAAAGTGGAAGGGAAGCTTCAACCCTCACCTCAGGAAGGCAGAACCCGTGTTCTACGAGAGCCCAAGGTTGGATGAACTCAAAATATTTCTTTGGTTTGTACTTTTTCAATTTTCGCAATACTCTCTCCTCTTCAGCGCTGAGCTCAAGTCGGATACCTAAAAAATCAAGGAAAACAAGAAATAAGTTAACAAAGTAGCCAGACTTAGATTAAATACGGTCTGGATAGAAACATACCCAAATTATCGGGGACAGACCACTCTGTAGGGATAGGGAGAGTATCAGTTTTATCCTCTAAGTTGAACTCCCACTGTATACCGCCTACAAAGAAAAATNGGATGGATAGCAGACTTGGGGCAAGAGGAAAATAGACGAAAGTTAGGAAAGTTCAAAAAGAAATAAGAGGTCATAAATGTGAGCAAGAACTTACCGCAGTTAATCTGTGAAGAATAGAGTTTATTGAATCCTCAAGAGACAGTGAAAAGACCATTTTTAGATCAGCATTGGGAAGAATAGACGAGAGGGCCCCTGCAGTAAGGTTGGAATTATCAAGAAATGAGCCCTCACTTTTGCCTGCCTTGAGGAGCTCCTCCTTCACAGCTTTGGAACCCCTAGGAAGGGGAGGATTGATTGGTGCAACAGGCGGATTAAGAGAGGCCAAGATCTGGGAGATCGTCTCCACAGCTCTCTCGACCTCAGAAGCAGAGGGGGATACCTATCTTGACGTAGCAGCGTTTGGAGTGGCAGGAAAAGTGCATTGGGAAGAGAAGTCTGGGATAGTTGGAGCAGAGGGAGTGAGTGACATGCCTATCCTTGACACCTTGGCAAGAGGAGTGGAGCCATCGACAGAGCTAGGTCTTGACTTGCATTTGGCGCTGCTCTTGCTGCTGGTCTTGTTGCTGCCCTTGATATTCTTCATTTGAGAAAGTTTAGCCTCGAGTTCAGTAGCAGTGGGCTCCATTGAGGATGAACCTATGAGACGTAAGAATAGCTAAGTCTCGCCCTTAGACAGAGAAAAGAGGAGAGAGGGTACAAAGAAAAAGTGTTACCTGATATACCTTCGACGGAAAGGGGGATGGAGCTAGCAACGAAAAGTGGAAGGGAAGCTTCAACCCTCACCTCAGGAAGGCAGAACCCGTGTTCTACGAGAGCCCAAGGTTGGATGAACTCAAAATATTTCTTTGGTTTGTACTTTTTCAATTTTCGCAATACTCTCTCCTCTTCAGCGCTGAGCTCAAGTCGGATACCTAAAAAATCAAGGAAAACAAGAAATAAGTTAACAAAGTAGCCAGACTTAGATTAAATACGGTCTGGATAGAAACATACCCAAATTATCGGGGACAGACCACTCTGTAGGGATAGGGAGAGTATCAGTTTTATCCTCTAAGTTGAACTCCCACTGTATACCGCCTACAAAGAAAAATTGTTTCTTCCAACCCTTATGGGAACTTGGGAGGTCAGAGATGACCTATTTGACCTTAGTCCTTTTGGAAATATACAGAAAATCGTCAGAGGAGGTTTACTTGACATTGAACAGCTCCATAAGTAAGGAAACAGTAGGGACCCCAAACTTATGGTCCTTAAAGAAGACTAGTAAACCCACAAGAATATCCCAAAAGNTATTTGACCTTAGTCCTTTTGGAAATATACAGAAAATCGTCAGAGGAGGTTTGCTTGACATTGAACAGCTCCATAAGTAAGGAAACAGTAGGGACCCCAAACTTATGGTCCTTAAAGAAGACTAGTAAACCCACAAGAATATCCCAAAAGTTGGGGAGAGAGTTGGGCAGGGCAGACATTGAAGTGTTGAAAGACACCTTTGATAAAAGGATGAATGGGGGAGGCGAAGTCCGTTTTCAAAAGCTGCTAGGAAGAAACAGACCTTCTTATGGACATAGNATATCCCAAAAGTTGGGGAGAGAGTTGGGCAGGGCAGACATTGAAGTGTTGAAAGACACCTTTGATAAAAGGATGAATGGGGGTGGCGAAGTCCGTTTTCAAAAGCTGCTAGGAAGAAACAGACCTTCTTATGGACATAGTGAACATACGTGGTGTACTTATCAGGACTTCAGGGCTGAACCCCTGGGGGGAAATAAAAGCGAGCACTGAGAACCTTCAGGTCTATCAGGCATGGGAGAAGAGGTGGAGGGGGCCTCCTCGATTTTCACCTCTACCTTAGCAGAATTCACACCAGCAAAGTTGTCAATCTTGTCACTTACATCCTCTAAATCAAAATCTCTTTCGGCAGACCTATCGCCTAAAAGAGAAACAAAGGAAGGAGTTGCTCCAGAGGAGGCAGACATGATTGACAAAGAGAAAGGCAAATCGAAAGAATTATAAAAAAGAGGAATACTAACAAAACACCCCCTGATAATCCTAGGGTTAGCACTGTACCTCCCAACAGTAAGAATTCGCACAGTGGAGTTCCAATCCACAAAGCGGGGAAGAGGAGATAGGCAACGATAGCGATTCCAAAAGAAAAAAAACCAAAAAACCCAAAAAAATAATGGCCACCTCGAAGTCGAGAGATCTAAAATGAGGAAAGGCAAGAGAAAGAGAAAGGGGTAGAAGGAAGCGTACCTAGACAGGGAAGAGATCAACAAACAGCAGCCAAAAAACAAAATTGGAGGAGAAGAGCAAAGCAGGACTTCGAGTCGAACCCATAAAGCACAGTTTTGGGCAGAGAATAAGAGAATCGCGTGGAGGAAAGCCAGAAATCGCATAGAGAAAGAGCCAGAGACGAAGGTAAACAACGTAGAAGATGGACGGTGATTTTGTACGATTTTTGATAGTCGTTTGAGCATTTAAGGCTTGAAAAACATGGGATGAAATGTGCGCGGGAACCAAGGGAGCCATGGTTGATGTAACCGTCAGAAAGCCCCTCTCACTTGCATCTCACACGCGGACTAAGGTCAGCTAGGTGCAGGTCTGGTCCAAGGTAAAGGTAGCTCAGCCCATGCCCAAGCTCGCTTGGGCCAAGGGCTGGGGGGCAACTGATGATGCCTAAAATAAATTCCAAGTGTTAACTCAGGAGTTCAGCTCAAACCGGGAGGTTAGACATATTAACTGAGGTCAGAAGGTAAGAGCTGAATGTCTCTTGAGGTAAGACAACGACTGGATAACCATGAAAGATTCCTAAAGCGTTAGGAAGCTATAATCAAGGCACCTAATCTCAACCAACCAAGATCTTCTCCTAGAATTAAGGAGAACCCCACGAAGTAAAGACAAGAATCTCGGTCAAGATCCTACTGAATAGGGAACAGCCCTATAAATACTACGTGACGCCCCCAAAGAGGAGAGAGGACCCTAGAGGCAAAAAATAGTCATTGTACTTTTGTAATCATCATTATTGAAAGGTAAGGAGCAAGAGTCTCTATTAAAGAGTGGATTAACTGAGCTCTCGAGCTGATGAACCACTATACTTCTTCTGTGTTAATCCTCCAGCTCCTAGAAAAACATTTCTTTCATTATCACATCACTATCATTGCAAAACATAATTACGATTCATTACTCATACAATTCGGTTTATACCATCATCTAAATTTGTGGTTATTTGAAAACATGTCTCCTTTTTTTCTCTCTTTTTATAGCCATATTTTTCGACGATTGTGCATCCATTGACGGTCACCCAATAAGAACTCCCAATATATAACTTCCCTTTGTTTAAGCACGAGTGTAACTAACTATCTTCCCACTTCGCTTGGACTTGTGTCACATGACACCTTCTTAGCAAGTCTGATAATGCTAGATGTCAATCCACTGAGTATTCCTAGATTTTCATAATTTTGGAAAAACAACATTCTTAATCTTGAACTTTCTTCATCTTTTTTCCTCAATCAGTTGGTGTTTACCAAACTATCCAGCAATATGATTCAATCGTTTATCCAAGGACCCGATGTGCATGAGAAAACCTAAACCACCAACCAATTGATGCAATTATAGAATGTCGTATCTAGATCTAATTTTGCAGATTGATTTAGTGGGAGGTAGAAGAATTAATAACAGCCTCTCTATCATTTAAAATTCCTTTTCATCTCTTGATTACAATGTGGATTGTGGACTCTTTCCACCATTATATGAGAGTCGTGGAAGGTTAAGAAAATACTTTAGGATTAAATAACTTTCCTAGGTGATTTTCATGAATACAAAGGGATGATCCTCCCAAAATTCGACACATACTCACTGATGATACCAAAAGGAAATAGGCAGTTCATACCTCTAACAAGTCAGAAAGCTATAAGCGTGGTTAACCTGTTTGAAGCCTAGCCGACCTGATCTGTAACTATAAAGATCAAAGTCAGCCAAAACACAAGGCAGCTTGGAAATTTCCGGAAGAGGGATAGAAGGGGAATTACACTACCTTTAAAAAATACTAGCTTAGGAATGCCACATCATTGTTTCTAGAAGGTCACGCCTAGGGGAGAGAGCTTCCAATGAATAAATATTTTGTTAAATATTTTAACAACTTGAGAGGATCACACCATCATTTGTTGTGACTTGTGAGGACTACACCACCCTCAAGTATAAATAAGCAAGACCATTACCTGACCAAGGCATGTGCAATTGATTACATCAATTGTAACCTCCCCCTTCTTTAAAAAATATAAAATCAGAGGAGTAAGAGTTTTTACTACAGTGAATTAGTTAAACTTTTTAATTTGGTGAACCACTTATCTTCTTGTGTATTCTTCTCTCGTTCACACACACAAAACTCATTCATTAGCTCTCTCTCTCTCTCTCCAAATAATATTGTTTAGGGTGAAGCTTATTTTAGTGTTATATATTTGTATCATTGTAGGTGGTAGCGGCTTATTCAAGAACTAAAGTTTGAAATAAATTACTATCAATAGATACTAATACGATTGAGATTCATTTTTCTTTTCGGAACAAATATAACAAACTCGTTGATACATATAATAATATCTCAAAGATCACGGCCTCAAGCTTCTTCACCCCCAGGATGACATCTTAATCCTAGATCACAAAGACTGGTTTAGCTTCTCTTCAACAAATTCCTTTTGAACAATAAAGAAGCTTGTTTTTTTTTTTCCTTTCTTAAAATCGAATCAATAAAGAAATGAGTCACGAGGTTGGCCCACAAAATGATTCTTCCTTGTAATTAAGTGCGGAGATCTAGGTAGCTTGTATGTATAGTGTGAATGTGTGTTGGCCACTTCCTTTTTCTAAAAGATATTTGGCGCGTTCAAAACGTGCCAACATGCCTTTCATGCTCAACCAGCTCCTTCCTAATCATACAAATTGTCCAAAAAGTTTCCATGTTTTTTCGTGTTTATTGTTGATCACAAAGCAAAGCAATCCGTTAAAGAACAAAAAAAATTTAAAATAAAATCTCAGGAGGGCCACGGAGAGGCGACTACTGCTCCTAAAGTCATTCAAATGAAATCATGAAAGACCTGTTCGATCTTTAATTAGTATGTCAAGGAAGATGGGCGTTCTGTTGATGCCATTTGGTGATTGTGATACATAACATTCAATGTACGCAACAACGCAAATGTCCAACGACAAGACTTGCCTTGTAGCTGAAGCTGGTCGGTCTTAGGAAGTTTGGAATGGCAGTAGTATCAACTGGTCAAAATCTCCAACTACATCTTCTCTTAATTTTATCGCGTCCTTATTCCGTAATCTGTGTAATTTTGGAGCTACCATCCACTATGTTTATTTCAATTAACAAGTTGAAGCTGCTTAATCTAAATCATATTACTGCCTTGGTCGATGTTGAGCAATTTGCATATTGCCGTTGATATTCACAAAACAATAAGCATCATGCATGTGTTCTTTTTCTTATGTAAGCTCTTCCACTTGAAACAAATTAACTCTCCTCAAGCTAGGTTACATCTACATCCAAAGAAAGAGATATTTTGAACTGATTATTTAGTTTCTTCTTCATATATAGGAATAGGACACCAAATTCACACCAACAAACGCCTTTGTTTTGGTCTTCAAAATGTGTTCACCTCTGAATAATGCTCCTCTTTTTTTCTCCATCTCTCAATTCAACCAACCGTTTATTGGACATGCTTTCTAATTCCTATATCTGAATCAAATATGGTTGGTGGTGCATACTACTTTCCTAGTTTAATTCAAATTGTTAATTTTCCCACGCCATAAAACCAGAACACAATCAGCTTTACCGTCTTTTATTTGTGTGTGTGTGTGGGGGTGTCCGTCCGGGGAAAGGGGTATGTGAATTTTGAGGGAAAAAATATAAAAAAGAAAACAGAGTTGCTAAATTCATATTGGAGAGGTATAATGCGTGGTTGGTGTTTGACAAACTACATAGAGGGAGGGCAAGTCAACCACGTGATTTAGATTTACTAGTATCTTCACTAAAAACCAAATATATATATATATATATATATATATATATATATAAAGTTCCCCTCTTCTGTGCTAGCTCCTTTCTTTACCTTGTTCCTGTACGTTAGCTAGGCAGCATCTACCAACCGATGGATGCGTCTTCTCCCGTTTCATTATATGATCTTCTCTTCATAAATGGCCCCCGGAGATATATTATCATCAACAGTTAATAAATCATGATTCATTAATAATTGCACCATGAGGAACACTTTTCTCTAAAGCTAAAGCTAAAGCTAAAGCTGCTTTTTTAAGATTCTTCTAGCACAAACCTTACATCTATTCATTGAAAAGAAACATCAAGAAAATTTACGTTGTCAAAAGGTTAACAACTTTAATTAACGCCAGATAGTTAGTTTGATGGGATTGCGCTCCAGACTTGAAGCAAAATGTCAGCATATATGCATTCACCAGGGGTTCATACTAATTAATGGGTTTCTGTATGAACGAATGAATGCTTCTTGAGTCCGGCCCGGCACCGGCACCGGCAGGGTCAGAAAGAAGAGGCCAAAATGCTCAACATATGTTTTATGTGGGCTGTATTGTATAAGCCTTGCTCAAAGGTTTACCACATATGGTGTTTCTCCTTTGCTGTTGATGGGTTTGCTTTAGCTGGTCCTCTTGTACTCAAATCCTTAGATACCAATTTATTTAATGTACTATATTCGAAGCTATAAATGTTCATTCCCTTCCCTGATAAGGGTAAACATATTTTCCGAGGTTTTTTTCATAGAATATAGAAATCGGCACTTGTGTGTGTGCATCAGTGTATATAACAAAGACATTTAATTTTCATTCACAGTTACAAGTAGCCCACTTTTGCTATAAGGATACCACTTTTTGATGCGGTGTACATAAGCTTAACAATTAACGGTAATATTAGATTGATTAAATTTTGAGATCAAATTTAAAGCCCAAATGACATAGCAGTTTACTTGAGTTTTTTTTTATTGGTGTCATGTCATTTGGACCCTAATAAAATCTTCAAATAATCAACTGTCATATCATTTGAACTTCAAATTTAATCCTAAAATTTGATCAATCTAACATTACTGAACAATTAATCAATCAGATCTAAGAAATTATTCGGGTTCAAATATGAGAGAGAGAGAGAGTTAAAAGTCAACCCACTTTGATGGGTTGGAAAGAAAAAATCGCATAATACAAAAAGTTTGGAATAAATTAATTGAAATTTAGGTTTAGTCTTTTACGGAAAGTTTAAATCAAACATTTATAATATAAAACATATCAAATTTTAATAAGCTCATATAACGGTGTCAAATAAATTCATTCAACAATTACCAACATCTCTCTCAAAATTATTTATATTGCACCGTATTTTATGCACGAATTTCCCCCTAGTGTATATATATATATATATATATATATAAACCCAATTTCTAATCATTTTAAAATTGTATTGTTTGGTGGATAATATGTCAAACATCAGCAATCTAACTTTTTTTTTTTAATTTAATGGTCAGAAATATTCAGGCCAATAATACGGTCCTCGACTAATATTTTTTCCGGTTTGGTCAAAGACAAATTATCTACATCAAAAGTCTACTTGACTTTAAAAAATTGCTAAAATTCAACCTCAGTACATTTATATTTACAATTTGTCTATATTATCACTTGAGTTATCGTTTGAAACTAACGACCTACCTTTAAAACAACCAGATAGAAAAGGAAAATACAAAGACAAATATGACGTATAATATCAATATCTAGGTGGTGACATCAACTATGCATGCATATTGCGCATCCAATATTACGTCAGGACACGACGACTTCAGGTTGAGAATAAATAGTATTGCCACCCAAGTTTAATTGCTTCTCATGGAAACTTCTAATATCGCCATCGTACAGTAACAGTATGTATTATATAGTACATGCGCTCTCTCTCTCTCTCTGTCTCTNCATGAATACAAAGGGATGATCCTCCCAAAATTCGACACATACTCACTGATGATACCAAAAGGAAATAGGCAGTTCATACCTCTAACAAGTCAGAAAGCTATAAGCGTGGTTAACCTGTTTGAAGCCTAGCCGACCTGATCTGTAACTATAAAGATCAAAGTCAGCCAAAACACAAAGCAGCTTGGAAATTTCCGGAAGAGGGATAGAAGGGGAATTACACTACCTTTAAAAAATACTAGCTTAGGAATGCCACATCATTGTTTCTAGAAGGTCACGCCTAGGGGAGAGAGCTTCCAATGAATAAATATTTTGTTAAATATTTTAACAACTTGAGAGGATCACACCATCATTTGTTGTGACTTGTGAGGACTACACCACCCTCAAGTATAAATAAGCAAGACCATTACCTGACCAAGGCATGTGCAATTGATTACATCAATTGTAACCTCCCCCTTCTTTAAAAAATATAAAATCAGAGGAGTAAGAGTTTTTACTACAGTAAATTAGTTAAACTTTTTAATTTGGTGAACCACTTATCTTCTTGTGTATTCTTCTCTCGTTCACACACACACAAAACTCATTCATTAGCTCTCTCTCTCTCTCTCTCCAAATAATATTGTTTAGGGTGAAGCTTATTTTAGTGTTATATATTTGTATCATTGTAGGTGGTAGCGGCTTATTCAAGAACTAAAGTTTGAAATAAATTACTATCAATAGATACGAATACGATTGAGATTCATTTTTCTTTTCGGAACAAATATAACAAACTCGTTGATACATATAATAATATCTCAAAGATCACGGCCTCAAGCTTCTTCACCCCCAGGATGACATCTTAATCCTAGATCACAAAGACTGGTTTAGCTTCTCTTCAACAAATTCCTTTTGAACAATAAAGAAGCTTGTTTTTTTTTTTCCTTTCTTAAAATCGAATCAATAAAGAAATGAGTCACGAGGTTGGCCCACAAAATGATTCTTCCTTGTAATTAAGTGCGGAGATCTAGGTAGCTTGTATGTATAGTGTGAATGTGTGTTGGCCACTTCCTTTTTCTAAAAGATATTTGGCGCGTTCAAAACGTGCCAACATGCCTTTCATGCTCAACCAGCTCCTTCCTAATCATACAAATTGTCCAAAAAGTTTCCATGTTTTTTCGTGTTTATTGTTGATCACAAAGCAAAGCAATCCGTTAAAGAACAAAAAAAATTTAAAATAAAATCTCAGGAGGGCCACGGAGAGGCGACTACTGCTCCTAAAGTCATTCAAATGAAATCATGAAAGACCTGTTCGATCTTTAATTAGTATGTCAAGGAAGATGGGCGTTCTGTTGATGCCATTTGGTGATAGTGATACATAACATTCAATGTACGCAACAAAGCAAATGTCCAACGACAAGACTTGCCTTGTAGCTGAAGCTGGTCGGTCTTAGGAAGTTTGGAATGGCAGTAGTATCAACTGGTCAAAATCTCCAACTACATCTTCTCTTAATTTTATCGCGTCCTTATTCCGTAATCTGTGTAATTTTGGAGCTACCATCCACTATGTTTATTTCAATTAACAAGTTGAAGCTGCTTAATCTAAATCATATTACTGCCTTGGTCGATGTTGAGCAATTTGCATATTGCCGTTGATATTCACAAAACAATAAGCATCATGCATGTGTTCTTTTTCTTATGTAAGCTCTTCCACTTGAAACAAATTAACTCTCCTCAAGCTAGGTTACATCTACATCCAAAGAAAGAGATATTTTGAACTGATTATTTAGTTTCTTCTTCATATATAGGAATAGGACACCAAATTCACACCAACAAACGCCTTTGTTTTGGTCTTCAAAATGTGTTCACCTCTGAATAATGCTCCTCTTTTTTTCTCCATCTCTCAATTCAACCAACCGTTTATTGGACATGCTTTCTAATTCCTATATCTGAATCAAATATGGTTGGTGGTGCATACTACTTTCCTAGTTTAATTCAAATTGTTAATTTTCCCACGCCATAAAACCAGAACACAATCAGCTTTACCGTCTTTTATTTGTGTGTGTGTGTGGGGGTGTCCGTCCGGGGAAAGGGGTATGTGAATTTTGAGGGAAAAAATATAAAAAAGAAAACAGAGTTGCTAAATTCATATTGGAGAGGTATAATGCGTGGTTGGTGTTTGACAAACTACATAGAGGGAGGGCAAGTCAACCACGTGATTTAGATTTACTAGTATCTTCACTAAAAACCAAATATATATATATATATATATATATATATATATATAAAGTTCCCCTCTTCTGTGCTAGCTCCTTTCTTTACCTTGTTCCTGTACGTTAGCTAGGCAGCATCTACCAACCGATGGATGCGTCTTCTCCCGTTTCATTATATGATCTTCTCTTCATAAATGGCCCCCGGAGATATATTATCATCAACAGTTAATAAATCATGATTCATTAATAATTGCACCATGAGGAACACTTTTCTCTAAAGCTAAAGCTAAAGCTAAAGCTGCTTTTTTAAGATTCTTCTAGCACAAACCTTACATCTATTCATTGAAAAGAAACATCAAGAAAATTTACGTTGTCAAAAGGTTAACAACTTTAATTAACGCCAGATAGTTAGTTTGATGGGATTGCGCTCCAGACTTGAAGCAAAATGTCAGCATATATGCATTCACCAGGGGTTCATACTAATTAATGGGTTTCTGTATGAACGAATGAATGCTTCTTGAGTCCGGCCCGGCACCGGCACCGGCAGGGTCAGAAAGAAGAGGCCAAAATGCTCAACATATGTTTTATGTGGGCTGTATTGTATAAGCCTTGCTCAAAGGTTTACCACATATGGTGTTTCTCCTTTGCTGTTGATGGGTTTGCTTTAGCTGGTCCTCTTGTACTCAAATCCTTAGATACCAATTTATTTAATGTACTATATTCGAAGCTATAAATGTTCATTCCCTTCCCTGATAAGGGTAAACATATTTTCCGAGGTTTTTTTCATAGAATATAGAAATCGGCACTCGTGTGTGTGCATCAGTGTATATAACAAAGACATTTAATTTTCATTCACAGTTACAAGTAGCCCACGCCCACTTTTGATATAAGGATACCACTTTTTGATGCGGTGTACATAAGCTTAACAATTAACGGTAATATTAGATTGATTAAATTTTGAGATCAAATTTAAAGCCCAAATGACATAGCAGTTTACTTGAGTTTTTTTTTATTGGTGTCATGTCATTTGGACCCTAATAAAATCTTCAAATAATCAACTGTCATATCATTTGAACTTCAAATTTAATCCTAAAATTTGATCAATCTAACATTACTGAACAATTAATCAATCAGATCTAAGAAATTATTCGGGTTCAAATATGAGAGAGAGAGAGAGAGAGAGAGAGAGAGAGAGAGAGAGAATTAAAAAGTCAACCCACTTTGATGGGTTGGAAAGAAAAAATCGCATAATACAAAAAGTTTGGAATAAATTAATTCAAATTTAGGTTTAGTCTTTTACGTAAAGTTTAAATCAAACATTTATAATATAAAACATATCAGATTTTAATAAGCTCATATAACGGTGTCAAATAAACTCATTCAACAATTACCAACATCTCTCTCAAAATTATTTATATTGCACCGTACTTTATGCACGAATTTCCCCCTAGTGTATATATATATATATATAAACCCAATTTCTAATCATTTTAAAATTGTATTGTTTGGTGGATAATATGTCAAACATCAGCAATCTAACTTTTTTTTTTAATTTAATGGTCAGAAATATTCAGGCCAATAATACGGTCCTCGACTAATATTTTTTCCGGTTTGGTCAAAGACAAATTATCTACATCAAAAGTCTACTTGACTTTAAAAAATTGCTAAAATTCAACCTCAGTACATTTATATTTACAATTTGTCTATATTATCACTTGAGTTATCGTTTGAAACTAACGACCTACCTTTAAAACAACCAGATAGAAAAGGAAAATACAAAGACAAATATGACGTATAATATCAATATCTAGGTGGTGACATCAACTATGCATGCATATTGCGCATCCAATATTACGTCAGGACACGACGACTTCAGGTTGAGAATAAATAGAATTGCCACCCAAGTTTAATTGCTTCTCATGGAAACTTCTAATATCGCCATCGTACAGTAACAGTATGTATTATATAGTACATGCGCTCTCTCTCTCTCTCTGTCTCTATCTATCGTACATGATTAAGTCGTCACAAAACGTCATGACCACGGTGAATACGGAGGCATGGTCGTTGTAGGTGTTTGAATAAACAATTAATGGTAAGCACAGAATACAAAATAAACTCAACNTATCTCTGTTTCTATCTATCGTACATGATTAAGTCGTCACAAAACGTCATGACCACGGTGAATACGNTGTCTCTATCTATCGTACATGATTAAGTCGTCACAAAACGTCATGACCACGGTGAATACGGAGGCATGGTCGTTGTAGGTGTTTGAATAAACAATTAATGGTAAGCACAGAATACAAAATAAACTCAACGTCACAAGAAGAGAGGGGATGTGGAGATGATCAGTGTAATTCAGTGCTGGTTAGTAAGAAAAGTGGTTGCCTCGTCAATTGTGGGCTACAATCATCATTAAGAGTAGAATTTTGAAGAATAACGGTCATGATTAGAGTTGAGACAGAGTGATCTCATAACGGAATAAATGTTATGATATTGTTATAGTTGAATATGAGAGAGAGATAACAATAATAATAAGCACGAACATGTTGGCAGTCGGCTAAAGTATGTTGGTAAAATTCTGTCCCTCCCTGTAGCAATGTACATGGTATATATAGGCAGCAATGTTTGTTGTTAGTGAGTGCAGGAGTTAAAAAAAAATGGTGTACATGGCATAGAAATAGAATTAGTCACAATGGGGGATGGGCACTTGGTAATTATTTCTTTCAGGTCATTAATCAAAATGTAAATCAACCAAATTAGGAAGAGTAATGCTATTTAAACTTAATTTGTTGATCAAAAGAAGAAATTTGTCGCCAAAAAAATAAAAAAATGAAACAAGCTTTCTAATTTACAAAGGCTATATCACAAAAGGATAATTCACAAACGAAACAAGTTTTCTATTGAAATAACTTTTATTGCCCCTTTTTAAAAACAATTTGAATACACACACACACACACACACAGATAAACCATAAATCTAAAATTATTAAACTTGACAGATATACCAAAACACAATAAATATAATAAAAATCCACACCACACATAAAATCAAACATATAACTAAATCGATAAATAATATTAATTTGTATCTCATTAGAAAAATTTATATTAAAAAAATATTTTTGTGAGTGTATGAAATAGAATAATAAATAAAACTCTAATTGTGAGAAGATATAAGATAGATTTATTTATTAAATGGGTGTATATAGTATGACGTAGACTTAACCATTAATAAGGTGTGTCTAAAAAGAATGAATTTAATAGTTTAATANATTCTAATTGTGAGAAGATATAAGATAGATTTATTTATTAAATGGGTGTATATAGTATGAGGTAGACTTAACCATTAATAAGGTGTGTCTAAAAAGAATGAATTTAATAGTTTAATAATAAAATATTAAATAAGATAAGAATAGATATTTGTAGGGTAAAAATAGTCTCAACCACCAGAGTTAGACACTAGCTAGCCAGTATTTACGCAAACCAGTTATAGTTCAATCCTACTGCAGAGGATGTATGTGTGGGTGTCCACATCCTTCATCTAATTTGTTATCATGCAAAAGAATTTGCTGTTAATTGTTTTTAATGATTGGTATTCTTAAAATGAAGTTTTTTTTTTTTTTTTAAATAATTAAACATACGTAAAAACAACAAAGGTAAATTATATTTGAATTCTCCAAAATTTATCACTTAATTACTTAAACCCTATTAGGTATAACAAATTATACTGACAATCCCTCTCAGTAACGGTCAGCTAACGGACCTAACAGGAGCTATAAAATGACTACATTACCCTCAGATAAAAACCAAATGAAATCTTCTTACCCTAAAACTAGAAAAAACCAAATGAAATCAAAACTAACCCAAATCCAAATATCACAAAACGGATTTGATTAGTTCGACCCGATCTGACCTGTAATCCACAACATCTCTTCCCTCTTCCCTTCTCTCCACCGCCTGATATTTATTAAAATCACCGATTGCCACCAGTTAACAACCGAACACCACCCCTACAACCACTTCTTGCATCCCTAAAACCCATAATCCCATACTACCCACCACAATCTCGAAGTTAATATCCTAGCCCCACCCTTTTTGCAAAACTCCAAATGCAAAATGCCCTACCCCTGCTGCAATGGTGCAGTTGCACTGAAACCAACGATTCGTCACAAGCTTCTTTGATCTTTGGCTACACAATTCTTGACCCGTAACTCATGTTTGTGTGTGTATAAATTTGGGTGGTCTGTGTGTATAAGTGTGTGTGTGAGAGAGAGAAAGAGAGAGAGAGAGAGAGAGAGAGGTGTTGTGGTAGAAGGGAACGTTCTGGTTCTTAACGGTGGTGGTAGTGGATGATTGCTGGTTGTTGCCATGGTGAGAGGCGGTGCTTCGGCGGCGGTAGAGGCAGTGCTAGTTGAGGTNTCTCTTTTATATTTTCAATTTGATGTTAAATGCGAATACAAATATATTTATTGTTGAACATTTTTTATTACTTTGTACTTTCAAATACAAGCAATAACTAGTAATTTTATATTTTGTTCTTTTAATCAATAACTNAGTTAATTGCCTGATTTATGAGTTTAATTTCTAGGGTTAATTAGCTTGATTAATGGGATAGTTTGCTTAATAGACGATCTTAATTATAAATACAAAAATAAAATTAATTGTGTTAATTAAGGGTCAGTTGCTTGATTTATGGGTTTAATTTTTAGGGTTAATTAGCTTAATCAATGGAATAATTAATTGATAGCCCAATGGACTAGTTTAATTACATAAAATTTAGTTAACAAAAATTGAAGGTGCTAATTAAGTGGTCAATTATTTAATTAATGAGACTAATTAGTTAATGAGATAATGAAATTGATTAGCTTGATTAATGGATTTATCTTAGAAAAACTCATGAACTTGGAAAGTGGGTTGATCAATTAACCAATTTTGAACAANTTGGGGTTTTACAAAAATTTTAAAGTAGTAGACATTTTAAAATACAAAAAAATAAACTTAGAAAAACTCGTGAACTTGGAAAGTGGGTTGATCAATTAACCAATTTTGAACAATTATCTTAACGGAGACTAATGGATAGGAGTTATGTGTTACATGCACACATACCTTAATGGGTTTGGATGTAATATGTTAAATGTGAATGAGTCTAAGTGATTAAGTGACAAATTTCAAGCAGTCGGAATAAAATTTACCCAAACAACAATTGCGTGGATGGGGTTGGGTTTGTGGATATTGCTATTGCAGCCATTTCCCCCTTATCTCCACCTGTCTTTATTTCATTGTTGGTATAAGATAAAAAATAACAGGGGTGCTTTCACTTTACAGCTTACATCAATATTCAATTTAAATTTAGATTGGTACTGGGTTGGGATCAATTATCCAAACCCATCTAATGTTGTACCCAAACATAACACCCTTCAAAGGTTCCTATCCCAATTTAAATAGAAATGACAATAATATTTCCACCTAGAAATTGTTTGTAACCGGTAATTATATTTTGTTAGAGTGAGTAATTTGTAGTATTATTCGATACAGAGATATCACCATATAGATCGAGAATTAAGTTTTTTTATCATGTCAAAGAATCATGATTGGTGGGCTATAATGGTCGTGAGCAAAAGTAATTGGAAGTAGGCAGATACAAAAACTCCACAAGTTTTTTTTTTCTCTTTTATATTTTCAATTTGATGTTAAATACGAATACAAATATATTTATTGTTGAATATTTTTTATTACTTTGTGCTTTCAAATACAAGCAATAACTAGTAATTTTATATTTTGTTCTTTTAATCAATAACTTTGGAATCTCTCATATTTTTTTCTCTATTATTTAAAATAAAATATATTTATCTTAAATGTTTTGGATGAAAAAAATATATATTATTCTTTTTATTCTAAAAAATTAAAATAGAGAGTAAATTTGACCGTCTAACCGTAGGCAATCAAATTGATCTCTTTATTTCAGAGAATCTAAATAAAGCATCTATTAGAAATTTTTTTTTTGAAGATTAACACTATAATAAAAAATTGATTAAAATTATAGAACCTAGGGGAGATAGTCTAAGGCCTCTGGGACCCACAATATTCTAACTCTTTGTAGTACCTACCACCTTCTTCCCTACCGTTTCTGTCGCTAGCTAGGTTGAGGTGGTTTGTTCTTCTCGAAGCCTAGACCCCCCTGTGAAGTACAATAATGGCCATGATATCAAAAATTCCAATGCACATATGAACCCTTCATATCCTACCGGTCATATAACTTCCTTTTAATTCCATGATTATAATAAAATAAATTAATGTTAGATGTATTTAAAAATTAAATTTGATAATCTAAATTATTGAATAGATAATAAATTTCAATAAATGATGAGACCCACATTGAAATCAATTGTTATAATTATTAAGTCTATTTTTTAAATTTATGTAGAATTATTTAATAAAAAAATATAATTAAATTAAAAATTATATCAAAATTTTAAATTTAAATAACNACAATCTCAATTATTGAATAGATAATAAATTTCAATAAATGATGAGACCCATATTGAAATCAATTGTTATAATTATTAAGTCTATTTTTTAAATTTATGTAAAATTATTTAATAAAAAAATATAATTAAATTAAAAATTATATCAAAATTTTAAATTTAAATAACAACGTTACTCTATAAATAATCATGCCTCCTGGCCTGTTTACGCACAGCATCTCTCTTGTTTTTATCCTCACTCCAATCTTTGTCCACCCCCGGCTGCTGCTCTCTTAGTTGTTCATATGCTGTATTCTTAAAGTTGGACCAATCCGAGTTTAGTTTGTGGAAAGATTGAGGACAATGCAACGAAGAAACAGGCACTTCACTTGACTCTTGATTTCTACTGCCCAATGTCAGAAGATATGAATCTATCTGTGAATGGTCAGTCTCAGGTTCCTCCAGGCTTTAGATTCCACCCAACAGAAGAGGAGCTTCTTCACTACTACTTGAGGAAGAAAGTGGCTTATCAGAAGATAGATCTCAACGTGATTCGCGATGTCGACCTTAATAAGCTCGAACCATGGGATATTCAAGGTAAAGTCTTGTATTCCTTCTATAGTTTGACAGATAATCTAGCTTTAAGGAGTATGCTTACTTTGTTTTTCATGGGTTTTTTAGAGAAATGCAAAATAGGATCAACACCTCAAAATGATTGGTATTTCTTCAGTCACAAAGACAAGAAATACCCAACAGGGACTCGAACAAATCGTGCGACTGCCGCTGGATTCTGGAAGGCCACAGGTCGCGATAAGGTCATATATGGCAACCTTAGACGAATCGGAATGAGGAAAACTCTTGTATTCTACAAAGGAAGGGCACCTCATGGCCTCAAGTCCGATTGGATCATGCATGAGTATAGGCTAGACGATAACAACACTCATGAAGCCAGTGTAAGCCAGAGCCATATATATATATATATACTCACGTCTCTCTTTTCTATCCTCCTGTACTGACTCTTACTATTCTTTCTGTCGTAAATTTCGTGCTGCTTTTTTGTATCAAGTTACTGATCATATTATGATACTGGTGGATGGATGACAATTAATGGTATATAAATTTAGGTCCCTAATGTGTTGGGGGAGTACTCCTGCAGCTCCACCTCCACCTTCACGACAGAAGAAGGCTGGGTTGTCTGCCGTGTTTTCAAAAAGAAAAACTATCACAGATCCTTAGAGGGTCCCACACCCCCCCAAATCTCATCCGCCGCCTTCGCTAGGGATTCAAGGACGCAGATGCGTAAGTACCCGAGCAACGATGGCTTTATTATAGATGAGATATTTCAGTACATGGGAAGGTCTGGCTCTGGCTCTGGCGCAAAAGAACATGAGACAGTCAGCGAAAACTTTGTCAATCCAATCAACACAGCTATCAGCGACGGATCAGTTCAAGCTAGATTTCTCCATCTTCCAAGACTAGAGAGTCTGACGACCATTAAGTCACTTCCCAATCCCAACAATATTAATAATAACAGCAGCTTATCCAGCTTCCATCAGGATTGCAGTTTTGAAGTTTGTGAGCAGTCGATCGATTATAATATGAAGATGGAAGAAACTGAACCACCCTCCTCCTGCACTAATAAGCAAGGAAATAATGCTTGCAACAAAATGGACATGGTGGTTGATGGTCCAAAAGATGATGGGTTTTGTAACTGGGCTGTACTTGATCATCTCGTGGCTTCTTCGCAGTTCAGTGGCCGCCAAGAGGAGACATCCAAGCATCTGATGTCCTTCTTCTCCTTCTATGGTGGTACTGGTCACCCCAACGACGAGGCCTTGTGTCTTCCCCTACATCAAGAAGCACAATCACCNTCTTATCCAGGTAATTTGGATGCTATTGAATTTCTGTGTGTCCTATAATAAACTTTTTCACAGGATATTATTAGATATCTCAAAAGATAACAGTTTGTAATACAACAGTTTGACTTTTGGGTTTGACATTCAATACCAATTTGATACATGATGTCCCATTAGCGTTGTCGCCATTTGGTATCATTACATTTCTGATCCAAAGGCCTAATCACTAACGTCGTTTTTTTTCGTGGTGGAGGCATTATTCTGTCGTTGAACAATATACTACGGTGGATTATGTATTAGTTGGTACGTACCACGTTATTTAGGTGGAGAGAGAGAGAGAGATACACAAAACCCAATCCACCAGTTGATGAAGGGAGTTCATGTATGATACCTCCTCACTCACAAGCCATAGGACAGGACACATGACCCACTTGCAACATGACGCAGGACAATAATGGGACCAAGCATCTTGTAGGATTCACCGACGGACCCCACCCACACACACAGACATTAACCATGTTTTTATTTTGTGGACAATAACATTTATATATATATATCTATCTACTACTTTATTCCCCTTGGGAATAATTAAATTCACCCAATCGTCTCTATCCAACTGCTCACCTCTATCTTTATCAACAAAAACAAACATTAATGTTCAGGTGAATAGAAGAACATCTTCCTTTTCCAACTAATAAGATGGTGTTCTTTTGTTTTATCAAACTTGTCTAATTGCTTCTACCACATATGACATATATATTATATAGTATTAATTAAAAACAAAAAAAAAAAAATATATGTTGAAACTGACCCTTACTGAAAAAATAATGAATGGTCTACCAAGGAAGAAAACATTAGAAGGAAGGACCTTTGATTCACCAAACAAAAAACAACACAAGTCTCAACTCTTGTGGTTAGTAACTGAATTACCAAAATTAAATGATTCTCTTAAATTGATTAATTCTATATTGCACCAAATTAGTTGCAGCTATATATGAAGTCTTGAACAAAACTTCCCCTCAATTGAGGGATCGGGGATGCATGCATGGAGGTTTGTGGCAGAAAACAGTGGTGGTGATAATCTAGTGCAACAAATTGTATCGAGATGACATAACAGGGTTAGGGTTGTCTGCTAAATATACTTTTAATTCAAGCACTTGGTTGATTTGTACAGTTTGTCTTGTGATTTCTATGACTGGTCCTCTCGTCTCGTCTCCCCACAGCGAAAGAACACTTACTTGATTCGTGGTGGATGCATGTGTAACAACTGTTATGCACACTTGGTATCACAAAGACTCTTCACCAAACTTGTTGTAATCTTAATTATTAGGCAAGAGGAGTCAATCTAAAGGCAAAACGTTGCATCAAGGACCAGGCCACGAAGATATATTGGGGTTGTACCAACAAAAAACAAAATTGTTGAGATGGACAAGGGATTAAAGCAACTTAACTGGAAACCATATACCCCATATTTGAAAAACATGGCAAAAAGGGCATCAAACTCCCAAAAGCAAAAAGATACCTTTGTGTGATGACAAAGTCAAACCCACCTTTTTCCATCTTCTTCTTTCCCTGATTAAGACATTATTATGCTCAAACATTGAATTTTAAAAAGACACAAGTCTAATGTATGTCCAGGCCAAGGTCAGGGTATCATCATAAATAAATTCTCTTTGAGACAAACCAAGTCTATTATTAACCCAATTGCAGTCCGACGACGGAGTGTCCAGATTAACAAGAAGCCCGTCCATAACAGAAATTCCAACATATCCCAAATTGTTCCGAATGATGATGATGTATTCTGCGCGCTTGAGTAAACGTTAATGGATTTCAAGATCTATTGATGGGGTTCACTGGAATATTCAGTAAGAGCTTCTAAGCTCTTGGTGGTTGAACAATTAATTTAAGGATGATAGCTATGAGTAGAAAGCAATAGATGGGAAATTTATAATGGTTCACTAACTCTAAAGTTTAGCAAGTCTACACTAATAGAGTCTTTTACTCCTGAGAAATTTTTTTATTTTTTTAGGGAAGAAGGCTAAAGAATTACAAGGATTCAATGCACCAATGCTTGATCGATTACAATGTGTAGGATTTGATTTTCATTTATAATAATATTGTAGCCTAGCGTAATCATTGCGATCCTTGAGTAATTGTCGAGATCCATGCGTGATCAACGTGATTCATNCGAATGATGATGATGTATTCTGCGCGCTTGAGTAAACGTTAATGGATTTCAAGATCTATTGATGGGGTTCACTGGAATATCCAGTAAGAGCTTCTAAGCTCTTGGTGGTTGAACAATTAATTCAGGGATGATAGCTATGAGTAGAAATCAATAGATGAGAAATTTATAATGGTTCACTAACTCTAAAGTTTAGCAAGTCTACACTAATAGAGTCTTTTACTCCTGAGAAATTTTTTTATTTTTTTAGAGAAGAAGGCTAAAGAATTACAAGGATTCAATGCACCAATGCTTGATCGATTACAATGTGTAGGATTTGATTTTCATTTATAATAATATTGTAGCCTAGCGTAATCATTGCGATCCTTGAGTAATTGTCGAGATCCATGCGTGATCAACGTGATTCATTTCAAATTGTTACTACCTATGTTATAGAATGTTTAGCCGTTAAAGACTATATTCCATAGGTATGACATGGCTCTCTAGAAGGTGTGAGCTATCATTGTCTTAGTGCACACGAAGGTGACAATTGCCGACCTACCCCTCCCGAACTAGAAGTCTTGAACTGAAAGGTCTGAGTTATGAGGTCCAACTTAGGACGTCTAAGTGATGATATCTGAGCTGAGGTCCAACTTAGGAAGTCTTGAACTGAAACGTCTAGAGTTTTGTTATGAACCCAACAATTGTTCCAAAAATCCCATGACTTATGAAGGATTAAAGTTCATAACTATTTGAACCTAATATATTCTACCAAGCTTAGAGCAAAAATCTACAGCAGCCAATTCTATCGACACTAATCCAACGATAACCTTGCTCCACTCATCTACCAATATTCAATGCAAGAGTGTTATATCCATTCATATTACTAAGACATTTTAATTAAACTAATACGTTGCTCATTTCGTGACTCAAACTCATGATGTTATGTTTGCTCTAATACCAATTATTTTGAATCCAATCGTTGTTCCAAAAACCCTCCCCAAGACTTGTGAGGGATTAGAACTCGTAAAAATTTGAACATAACAAATTTAATATTATAAAAAATTATATGGAGTTTGAGATATTTTATTTGTTACTAAACAGATAATTTTAGGAATAATCTTGAACATTCAAAACAAATTTAGTTATTTCTAAATGTAGAAATTTACAACAACTTTTTGGCTTTCATAAAAGCTTATAGAAAAAACACAAAAAATCAGCTGTAAAAGGCTTGCAGTCGCCCTCTGCAACCCATATTTCTCCTTGGGCTTGGCAAAACAGAACAACATAAGTATTGTTAAATAATTGGGCTTGACACAAAAAAAAAATCCCACGGAATTAAATACATTCCATCTAGGTCTATTTGGTTATTAAAAAAAAAGACAATAGAAAGTAAAATAGATAGAAAATTAAATGAAAAAAAATATATTTTCATACATATATTTGATTAGCATGAAAAACTTCAAAGAAAATATTAAAACAATTATATTCCATTGTTTGAAAGAAAGAAAAATTACAAAAAAAAAAATTATAATTGTCTAAATTATCCTTGATTATTTTAACATGGTTAAAAATATTTTTTATTATTCAAATTTGTAAAAAATTAGCTCCTAATGTAATTCAAGGACAAGGAATCTTGATCTCTAAACCAAATAATATGATTAGCCTAATTTGTACAATTTTTTAAAAAATTAAAAATTAATTATATATTTTAAGAAAAATTAAAGATAAAATAGGATGTTAAGTTATTAAACACAATTTTCCTACTTTTTCTTGTGTTTTTTGCAAAAAAAAANTAAAAAATTAAAAATTAATTATATATTTTAAGAAAAATTAAAAATAAAATAGGAAGTTAAGTTATTAAACACAATTTTCCTACTTTTTCTTGTGTTTTTTGCAAAAAAAAAAAAGTTAGATAGATGTGAAAAAATCTAAATATATAAGAAAATTATTTTTTTTTTATCATTTTCTATTTAATACTAAACAAACACATGTAAAATTTTAAAATTTTTTATTTTTTATATTTTCTAACATTATCTTACTAAACAAACAAACCCCTAATTACATATAAATTCAAATCCGTTTAAAATTGAATAACAGATCCAAAATCCATATATCTAAATTTAACACAAGCATCTTAATCTCAATTTAATTTCAACAAATAATCACATAACTGTATGATATATGTTTATATATAATTCGGATCTGGATCAAATTTTGGATCATCAAACAAAATCAATCAATCATTGTATAAGAGCATCTCCAACAATACAATACTGTTTAATTTAGAGAGCATCTTTTCCAAAAAGATAAAATAAAAAATTAATTTTTAAACACCACCCTAATTAGACTCTTTATTCTTAGCATTTTATATTTTGTCCCTTTTGAAAATTAATTTAGATTTCCTCCCATTTTGCCTCCATTCTTTTAACAAAAATACACAAAATATATATACCAACTTATTTAAAATCTATTGATTAATTTAAAATCGATACATATTATATAGATATAAATACACATGCCAGTGAACAAGTTGAGGGATGGCCAACAACTGATAATGCTTGATACTGAATGGAATCAATAAATTAACAAGTTGAAACAATAATTTGATGGTCATATCTTGATGTTATACTTGTGAAATTTGAAGATAAATTTAGTTTATTCGGATAAATCCATTCAGAGTTTCAATTCAAATGAAGGGAAGAAGTGAGTCTAAGATACATTTAACCTGATCACTGAGATCACATTAGACCAGACCACGCATTTGGGATTTGCTTATTCTTACTCACTGCACTAGAAAATTGATGAGCACCTACAAACCAAGTTTGGTGCCAAAAAAAATAACGAATTTCAGTTTCTACACCAACGGTGGCAGAGGAATTATACGAGTCAATATCTCCATTGAGGTTACCGGCATCATCGATAAAGATCTAATCAAAGGAAGGGAGTAGTTGGAAGTGAAGGTTGGGGGTTTCAAGGTTCCACTTCCACATTAATGTGTGGGCCTCTACATATTTATTGCTATTCAGAGCTTTCACTTGCCACNGGCATTCGAGTCCGAGTGTTGCAAAGGAAGGGAGTAGTTGGAAGTGAAGGTTGGGGGTTTCAAGGTTCCACTTCCACATTAATGTGTGGGCCTCTACATATTTATTGCTATTCAGAGCTTTCACTTGCCACACCACATACTTTGTGGAATTAAAGTTGCTGCCAATTATACTTGGCATGGCTTAGCATATTATGAAATAAACAGTTTCTTATCCTACAAAAAATTAATCTATACCAACACAATCAAGTCACCCAGCAAACAATTCCAGAACCGTCACTTGAGCAATCATGTTCAGGTACCCGATACCACAAGGCTAACCAGTTCCCTTAACAAAAAGTGGAGCACTGTACAATCTTAAGACACAAGGCGGCTGCACAAGAACTTGGTGCCTTCAATAGAACCCTCAGAAAGTAAAAGTGGTGTCGTGTCTATGTTCCATCATTTTAGGCTCCACTATTCCAAGACTCTAAAGCCAATAACATAATCCTAAGATAGAGATGTTCTGTTTGTGGAAAACGGGGTTTATTCCCCAATTACTGTTAGTTGAATAACCAACCAAGTCTCAATTGCATCATTATTATCCATAACAATAGCCATCACCTCATATTGTTTTATTACACTCTGTGACATGTCTTGAATATCTAGTACTGATTAATTTTTCTTCCATCTAGCACTTTTTGCATAGCCCCAGATAATTTTCCACAATTGACACATCTCAACACCTTGAGTCAATAGTTTTGAACGAGACCATTGATAGCTGACAACTATGATTCAACATTGAGATGTCTTCAAATCAACCACGAATCGATTGAGACTCATCATATTATGCATAAAACAATGATCTTCAAGCTCAAGGTCCTTCATATCCACAGTAAGAGGAAAATAAAATGCTCTCATGAAGACCAGCGAAGAATTAGAAGGATAAAAGTAGGATTAACTAAGAAACTGGTATCAGTTGCGTCTATTGTTCAGTTATTTAGCCTCCACATATTCCTAGAGTTTGAAACAAAAAACAGCAGCAACCATTTCTGTTAATGCAACCAATCTAATCTTACTCCATGTGAGAATCTTTGCATCTCACCTACATCTTTATTCAATTAACAAAATTATGCACCCTAAATTCCATCACTATTGTATCAAAATAAGAAAAAAACCTACCTATGTAAAAGAAAATTGGTGAGTTTCTCTTGTTCTGATAAATCATCTGTATTAACATAATACTAAAAACTGCAGCTACCCAATCAATAAGTTCTCTAGTTCTTGTTTAAGTTTGTTTCCTTATAACTATGAGGTATTAGAGTTAAAGCAACAAAACCGTTGTCGTTCAACTGAAATAATTATATTAGTAGCTTAAATCAAGTAGAGGCAAACATTTCACCAGAACAACAATCTTGCATCAAAGTATAATATACTCAAAAATAAGGATTTGGAAAACCAACCAGATAACTTGGACATTGCAAAGAGCAAGGAAGTAGTAATCAATTGGATAGATCTCAGCTACAAATGGGGCATAGCACCAGGCCATTCTCATTACAATCAGAGCACCTCACGACAACAGTCCTCCCTTGCTTTTGTCCCAACTCTTCCTTCACCACCATCACCCTCTTACAACTTCCATTACACTGGAAACAAGGCAAAAACCTCACCCCCCCACAACCCTCACACACATACCCTGCCCTCAATTTAGGCAGTCCCACTAGCAAATCTTTCAAACCCCCCTCTTCCACTATCCTCATAACCTCTTCAGCTCCACCAATATACCTTCCTTTGACAAACACTCTGGGCGGCACCAATTCTCCGTTTTCTTTCCCCTTCATTA
This sequence comes from Ilex paraguariensis, assembly GCA_963454935.2. Classification (NCBI taxonomy): domain Eukaryota; kingdom Viridiplantae; phylum Streptophyta; class Magnoliopsida; order Aquifoliales; family Aquifoliaceae; genus Ilex; species Ilex paraguariensis. The sequence goes on along the minus strand of CAUOFW020004835.1, from coordinate 1,390,664 downwards.
TCTCTCTCAACTCTTCCTTAAACCCTCTATCCATTGAAATATCTCGCTCGCAAATTGAAACGCCAAGTCCTTCAATCGCTGCTCTGACAGCATTGCAAGTCTCGAAAGTCTTCCGTACTCCCCTCAAGGTCGTGGTATAGATCACGACCTTGTTTTCACCATTTGGCGGACATAGCTTTTCATACCCATCTAGCGAATACTTTAAAACACAAGATTTTGTTGAAATAATGTCGTCGTTTGATGGGTTGAAAATGCTAGATTTATTTAGCGTACGGGCAGACATATTAGGGTTTGAGTTTTCTTTGTTGATGTCTCTAAATGGGAATGGTTTGGAAGGTAGGGGAGAGAATCGGAAGCTGTCATTGACGGGGTCAAGACCAGCCATGAGTTCCCAAGAGTTGATGATCTCGGGTGTTTCGGAACGCAGGGTTGTGGGATGGGAGAGTGGGGTAGGGAAGAGTGAGCCGAGGGTGAATCGAGGAGAAGGAGTTGGAGGGACGGTGGTGGGTGAATGATCAGAGGAGGGTGGGTCGAGGGTCAAGAGGCCATAAGTTGTGGAGGTGAGAGAGACAATATGGTGACCCAGTGCTGCTGAGCCTCCGATTTGGCTGAAATCGTCGTCGTGGTTGAGCAGAGTCGATGAAACACAACCCATGTTCAGCAAATTTGAAGAGAGCAGCAAAACAGAGGAAGAGGGAGAGGGAGAGGGAGAGGGAGAGAGTGTGTAGTGAGGTGCATGTAGAATGAATAAAGAAGACAAATGCTTCGATGCAGGAGACAACTTTAAAAGAAAGAAAGAAAGAAATTGTAGTAGTCTGAGTTTAATAAATGCAGCCATGTAGTGTAGTGTAGTGTAGTGTAGAACAGTACTATTCATTCAATTTTCAAATGTGGTGGATGCGCAGGGAATTTTACCGCTCAAAATTTAATTTAATTTGAAAGGTACAGTAGCTGAATTTTTGTTTTTTTTTTTAAGGGAAGGGAAGGGAAGACTATGCTACCGGATAACAAATTTTGGGGTGGACATGACAGCCAGTCAAACACATTGCATTCTCAGCTGAATTCCATTTACATCCAAATTGGAATTTCCGAGTCTGCATTTTTTCTCAGGGGGCCAAATCTAAACATGATGTATCTTATTTCACAATTTGTTAAGTTTATCAACATTTTATTCTATTATTATCATAAATAAATAATCTATATGATAAAAATAAGTGATTATTACCATCAAGGTATTCGGACCACAAAGACAAACTCTAATGCCTACCATGAAAAATAAAATTCCGCAAAATGCTATCCCATTCTGTCAACTTTGTCATCATCTTATCAAAAATGAAGTCCCAATAGTAATATTCAATGCAAGTAGGATTCTAGTGGGTGAGGTAGAAGTTCCTGTTGATATCATTAATTTCTTCATGAGTTCTTGATGAAGAAGGCCCCCAAATAAAGACAATTCATACGCACAATCAAAAACATATGCACAAACAAACCACTGCCAGGAGGGTAGCTGAAGGGAAAACAATAACAAAGGAACGCACTATAGGTAGCCAATGAGCCAAAGGAACAAAAACAAATGGTACACTCAAGTATTTTTTGCTTAGCTCTTGGTTCAAACATGGAGATGCAATTTGCTTGGAGCGCAACAATTCTCTCACCCAATGAAATTATGAGCATGGCTGCCATCCTCGCAAGAGCTTTTGCTGCAGCTGCTGGTGGTATTGCTGTTGCTATAGCCTTGAGGGGATGGCACATTAGAAGTTGCTTTTGCAGTACTGGCGATGCTAAGACACAAGGCTTCACCTAATGGTCCACCAGGTGGTGAACCTGTCCATGAAACAGGGTTCAGCCACTGGGTTTTCAAAATCCCACCATCTCTTTCTGAATCCAAAATCCCCAAGCCCATTTGGGCATGTTCATACTCTTCATCAGTCCCATTCCCATGAGACATTGAGAGTGTAAGGGACGAGAGTGGCGGCTTCCTACTGGAATACACGGACCACTTCCCTCTGTTTTCATCGAAACATTCGTTCTCTGCCGTTGACCATGCATCAATGAAGTGCCTTGTTTTTTGTGTTGTGTCATTTCCTTGGAGACAGGCAAGTTTGGGGTTAAGTAATGAGCCACACTGGTCACTGAGCAGTTGATGTTTCAATCTCTGGCCACTAGCACTACCACTATCAGCGTACGGATTCAAGTTCGTGGGTTCTTCCAGTCCCTCGCAATGTTGATTTAAACCACGCACATCTTTAATCTGGTTTGTGTGGTCTCTCTTTAATCCCACTCCCGATGATGGTTGCAGCAGTTGCTGCCATTGCTGGTCACAAGTAGAGACAGGGATGGTGCCAGTGCCACCTTTCAAGAACCATTCAATGCCCCTTCAGTGATCAGCACACACACAATAACCACATTTATTTACACAAAACAAAAGACGGTAGACAGACCTACATCATAGTTGTGGATAAGAACAAGAAAATGAATGAAACAACAACTAAAACAACATTCTCATTTTTACACAGAAATTAAAAAAATTATTAAAAAACTCTAATACGAGTAAAAAATAATTATACAAGATTAAAATATATTTATTTAATACTTATTAGGAAGAAAAAAAAAATAAAAGGTATTTAACCTCCACAAAATCCAATGCATTAAAAAATTAAGTGTAAATTTGAAATAAAAAATATTAATTATGTTTTAATTTCATTATACAACATAATATTATGGAATAAAAAAAAATTTATAAAACGACATATATTTATCACAAAGTAAAATAACCATTTTGGTCCTAAGATTCACAGAGAGAGCTTGGAGCAGCCAACCCACCTGGGAAGATCATGTGAGGTAGTCGTAGGAGAGACCGACGTTGGGAAGTGGGGAATAGGCTTTTGAAATGGCTGGGTGGTAGCCGTATTACTTGGAAGGATCAATGGGTGGTGATTGTCAATTTTGATGTTGGTGTTGGTGTTGTTGGTGGTGGTGGTGTGGGATTGAATTTCCACAGGCTTTCTTGAACGGGGCCGGCTTTTGTGGGCATGCCGCTCACAGTACTTCTGCTCAGGCGCCACGTCCCTCGAGCACCGCCATTTCTTCCCATCTGTCCTTCTACACCTCCATGGCTCTGGATCCGAGCCACTTGAGAACCTCAAATCCAAACCAGAGACTACAAACACCAAAATCACATTTTTTTGCTCATAAGAAAAAGGAAGAGATTAACAGTTTACACTATATGTCATAACATACTATTTTATATTAGCTTTTGAACAGAGATTTATTGAAAGCAAAGCTTACTTATGTTGTGTATATTAGAGTATAGGGAGAGAAAGGAACAAGTATCAAGCAATAGAAACGGAAGTGGTGATTAAGTTTAACTACAGAGACACAAAGCAACCAGAGTTTTTACTGTTAGATTGGGCGAAAGGAATATGTGAGGGACTTCTGGTGATGGACAAGAGAAGTTCAGGAGGAATAGGGATAGAGGCCATCATGTACTTGTAAATCATCATCTGTCTCTCAAGCTCTTGCCACTGAGACCGTGTTAACGCAACTTTACCAGAGGCTGGCATGCCTTGTCCTACAACCATAGAGCAAAAACCTCAAAAAGAAAGAAAAAAAACTTATCTCTCACATATCATTCAGTCTCCAACAATCACCGCTATTTTGCCCTGTATTTTTTGAATCAAAGAACATCAATACAACAATAACCAGACTTGAAGAGAGAGAGAGAGAGAGAGAAAGGGCTTGACCTGAGGATCTGAAAGACGTATTAGCAGTAAAGGTGTGCGACGACCTTGGCAAAACTGTAGCCCCAGAGAGAGAACTAGCGCCGACAACATTGTAGATATCGCTCACACACGCCACCTGATTGCTTAAGCTACAAAATACGGGTCCACCACCTTCATCGCCTGCATAACCCCTAGAGCTATTCTCATAAGAAGGATGATGAGGCATTCTCATCATCTTTCTTGGACAAGAAAATGATAATGATTCAGATTCAGTGGGTTGCATCTTCAAACCCAACCCAACATCACATTCAAATGATGATGTTTTCTGTGAGTCATCACCGATACCCACAAACCCAGTTCTATCACCTTTCCCCATACGCAGTGGGAACACTATTTTCACAATAAATCCAAATACAAAAATCACAGTACTACTGAAACAAACCCTGAGAAAGAACCCAAGCTGATCTTCAGTCTCTCTCACACAGGTTGTATAAGCACACTAACCCTTTGTTTCTCTCTGTTTGTATATTAGATAGAAGGGTTTCGATTTGGGGGTAACGGTGCCGCCATTTTGAACTGGGTTTTGCTTCCTATACTTCCAACACTCGCTCGTCCCCGTTATGATTCACAAACGGACAAACCCACCAAGTCTTGGGCCTCTCTCTCTCTCTCTCTCTCTCTCTGTGTATTGCCTTTTTCACGATATGACTAAATGGTACTGAATTGAATTTATATCTCTACTCTACAGTGAAAACTAGGAGTGCATAAAATTGGTGGTTTAGGTGAGGGAAAAACCCTTACAATTTACAACAACATTCACTTCGAATTCAATTTTTGATGAGTAGAGAGAGATTAATTAGTTGGCTGTGACAATAAGAGGGTGAAGGTGAGGGGTGGAGTCTGATTAGAGGAGCACCAACCAAGTGTCTCTTTCCTTTTCTGACAAGGGGTTTGCTTCACGGTCTCCATCAACAAACGTCCTTTTCTTGTCCTGCACGCCGTTTGCTATATTTGGTTTTGGGAGTCGTAATCATAGGCCCACTGGGCAATCGTTGGGACCAAAACCAGCTCATGGGCTTGGGCTTGGGCTTGGAGTTGGGTTGGGTTTAGTTAGGTGGACATCTTTAATGTTGTTTCAAAATTAAATTCAAATTTTAAAAANGAGTTGGGTTGGATTTAGTTAGGTGGACATCTTTAATGTTGTTTCAAAATTAAATTCAAATTTTAATAATAAAAAATTTAATCTAATATGAATCTCAACAGTAGAAAACTCAATTTCATAACAAAAATTTTCTAAAAAATTGCTATATTGTCTCAAAAGCTCTTTTCTTTNAATAAAAAAATTAATCTAATATGAATCTCAACAGTAGAAAACTCAATTTCATAACAAAAATTTTCTAAAAAATTGCTATATTGTCTCAAAAGCTCTTTTCTTTAATATTTTTTCATCCAATTTTTTTTTTTGTTTAAACCGCTTCACAAAAACTGGATTGTATCAACATTTTTTGCTTGTGGTCAGATTATTTCAAATCGCATCAACAAAGACATCACCGAAAACCAAAAACTCAAGTTGCATAACCAAAAAACAGAAACCTTGGAGAGAAATCGAAGTCATCACCGNGCTTGTGATCAAATTATTTCAAATCGCATCAACAAAGACATCACCGAAAACCAAAAACTCAAGTTGCATAACCAAAAAACAGAAACCTTGGAGAGAAATCGAAGTCATCACCGTCATCTTCTTCAAGTACGTTTCATCGCAGCTTGCATATTGATTTTGGNTCTTGTTTAAACCGCTTCACAAAAACTGGATTGTATCAACATTTTTTGCTTGTGGTCAGATTATTTCAAATCGCATCAACAAAGACATCACCGAAAACCAAAAACTCAAGTTGCATAACCAAAAAACAGAAACCTTGGAGAGAAATCGAAGTCATCACCGTCATCTTCTTCAAGTACGTTTCATCGCAGCTTGCATATTGATTTTGGGTGTTGGAATTCGAAACCTAAAATAGTAAATTAATATAAGGAGGAAGGGGGAAGTTTTTGACCGCTTGCACAGTGATTTTGGCGGGGAACCTTGTTGGTAGTGAAGAAGGCTTTTATTTTTGACTCAAAATGGTTTGGGTAAAGATTTGGTATTCCCTCAATTTAGGTCAAGGGTTTTTTTTATTTTATTTTGATATAAGTTTGACTTACAGATTGAAGAGGGTTTTTAAAATTTGTTTATTTAAATTTAAATTTGAGTTAGATGACCTTAATATCTTCTCGCCAATCTNTATTTTATTTTGATATAAGTTTGACTTACAGATTGAAGAGGGTTTTTAAAACTTGTTTATTTAAATTTAAATTTGAGTTAGATGACCTTAATATCTTCTCGCCAATCTACTGTACGAAATCTACATACAACTTGTTACCCCCAATATCTTGTTTTAGAGCCAAATTGGTAGAACCACTTTCGGACGTTGCCAAAATCTGAATAGACAAGCCAATGGAAAAGAGACATGGAGAGAAAAATAAGTGCAAATGTTAACTATCGAGGAGTCCCAAGTCCCAACCTTGGAAGAACAAATTAATTCCTCAAAGCATTCAATGCTAGGGGCAAAACATTAATGATTCGTGACTACTTAGCCCACTAANTCTTAACTATCGAGGAGTCCCAAGTCCCAACCTTGGAAGAACAAATTAATTCCTCGAAGCATTCAATGCTAGGGGCAAAACATTAATGATTCGTGACTACTTAGCCCACTAATATCATCAAGTTCAACTAAAAAATAAAAGACATGGAATATCAACTGCAAGTCATTCTGACACAATAAACGTACACAAGAACCCAAGAGATCAAAAGTAAAAATCTNACTGAGAATATCAACTGCATGTCATTCTGACACAATAAACGTACACAAGAACCCAAGAGATCAAAAGTAAAAATCTCTTCCTTAAACAATGGGACCAATCATATTACACATCAACAAAAGAGTTCATTCAATGTTTTGTCTCAAAGAAAATCAAAAAAGACATCTGAAAGGCTAGCCAATTAGGAACATTCAGCACGAGATACCCCATTAGTACTCAGTCCCGATCATTAATAGATGGTTAAAGCTCGACTACAGGTTCCAAGGGAGGCGTAAATGCACAGCTCCAGGCACAGTAATGGGCGTGACTCGAGAGCTGTTGACCCACAATCTAACGGGCCAGTCCCCAGTTGCTCCCATTTACAATCGAATCAGAGGAATTTCTCTTTGACATGTTGTCAGACAACTCAAATACTTACTAGTTAGTTGTTGACAACTATATATACAAGCTAAAATAACCTTACCTTACCTTACAAAGTGCCAAATTTTCTCCAATGTACAAACTCTGAAGTGGTGCCAATTGCTGGTTTACAGCCAGATAGGCAACATGCACCTTCTCCATTCTCGAACATCTATTTATCTCTTGCACATCATATTGCATCATGTGGGTTGTGTCGTTTCGTTACATATGCTGGCATGATTTAAAAGGGTAAGATGATCCATATAGCTCAACTGCCTGCTTCCTACAACTATTGTTTATGGCCCTCCTTAAGGTTAAGGCTTTAAAATAAAAAGGGACCACTCGGCATTGCAGATCAATCATTCTTCACCAACAGCACCACATCTATGAACTGTAATTTTGGTTAACGACAAGAACAAGAAATAAGCCTCGATTTTCATTTCTATTTTGAGTTACTTAGGTATATCCCCACTTGGATGCTCTGTCCTCCGAAGGACTAAAGAAAGAAAATGAGAAAGGACACTCACAAACTAATCAACATGGTCTATTCATTTTACAGGCTCCACATGGATGGTCAGCCTGTATGTAATATGTTCTTCCCAGTGTCCCCCAGCCCAGGCCTTCATTGGTTTGCTCGTCTCATAATTTAGTTACTCCTATTTCACCATGCAATCAAATGCCCAGAGCCACACTAATTGTGGTTAGTGCCAAGGAAAAATTTAGTAACTGTAGAAACTAGTCCACTGGTTACACAGATATCGTCAAGGGAATCTACAAAAAAAGTGAAAAGAGAGAATGCACAAGTATATACATACCTTAAACTTGACAAAAAATAAGTGAAAAAGGGCAGTTGGTGCTAGCTGGTGTGAGCTCTACCTGAAATACACTAAAAATCTTTAGTGCGTAGATTCCCAATTGAGTAATAGGTAATTATGAAAGGGATTATGTGATTACTTAACGACCTGTACATACAACACCTTGTCATTGCAGTATTGCTGGCATGTGCAATTGACGGAAGAACTAGACATATATATCCTCTCTCTCTCTCTCTCTCTCTCTCTCCATATATATATATATTGGCTTTTTGTTGGCAATATGGTTCAAGAATTAAGAGCATTATTAAGGAAAATTAACATACGAATGACACTCCAATTGCTGTGTAATGACGTTGTGAGGCATTCCATGTAATTTGAGTAAGGCTTTGTTGTTTTAGAAAGCACACTTCACACACCATCACGGGCCCAGACCGAGTGGCTTTGGTTGGTCTCCAAGAGGCTCACTCCTCCACCCATGTGTTGGGATCGATTCCTCTTGACCTTAGTTCCAATTAGCTACCAAAGAATTAGAAAAAAAAACACGAAAAGAAAAGAGAAGCTCACTCCACCAGTCACATTCTTCATAAGGAGCAAATCAGGTAATAGTAGCCGCATTCCAAACAGAACATTCATGAGCAGCTACTGAGTACTAAATGACAATGCTATAGCTTATAGAGCATATGTTAAAATAGTGCATCAAAAATACCAAATGGTTGAATCTGATTATACTTTTGCTCAAAAATAGGATGTTATTCAAGTTGAGATGAGAATGCAAGAAGACATATTAAACATAAATTTCCTAAGAATCCACCTAATAGAATAGTTATGATCACCAGAACAAATGATATGCATATCTAAGCTGCTTGAATGAGAAAATGCACCTTTCAAAAGAAGAAAATATGTGTGTGACAACTTCAATAATTGAAAGTCAAACTTGACCCAGATAAAATCTGACATACTTACCCATATATTACTCCTAGGATACAAAATATGTAATGCGAAGTATGCAAGTATTAAATGACTCAAGATGTAGCTTCAAGAAGCAATCCATTGACTAACCAGATTGACCGGGTAAATCCATCAATATGAGTTCTTATGCAGAAAAATGAAGCCAAAAGACATCAAAGTAGTTAACTCTATTTTCAGAAGTGCTGAGGCTCAAGGGGCTACTCCCAAGAAGACATGATACACAGAAAATACAACAGGAGGTCAGGCACCTGATAACACACGCGATCCCATTTAATACTCCTGAAAGCTTAGGTGTTCAAAGCAAAACAGCCAAAGCCATTTAGATTTCCTAATTGCCATCATAGACATGACATAAAGAGAAACAGTTTCACCAGCATAAAATGAACGAATCGATTTAACAATCAAAAAAGAGGAAAAGCCTGGCTTGTTTTGTGTTAGTTATAAACTGGGTAACCTACAAGAGCACGCAGTGAGATCACCTCTCACCTATTCAGCTCAAAACCCTTCTAATACGCAATAATTAGAGACCTGCTAAAGTCTTCACCATTCAACATTAATCAGCTATCTAAAACTGCACAGAAAGATAGCAAACTCATGCTAGTGATTATCATCAACTTTAGATTTTTCTACAGAGGGAAAACCTCAATAGAGAATGGAGTCTCATATTTAAGAAAAATAATCGTCCATTAAAATGCTTCCTCCCTCCCCCCAACAAACACCCACCCCCAAAAAACAAAGACACAATAGGATATGAACCTGTGCCTCCACCAGTTCTTTTTATGCGTGGATGCGAATAATATAATTGTTTGAAAAGCATTACAAACCTAACAGGCCAAAGACNAACAAAGACACAATAGGATATGAACCTGTGCCTCCACCAGTTCTTTTTATGCATGGATGCGAATAATATAATTGTTTGAAAAGCATTACAAACCTAACAGGCCAAAGACAAGTATGTTGGTATTATATTCCCTTTTGCACTGCTTTCCCCAAAAAGAACAAAGATCGATAATTTTGAATAATTAATTGTCCCAAATGATGTTTCTTTCAAGGGGTGGAGTGACCTAGTGCCACAGAGCATTCTGTCATGACAACGGAATAACTTCAAAAGAAAACACACACAGGGGAGAGAGAGAGAGAGATTCTAAATTCAGCAAGATACCATTCTTCTTACTCTTCCCAGTACCCAGCAATCCATAACAGACCATTTTGCTAAATCTATATGCTATCAAATTGCCATTGAACCTAAGGAAGCATCAAAAATTTAAAAGATTACAAATCCACGTTACCTACTACAATCACAGCACTGGAGGCAGGAACTAACACATGAGGCAGAAACGTGGGGCAATCAAACTGTTGATTACAGGAGATCCAGACGTCAAACCATGCTGGACATGATAATCATACTAGCAGATGTACCAATACCAACAAGCACAGAGAGAAGTTCNTCAAAAATTTAAAAGATTACAAATCCACGTTACCTACTACAATCACAGCACTGGAGGCAGGAACTAACACATGAGGCAGAAATGTGGGGCAATCAAACTGTTGATTACAGGAGATCCAGACGTCAAACCATGCTTGACATGATAATCATACTAGCAGATGTACCAATACCAACAAGCACAGAGAGAAGTTCAATGGTGCATTTTGGGGTAAAACTGTTTACCACCTCCCTTTCTAAAAAAAACAAAATTTCCAATACAAAAGCTCTGAGTCTCTCCATTATCAAGCAATCTAAATAATACTAAAATTGAAAACAATAGTGATCAAGGCCAAAAACCATATAAGGGATCCCACTAATAGGCATAATAAGATATTAAGAGCACTAATAGAACTACACCAAGCAATAGGTAGCTAGGCATTAGCTTCACATTGCTTTCAACATCCTAGAAATACAAGACATTGACATCAGTGATATTTATAGACGTGTACGATCATTTGATAAGATGAACCAATAGTCAATCGTATTGTCAGAATAGGTACTGATGATGCATAAATCGACTTTGCGCAAAATTAACAGTCGAATATATCAAGAGACACAATTAATGAGCACTAAATAGACAATCAATGGCAAAATTGTAAATAAGGAATCAACACCAAGATTTATAGTGGTTCGGTCCGAGTGACCTACTCCACTCTCGGGAATGACAGCGGTGACCAGAGATCTTTATTAATGAATAAAAATCATCGGGAGAGTATGCTCTGGGAGAATTGCAGTGCTTTGGAAGAGAGAGAGTGAAAAGAGACGTGGTGTGTAGAGAGGTCTCAGAGGTCATGCCCTTTATGTGAGAAGGGCTTACATTATATAGGTTTAGTGAGGCGGTGAGGTGGTCACTACTTTTTAGTAAGTACAGTTATGGTAGGATTAGATCTCCGTGCGTATCCCAATATTCTCTCCTCATGCTCCTATTCAGTAGGAGGAGGATCCTGGGCTTGGACTTAAGTTGGTGGGTGCTGGACAAGAGTCAAGAGGGCAAAGGACTCCACGAGGTTGCGCAGGAGAGAGAGCACGGGACAAAGAAGGGAAGCCCCTTAGGCGACGCCCCTTGGGGTGTCCCTTGAGGGTGTCCTCCTTGACTTTGACTTCCTTTAATTTGGGCTCCTCTTTGACTTGTTTACTTGAGCTCCGAGATGACGTGAGCCTTTCTTGATTCATTGGGTCTGGCCCAGTTAATTTCGAGTTCATAATTTGCCCCCCATTGCCCAAGCCTCTGACTTTTTGTGAAAGGAAGGGGCATGTGTTTCTTTTTCACTTAAGTAGGAGTTTTCTTGCTCTCACGATGCTTTTTCATCTTTGGGAACTCTACTAAATTTTATTTTTTTTCCTTTGGGCGACACCTGCTGATCCCCTTTCTCTATTTTTTTTCTTCCTTCCTTGGGCATTGACCTCCTTGGGCGCGCCCNTTGCCCAAGCCTCTGACTTTTTGTGAAAGGAAGGGGCATGTGTTTCTTTTTCACTTGAGTAGGAGTTTTCTTGCTCTCACGGTGCTTTTTCATCTTTGGGAACTCTACTAAATTTTATATTTTTTCCTTTGGGCGACGCCTGCTGCTTCCCTTTCTCTATTTTTTTTCTTCCTTCCTTGGGCATTGACCTCCTTGGGCGCGCCCGCCTCTTTCATCATCATTTTGTTTTTCTCCCTTTGGGCGCTGCCTCCCTTGTCCTTTTTTTTTTTTTTTCTTCTTGGGCGTTGGCCTCCCATCTCTCTTTTTTTTTTCTTTTCGTTTGGGCGCTGCCCTGCTGGTGGCCTCCCCTTGGGCGACGCCATTTTTTTCCCTCTCCCCTTGGGAGGTGCCAAGAGGAGACTGGGAGGTGGCTGGAGTATCAAAAAATCAGTAAAAATTTGATCGATCATAACTTTGAGCTGGATTGTCCGTTTGAGGTGAATTTGTTTTTTAGTTTGGGTATTTTTNTCTTTCGTTTGGGCACTGCCCTGCTGGTGGCCTCCCCTTGGGCGACGCCATTTTTTTCCCTCTCCCCTTGGGAGGTGCCAAGAGGAGACTGGGGGGTGGCTGGAGTATCAAAAAATCAGTAAAAATTTGATCGGTCATAACTTTGAGCTGGATTGTCCGTTTGAGGTGAATTTGTTTTTTAGTTTGGGTATTTTTTTGAGATCTACGATATTCAAACGACCGAAGGCGGTTTGGTTAATAAATTTTCCCCAAAAATACTTCTATCTCTCTGTTTTTGAGTCTTAAGCACAAACTGGTGAAACCGATTGTGATGGGAAAGTTGCGTTCTGGCAAGCAGCTATCAAGCATTCATAGGCGACGATGGAGGTTGTCGTGGGCGCCAAATGGAGGCTGGTAGGGTGCTTTAAGTGATGTCAGGAGGTTGGGCAACGCTTTGGGCGCTGCTGTGTTTGGGCGACGCCTTGAGTCTTGCTATGGGCGGCGCCTCTCTGGTGCTTGNGTCAGGAGGTTGAGCAACGCTTTGGGCGCTGCTGTGTTTGGGCGACGCCTTGAGTCTTGCTATGGGCGGCGCCTCTCTGGTGCTTGGTTACTAACTGACCTTGTCTCTAATTTTAAGCGCCCTGTTGATCTGGAGACTCTCTTTGCTTTTAGGGTGGTGTCTTTTCCTCTTCTCAAGAGGGTGAGGTTTGATGCCCCTAGTACTTTTCGGCTCAAGTTCGATGACTAGGTTGCTTCCTAGTAGATGGGATCCAATGGTGCCCCCACTTCTTCCCAGACTCGGACTTATGTTTATACTAGAGTTAGCCCTTATACCACTGTAGGAGTTGAGACTCCGATGCAATTTTTACAGGGATTGTAGCTTCACCTAGCTACCCTCTGCTTCAAGTAGTGACTTGGTGTCAATCTAATATAGTCCCACGGGGTTGTAGACAACCTAAGATTCAAAAGTATGCCTGAAAAAAATAATGNGCCAGGAGGTTGGGCAACGCTTTGGGCGCTGCTGTGTTTGGGCGACGCCTTGAGTCTTGCTATGGGCGGCGCCTCTCTGGTGCTTGGTTACTAATTGACCTTGTCTCTAATTATAAGCGCCCTGTTGATCTGGAGACTCTCTCTGCTTTTAGGGTGGTGTCTTTTCCTCTTCTCAAGAGGGTGAGGTTTGATGCCCCTAGTACTTTTCGGCTCACGTTCGATGACTAGGTTGCTTTCTAGTAGATGGGATCCAATGGTGCCCCCACTTCTTCCCAGACTCGGACTTATGTTTATACTAGAGTTAGCCCTTATACCACTGTAGGAGTTGAGACTCCGATGCAATTTTTACAGGGATTGTAGCTTCACCTAGCTACCCTCTGCTTCAAGTAGTGACTTGGTGTCAATCTAATATAGTCCCACGGGGTTGTAGACAACCTAAGATTCAAAAGTATGCCTGAAAAAAATAATGTTATTCCAATATTAAAATATCTAACATGATTACCTGAAGAGAGAGGCAGACTGTTTGCATGAAAGAAAAGTCAAAGTTGTGGACGTCCCGTGAGAGGGCCGCAGAGCTAAGGCCGAGCTATGTATAGTCTTCGGAGATGGCTACCGTGACAGAGGTTTGTAAAAAGACTACCTGTGCGATAGCAGAGTCTGAGGCCGAGCTACGTATAACTCTGGAGATGGTTGTCGTAGCAAAGGCTTACAAAGTGACTACTTGCGCGAGAGCAAGTTTGAGGCCGAGCTACGTATAACTTGGGAGATGGGTGTGGTGGCAGAGACTTATAAGCTGACTACTTGTGCAAGAGCAAAGTCTGAGGCTGAGCTACATATAACTCGAGAGATGACTGTCATAGCAGAGGCTTACTAGGTGACTACTTGCACAAGAGTAGAGTCATAGCTGCAAATATCCCGCGANTGAAGAGAGAGGCAGACTGTTTGCATGAAAGCAAAGTCAAAGTTGTGGACGTCCCGTGAGAGGGCCGCAGAGCTAAGGCCGAGCCATGTATAGTCTTCGGAGATGGATACCGTGACAGAGGTTTGTAAAAAGACTACCTGTGCGATAGCAGAGTCTGAGGCCGAGCTATGTATAACTCTGGAGATGGTTGTCGTAGCAAAGGCTTACAAAGTGACTACTTGCGCGAGAGCAAGTTTGAGGCCGAGCTACGTATAACTTGGGAGATGGGTGCGGTGGCAGAGACTTATAAGCTGACTACTTGTGCAAGAGCAAAGTCTGAGGCTGAGCTACATATAACTCGAGAGATGACTGTCATAGCAGAGGCTTACTAGGTGACTACTTGCACAAGAGTAGAGTCATAGCTGCAAATATCCCGCGAGAGAGCTGTAGGAGTTGAGGCCGAGCTACGTATAGTATCGGGAGATGGCTGTCATGAAAAAGGCTTACTAGGTAACTATTTACGCGAGAGCAGAGTCATAGTTGCAAACGTTTTGCAAGAGGGCCGTAGAAGCTCAGGCCAAGCTACGTATAGTCTCGAGAGATGGTTGTCGTGGTAGAGACTGCTTCCATTGAGATGAAGATGAGGAGGCTGCTAAGGAGCTGGACGTCTGAGCTGTTGGGCGCAGACGCCAATGGGCTTTAGGCACCGCTGGGTGCGGACACCAAGGGGCGCTGGGCGCGGACACCAAGGGGCTCTAGGCGCCGCTGGGCAGGACGTCGAGGGTCGTTGGTGCTGGGAGTGGAGAGGTCCTTCTTGGGTGACGTGTAGAAGGTAGGCAATAGTTAGCTTGGGCACTAGCCCAGGCGCTAGCCTGGAGTGTACCTGCTTTGGAGGGCCATTGTTGATTTTCTGGCTTCATCCCCTATGAGGCATCAACAATAGTTGGTGACGAGGAGAGCCTGGATGATAGTGATTGTGGCTCGGGGAGTAATGACTAATCGCCAAGAGTATGACAACTGTTGTCTTTTTGTCTACATTGTTGTTAGGACATATTCTGTAAGTTGTTTGTAAATTTTAGAAAAATAAGACAATTCTAGATATAATAATTTTCACAAAATTTTATTTCATAAAATAATAAATAACAAAATAAATAACTGAAACAGTAAAGAATAGATAAAATATTCTGGTGTTCAGCATCCCTAGGTGGGCTGAGGCTTACTTACTGGAGTTTGACTCAACTCCTCTTGGGCCTCAAGAGATCGTCTAGATTTCTCCGAGGGGTTTTAGCGTTCTCTGTCGACCTGGTTTCGGCCAAGTGGCTGGGCTTGTCCTCTGCCAGCAACGTACTATCTCAACTGGCCATATTGTATAAGTTCCTCAATCTGCCTTTTAAGATCAAAACAATCGTCAATATCACGGCCGTGGTCGTGGTGGATACGGTAATAATTGTTCAAACTCCTCCAATTCGGGGCAGTCTTCATCTTCTCTGGCCAACGTACTGTAGGGTCATCCTGTATTTGGAACATGATATACTCCACGGGAGCATTAAGCGGCGTGAAGACTTGCAGCGCTCTCAAAGACAGAGGACCAAGGCGGTCCTTGATAGAGATTCTCTCTGTCTTATTCCTTTTGTTCTCTACTTCTTGCTTATCCTTACGGGTGTTCTTCCTCTTCTCCCCTCCTCCAGAGGATTCACCTCGACGGGCCTTGGTGATATCCTCAGTATTCATATACTTCTGTGCCTTGACAGCAGCTCAGGCATGCTGGAGAGTGGCTTCTTGAGGACGGAGAATATGAAATTAGAGGAGCGAAGACCAGTGATAAAGGTGGCCAGGGCTACCTTATCTTCTGGCTCCTCAATCTGGGGAGCCTCCTTGCTGAAGCGGGCGAGGTAGTCTCTCAAGCTTTCATCCCTGTCTTGCTTGATGGTGAGCAGGTAGATCACTGATTTCTGATGTCAGCGTCTCCCAATAAAGTGGGAGACGAATAATTTACTCAACTCTGCGAAGGAGTGAATTGAAGAGGGCTTGATTTTTGCAAATCATTGGCATGCGGATCCTTTAAGGGTGGTAGAAAAAGCTCTACACATAATCTCCTCAGACACGTTGTGGAGTTGCATGAGGGATTTGTAGGTGTCTAGGTGGTTGAGGGGGTCTTTGGTACCGTCAAAGATCTCGATGACAAGTATTTTGAACTTTGAGGGTAAGGGATTATTGACTATATCAGTGACAAAGGGTGTATCGGTGCGTCTTACCAGGTAATCCACAGTCTCAAGAGCTTGTGCCTTGATGGAGTTGAGGGTATAACCAAGTTAATTTTGCAGTTTTCTGATCTTCTCGTCCCACTAATCGGGGACTTTCTCAGTCGGGTGGTGCTACTGGCTTTCATGGTCTCCATATTGGCTTTCTCCATCTTCGTTCTCATGTGCAGGTACATGCAGAGAGGGTACATGAGAGCTCCCTGCGCGCTGAGGAGGGACTGTTGAGCGAGGGGCGCCCTAGTGTGGCCTTGTGGCATTCTGGCGAGGGGCCCATGGTGGGGGATTGCTTGGCGCTCCAGAAAGGATGGGTTGTTGCTCCTCTCCTGTTAGAAGGAGTGGGGCTCCTCCTACAGTGTGAGGGGTGGTGCCTCCCTGAACAAGCATCAACTGAATGATCTGTTGGTTCTGTTTTACCAGCAGTTGCATAGTCTGTAGAAGTTGTTGCTGTTGTCAAGTCGTAGTAGTAAATGGTTCCGAGGGCATGAGGGGAGGCAGAGCCTCCTCACGGTGGGCCGGGTTGTTGTCTTTTGGTTATTGACTCATTGATCTAGTAGTGATTGTCATAGATTGAAAAAGAGTAAAAAACTAATCGTTCCCACAGACGACGCCAAACTAATGATGCACAAATTNCTGGGTTGTTGTCTTTTTGGTTATTGACTCATTGATCTAGTAGTGATTGTCATAGATTGAAAAAGAGTAGAAAACTAATCGTTCCCACAGACGACGCCAAACTAATGACGCACAAATTGATTTTGCACAAAATTAACAATCAAGTATATCAAGAGACACAATTAATGAGCACTAAATAGACAATCAATGGCAAAATTGTAAACAAGGAATCAACACCAAGAGTTATAGTGGTTTGGTCTGGATGACTTACTTCACTCTCAGGAACGACAGCGGTGGTCGGAGATCTTTATTGATGAATAAAAGTCACTGAGAGAGTATACTCTGGGAGAATTACAGTACTTTGGGAGAGAGAGAGGGAGACTTGGTGTGTAGAGAGATCTCAAAGGTCATGCCCTTTATGTGAGGAAGGGTTACATTATATAGGTTTGGTGAGACAATAAGGCAGTCACTACTTTTTAGTAAGTACAGTTATGGTAGGATTAGATCTCCGTGCATAACCTGATATTCTCTCCTCGTGCTCCTATTCCATCGGAGGACGATCTTGGGCTTGGACTTGAGTTGGAGGGTGTTGGACAAGAGTCAAGAGAGCGAAAGATTTCACGATGTTGCGCAAGAGAGGGAGCATGGGACAAAGATGGAAAGGGATNCCTGGGCTTGGACTTGAGTTGGAGGGTGTTGGACAAGAGTCAAGAGAGCAAAAGATTTCACGATGTTGCGCAAGAGAGGGAGCATGGGACAAAGATGGAAAGGGATCCCCTTGGGGTGGCCCTCTTGGGCGGCGCCCCTTGACGGTGTCCCCCTTGAACTCCTATTTGACTTTGGCTTCCCTTAACTTGGGCTCTTCCTTAACTTGTTGACTTGAGCTCCGAGATGACGTGGGCCTTTCTTGATTCATTGAGCCTGGTCCAGTTAATTTCAAGTTCATCATGTTCATAAGTATGGAAATGCAATTTGACACAAAAGTTTCAGATACATTGTGCACACTGCTANGAGCCTTTCTTGATTCATTGAGCCTGGTCCAGTTAATTTCAAGTTCATCATGTTCGTAAGTATGGAAATGCAATTTGACACAAAAGTTTCAGATACATTGTGCACACTGCTATTCTGACATGTAGGTTGCTAGCATATTTCTCAATGCTAATAATAGCCACCATAAATTCCTAATAAACAATATTGACGAGAAAATAAAGCACATAGATTCCTGAAAAGTTAAGCAAAAAGATTCCGCATCCACACTTACAAAACCAGGTAATTCATAGAGACGTTAGAAATTTATACTCATGGCTCAGTTACAATATGCACAGATAAATCAGAGAGTCAGAGAAATAGAAAGATACCAATTAAAATGATCTGGAAAACCCAGATTGAAGTCTGGCCAGATCACTACTTCATGAATGGTTAAAAACAAATTACAATTCAAACTCGTCTTCCAGTTTCATTTGTTCAGCTGTAGCTTCCTCCTCTTCATCATCAATCGTGAAATATGGATTGTGAGCCTCAGGCTTGAACCTATAACCCGTAAACACATAGAAAGCAAGTGTGGCCAACTCCCTGGCCACCACTCAAGTCCAAAGATACCTATACGAGGTAATTGTCTCCAACGCATAAACCACAACACGCGTGAAGTAAATGTAGCAAATAACCACAATATAATACCGCCTGAACAGAGTAGTCAGTTTCATCAAATTCACTGCTTCTTTGCCATCAGTGTTGGCAGCCTCAGGCAAAATCCTAATCGACCAAATAATTGGAAACAAAACTGCACAGCAACAAACAACATCAACTAGCAAAAGCACTTTGTTTCCAATACGGTACATTCTCATCAATTACAACTTGAGCTATATTGGCAATCACCTGAAGGGGAATCACAATCATCAGAACCTTTTTCTCTTAATCCTGCAAATATGGTTTCAAAAACGACCAACCTGTCCTGATCAACACAATCAAAGTAAACAAAGTAATTCCCTTGAAAAAACTGAATATATAGAACAACACATCCCGGCCATGAGCACTACCGGTTCTCTTAATATACGATTTATCCTCGGCCTCGCAGAGTAAATTCGAAGCTTTCAAGATTACCACCGCAAGCATGAAGAAATGAATTTGGAACCCAGTTAAATGCTTCTTGTATAAAACGTACATCCAAACACCGGCTAAACTGAAATAGACGAGAGAAAATA
The DNA here is from genome assembly GCA_963454935.2 of Ilex paraguariensis. NCBI lineage: Eukaryota > Viridiplantae > Streptophyta > Magnoliopsida > Aquifoliales > Aquifoliaceae > Ilex > Ilex paraguariensis. The sequence goes on along the minus strand of CAUOFW020004835.1, from coordinate 1,371,548 downwards.
GAAAGTAAACAAACCCTAGGCAGTATTGTTTTGCCTGCGGATGAGTAATCGCTACTATTGCACATGCTGTCAAGATTGTACATGGCAGATCGGACGTTCATGGAGACTTTCAGTTGTGGAAGGCAATTAGCCAAGACGAGAGTGTACTGATGGGCGTCGGTCTGCGTATAAGCCATTTCGAAGCTTTTGTTTCCGCCGGTGAGAGATTGAAAACCGTAGACTTGTTTGATAAGGTCGGATTGGAGAGCGCAGGTGATCTCGGCGTCCTCGATTTGTTCGAGCACGTGCATCCATGAATCTCTGGTGCAGAGGAAGAAGCTGACTCTAGAGAGGTCACGGGGGCTAGGGTTGGAGAGAGAGATCTTAGAGACGTTGAGTTCCAAACGGCCTTTGTGTGTGGATCCGAATTGGTCGAAGGGGATCATGGGGCTGTCGTCGGATCGGATCTCAAAGAATCGAATCACTGCGAATGTGAAAGAGAAGGGGTAGAGAGGAAGATGAGGAGGAGGAGGAGATAGAAAATTTGGCGAGGTATAGCCATGAAATTTTTGTTGGTTGAGCTGCGAGTGCGATGTGAAGGAAGAAGACTGGATCAATTGAATGGTAGCTTCAACTGTTCTGTTGGGTTGTGCTGGATTAATTTCGGAGTTCCACTCCACCCCACCCCACTGAGCATCATCCTTTTTTCTACTGTCAATCATATTGCTACGTTTTGGAAAGAATGTTCAAAAAGTCAANTTTCATCCTTTTTTTCTACTGTCAATCATATTGCTACGTTTTGGAAAGAATGTTCAAAAAGTCAATCCTTAATTTCCCATGAGCATGATTTTTCAAGCTTTTTTCTGACATTAAGTGTGATTCCAATCCCAGGCAAAATTTGATGCAATAGTCGAGTCAATCAATTGAGTTACTGCTACATAAAATCACACATATCATCCACTTTTCTCCAAATTGTATGAAATTTATTGTTTATGATGTCTTCAAATGCCAACTCATATCATACATTCATCTTGCTGATCCATGATGAGAGCAGAGTTATCAGTAGTAACACAAGGGTTCAGAACACAACCGACTGTTAATTAATATTGTTTACATATCTCATAATGATTCTTTCCATAAGAGAAATCCTAAAATCTCTAGAAGATTTGTCATGCAATTGTATCAGATTTATGCGATGCAGAATTTGCTAAATAGAGCAAATTTATGGTCTGCAAACGTTTCAGCATCCTTGAGAGCTGTTGACTAGTTACCATAATGTACATGACTACATGGATCTGGCAATGGCAAATGAACTTCAAAGCAGAGAACACGCACTTAATTGCTGCTACCATGAATCTTGCAGAACAGAATCATCTTCTCAAGCTTGTAGTTTATGACACACACTGGAACTAGGATTTGCCAGGGAGCCTGCATGCAGGGAGTTAGATAGTTAGAAAGCCGGAGATCCTCCACAGCTTAATTATGGAATTCCAAAAAACTTACAAATATCCGCAAAGCATGGTTGTTTAGCCACTGGGTCCTCTTCAAATGGTGGTGGAACTTGGCCGTACACCATTTCACAACTCATATCTTCAAAATCTGCACAGGGACACAGGCAATATGATTCATAATCTTGAAATTTTAGCACAAAATCTGAAAATTGGGCATATAACATAAGAGAATGGGGTCATACTTGGTATCATAGTCAGTGGCAGCCCAAATTCATTGGTGAAAAAATCTTGAGTAGGAATTTTGCACATATTCACACACATTCCTACACACCCACTGTTCTCCAGGTACCTTGGCAAAAAATTGTCAAAAGTTCCGGATCAGTGTCTGAACATTATTTCGAAGGATAAAAATTGTGAAAACTCATAGCCTTTGGGTTGCTGAAAAGATGAAAGATGAATGAAAACTTGAAGACAAATTTTCAATAGTAGCATTTTAGATTCAAAATAGTAGTTTGCAATCATACATATATATATATATATCCATTTTTCCAGTTTGTTTCGCATAATGATATCATAGTGCACACAAAGCCAGTTATTCCATTTTTAGGTTGAATTTGAAGTGACCGAAAACAAACTTTACCTGCATTTCTTTATGTGGACTCCACTTCTTTGCTTCACCCCATTTAGCTCTACTTCCACTACCTACTGGATGCCCATAAGTTAGTATAACTGTGCAAACTGAAAGTTTTGTGACACTGCCTGCACCCACTTCCTAATTAACAAGGCATAAATGTATTGAAGACAATGGGCTAAACATGAGATCTATATCTGTACCTCTGAAGGTCCAACTAACCAGTGGAAGAAAGGCACTGTCAATGCAGCATTAAATTCAGCAGCCCACTTAGTGGGAGGAAACAACTTCCTAAACTGCAACAACAATTGAAATGTATAAGCTTATATTAAGGCTATTTTGCACTAAATCNTCCGGATCAGTGTCTGAACATTATTTCGAAGGATAAAAATTGTGAAAACTCATAGCCTTTTTCCAGTTTGTTTCACATAATGATATCATAGTGCACACAAAGCCAGTTATTCCATTTTTAGGTTGAATTTGAAGTGACCGAAAACAAACTTTACCTGCATTTCTTTATGTGGACTCCACTTCTTTGCTTCACCCCATTTAGCTCTACTTCCACTACCTACTGGATGCCCATAAGTTAGTATAACTGTGCAAACTGAAAGTTTTGTGACACTGCCTGCACCCACTTCCTAATTAACAAGGCATAAATGTATTGAAGACAATGGGCTAAACATGAGATCTATATCTGTACCTCTGAAGGTCCAACTAACCAGTGGAAGAAAGGCACTGTCAATGCAGCATTAAATTCAGCAGCCCACTTAGTGGGAGGAAACAACTTCCTAAACTGCAACAACAATTGAAATGTATAAGCTTATATTAAGGCTATTTTGCACTAAATCCTGATATTTTAATCCAGAGTTAGTTAAGGGCACTGAAGAAAGCAAAAGTTAGGCCCCAACACAAGAATTTGAAAGCAGCATGTGTATATTGGCAAAAATGTACCCAAATGACATTCTATTGACAGTTTCAAAGGAAACACAAAGAAGAGCTGGTTTGCCCGAGAGGTTAAGGGGGACGACTTAAGATCTTCTGCACACAAGTGCGCATGGGTTCGAACCCCATAGCCAGCATAACATATTGAAATTTTTCTTTCCCTTCTTGTTTTTTTGAACGAAGGGTATAATAAGGTAGTATTTAACAACAAATAAAAATTAAAAACAAAGAGAGAGGTGAAGAAGATCTNTGAACGAAGGGTAGTATTTAACAACAAATAAAAATTAAAAACAAAGAGAGAGGTGAAGAAGATCTACCTGAGCAGGGGCACCAGGAGGCAGCATAGACAAGAGCACCTCTCGAACCGCTTGCTGCTGCTGCACACGAGACCTTCCTTGCATTACTCTCTTTGACACGTCCACAAAGCTCTCATAATCGTAATCAAACAAACCTTTCTTCTTATTGACTTCTGCCCCAGCTGCTTTATTGGAATTAGCCGAAAATTTCTCCATCTTACGGGCAAACAGAGTCATGAATGCCTTCTCAATTAACCCATCATTGTACTTTGTCTTCTGCCCCAAAGGCGCCGGCTCTCCTGATGGCTCGGCAATTCCACACTGGATAATGTTACCGCCAATTCTTCGTCTTTGTAAACAACAGTAATTCAGAGCTGGGTAGTGGACTGCTTGGAAGCTTATAACCACCATGAATTTACCACAATACTTGTTATCAAATTATAATATTCAGAGATGTATATGCTAACCTTAGGAAAGACTTAAAAAGAGTAGGAACATACGAAGACAGAGAGTATCTAGTTTTAGCTTTCTTTTGTTATATTTACCCTTTATAGCAGTCCATATTCTGTGGATGCAACTTTTGCAGTACAAGACGGTCCTAGAAAATCCCAAAGATACAGATGGTTGGTGATCAGCTTCGTTTCATGTTTCATAAAACAAAATTATGGCCATACGCGAGCCATATCCACAAGGAGATTTTTAGCCTCTAAACTTTTCTTGCAATATACAAATTGCTTTTTTTATTTGTCGAATGACGACAGTAACCCCGTCTTTATGGCATTTTTTAAGCTTAATTTCCTTCGATTCCTCGCCATGAGTGGCAAATTAGGAATTCCAGGGTTGCTGTTTGGCGGACCCGTTATCCGAAAATGGACATGGGGCTGGAATAGATGCCACGCTTGAGTCAGTGGTAAGCTAGGCAGGCCAGGCCATACGAGATGTAAAACCCACCCTCGGCCGTAAGACTTTCGTTATCATAAACAATGCTCTATGCCAGGTGGCGTCTTGCTTGTGGATAACACTTTCCCCCCTTATACACACACACAGACATAAAAGAAAACAGGAAAAAGGAGAAAAATGGCACAATACAACAATTGCAAGCTTAATCGACCCACTGAAGCAACGACNAGACACACACACACACACAGACATAAAAGAAAACAGGAAAAAGGAGGAAAATGGCACACAATACAACAATTGCAAGCTTAATCGACCCACTGAAGCAACGACCAGTGTTTTCTACGGTGTTCACGCCACTCTGAAAGAACCACAACTACAACAAGTGAAACGGAACCTTGAACAGACAATCCTCTGTTATTACGGCTGAAAAAGTCAATATTTGCAGCAAAGTGAGAATTTCCTTCCCGTAAAATCTTTTCTTTATGAATAGGTTGAAAAGAGCATCTGTAACCCAAGGGCAGATTGCACATTACAGAAAAATGCAAATTCTTTAGTAAAGTCTATTCTACCAAAGGAATGACTTGGGTGTCTCTGGTTTGATTGACCAGTCGGTTTCATTCCATAACACCATAAAATTTCAGAAACATGACTAATCACTACGAAGATTGTTTCTCATCCAATAAAAAAAAAAAAAAAGAGGCAGAAGAGGCTGTCAGTGAGCACAACATATCAGACCGGCGAAGTTGTGACTAGCACCAGAAACAAAAACTGCATATATCACAAACAGGGACAAAGCACATAGAGCCACCAACTCTAACCATACTAGCATCATGGCTTAGCAACTTCATTCTGTAGCCTCCACATGTTTCACCACTTCAGCTTCTCTCAATTTCTCGAGTGCTGAGATGCGTCCATCCAGAGATTCATAAAGGCCATTCATCTAAAATACAGAAGGATGCCAAGTTCATAAATTTCAATTATCTACAGATGAAATGTCTACAATAGTTTTTCAAGGCAATAAATCAAGAAAAAAAAAAAAACCAGGTTGTCAAACAACAACTAAAGACCGATTGTACTGGATTACATAATTCGCACACTCAGATCAAATAAGTAATATTCTGAGGATTCTGACTTTATCTCGTTGGCATTGAATGCCTGTACAAGGCTGCTTTCAGTTAAGTTGAGTGTGCTGTTAGTGAGTGGTGTAATTTTATTATTTTTGCCATCATATGTAACGACTTCATAAGATTTATTAAGGGCCTAATAAGTTGAAGGAACTTCAGTTCCAACCAAACCCAATCATACAGTCAAAATTCAGTATTACATATATAAATACAGTAAAAGCAACACCAGGTACTTGATAAAAAGGGTGATTTTCAAAACCATACTGCTACTTTAATGTTTATTAAAGCATAATATAATTTATGAAAGGGCCATTAGAGCCACCAACTGTTCATGTTACAACCTTCTCCTAACTGGAATCCTAATCCATAAGGAAATTTTTTGTCAGTTCATCAATTGCATAACAAGCAATCTTAATCAAGTCTTTATCTGTCTACTTATTCCATATCAATTATCACCATTATATGCCAGGATATTTAATAAACTACAAAATAATCTCTTTGTAGTCTTTTTTCAATAAAAGTGCAACTTGAAAGTTGGAACCACCATATGGGATGACCTCTTGCCAACTGATTTTACATTATCCTCTTTATCGTCTATTTTTCAGCCAAGATGCATTGTAGGAGTGTTAGGAACAAGAATCTATTTTTATTTTCCCATTTCACATGTATAAGTATAGAATCTGTGAAAGTTGATAGTTGCCATTGAGGTTGCGTAGGGAAGGGATCAATTGGTACAGTCCCTTGTGGGAGGAAATCCCATCTCCAACTTAAGAACAGAAGGACAAGGGTCTGTTGCCCAATAGCATAGAATCTTGCGGGCAAAAAAACTCCATCTACAAGTTACAAACAGATGCGACTACAGCTTGCTTTCTTAATAAAGCACAAATTAAACTGCCTTGCATCTAAAACGAAAGTTGGGGATGACGAAGACTACAAGAAATGAATTAGCAGGAATGCATTCTAGAATTAACATTTCAAATGAGCCCTTAATTTGAATTCTACATTCTGAGAAAGTTAGCTCTACTTGCTTTAGTTTTGAAGTTATAAGACAAGGTTAAGGTTTTACGCATAATCACGAGGATCGACAATACTTTTGTATTTTAGGTTGAAGATAAAATTTCACTCGTGGAGTTGGAGGTCATCGGTCATCGGCCAACATAACCCCATCCTCTTACACTTTTTCGGGCACAACTTCTACTCTAATATCTCTCTCTCTCTCTCTCTCTCTCTCTCTCTCTCTCTTTATTTTATATAATTTTTACATGTATATGCAAAATGGAATTCTTTTCTAAATGCCTCTTTTACTGTGTATCTTGTCATTCTTCCTTCATATAAAGTACTTTGATTGTCTGATAATTGTTATCTTCATAGATGATGCCTTTGCTATTGTCAATTAGTGTCCTCAGTTCCCCCAGATCATGAAGCCCACCTTCTGTACGGTAAAAAATCAAGAAGCTAAAAAATTCTCCAAGGTTGTTTGAAGAAAAAACGCCTAGGAGGCAAGAATTTAGTTCATGAGCTTGTTCAATTACATACTTTTGAAAATTCTGCGAGCTGGAATCTAAGCAAATTGAATTTATCAAGGTTAGGTCCCATGGCAGGACGTTTTGTATATGGTTTCCCATTTCTTCTGTAATGATGAGACTTACCATCCTACACATGACTAACTAGAAGTCAAGCATGATTCAGAGAATTCAATTTCCAAGTGCAAACTACCCTACCCCTTTACATTTCCCAAATGCTCAAAAACTATTTTCATTGGAAGTTAATGAATGACTACTAACGACTAGGGTTTCCAAAGAAATCAGACCTATTATTATAGGAATCAATGGCCATTAACTAGCAAGGTTACTAAATAATACCGAGACTTCCAGGCGTTCAACTATGAAATCGAAAATTTGAAAACAAAAGAGACGAAATTAAAAAGCAACCCAAAAGAATCATGTGACTGACGTAACGACCGATTAAATCAATAATAGATGCAAGAAACACCAAGTGTTCTATAGAATGTCCAAAAATACGGATAACACAATATAAGTAGACCTGTTGAGAGATGGCTTGATTGGCGGTCTTGTAATCCTTGTGAAGCATGTATAGCCCCACCGCTGACGCCACCGCAGCCCCGGCGAAAAATGACGCAAACCTCACCCTAAGTACGTATCCCATTCTTTTTTCAACTCCTCCCTTCTTAGGTTTCACAAGTTTATTAGGAAGTTTGGTTGTAGTTCTGACGGTAAATGGAACTCTTTTTCCTTCGATCCCTCTGTTTGATGAAATACCTCAACGAGAGAGAGAGAGAGAGAGAGAGTATAGGNTCTCTCTCTCTCTCTCTCTCTCTCTCTCTCTCTCTTTATTTTATATAATTTTTACATGTATATGCAAAATGGAATTCTTTTCTAAATACCTCTTTTACTGTGTATCTTGTCATTCTTCCTTCATATAAAGTACTTTGATTGTCTGATAATTGTTATCTTCATAGATGATGCCTTTGCTATTGTCAATTAGTGTCCTCAGTTCCCCCAGATCATGAAGTCCACCTTCTGTACGGTAAAAAATCAAGAAGCTAAAAAATTCTCCAAGGTTGTTTGAAGAAAAAACGCCTAGGAGGCAAGAATTTAGTTCATGAGCTTGTTCAATTACATACTTTTGAAAATTCTGCGAGCTGGAATCTAAGCAAATTGAATTTATCAAGGTTAGGTCCCATGGCAGGACGTTTTGTATATGGTTTCCCATTTCTTCTGTAATGATGAGACTTACCATCCTACACATGACTAACTAGAAGTCAAGCATGATTCAGAGAATTCAATTTCCAAGTGCAAACTACCCTACCCCTTTACATTTCCCAAATGCTCAAAAACTATTTTCATTGGAAGTTAATGAATGACTACTAACGACTAGGGTTTCCAAAGAAATCAGACCTATTATTATAGGAATCAATGGCCATTAACTAGCAAGGTTACTAAATAATACCGAGACTTCCAGGCGTTCAACTATGAAATCGAAAATTTGAAAACAAAAGAGACGAAATTAAAAAGCAACCCAAAAGAATCATGTGACTGACGTAACGACCGATTAAATCAATAATAGATGCAAGAAACACCAAGTGTTCTATAGAATGTCCAAAAATACGGATAACACAATATAAGTAGACCTGTTGAGAGATGGCTTGATTGGCGGTCTTGTAATCCTTGTGAAGCATGTATAGCCCCACCGCTGACGCCACCGCAGCCCCGGCGAAAAATGACGCAAACCTCACCCTAAGTACGTATCCCATTCTTTTTTCAACTCCTCCCTTCTTAGGTTTCACAAGTTTATTAGGAAGTTTGGTTGTAGTTCTGACGGTAAATGGAACTCTTTTTCCTTCGATCCCTCTGTTTGATGAAATACCTCAACGAGAGAGAGAGAGAGAGAGAGAGTATAGGCTATGGATTGGGCTCAGCCCAATAACCTTTGCCTGCAGGTACAATTAAATTGCAGTGGCTTGGGGCTAAGCCCAATTTGTACGTTACAAAACAAATTAGCTGCTCGACCAACAAGTATACACGTTCACATGACACCCACAACGGAGTGGTATGAACCGTTTGATTCTTGGTTAGTGGAACGGTAATCCTATGTCATCATTAATACCTAGGGTGTTATTATTTAATGATAAACCTATATATGTGTAAGGTGAACTTTACTTTGATGGTTATTAAATGAAATAAGATGATTACTATAACATATGAAATTCACTTACTTATTTGTTATGTTTTTATTAATTAATAACACCACGAATTAATGATAACATATTGTCACGTTATGTCCAATATATTTTTGAGTTGCAGCCACGGAAAAAAAAAACACACTTCATACTTTTCAATCGTTTAAAATGAAGAGAGTACTGTAAACTCTTCAAGACAGAGCTCAGAGTAAACCATAGTCCAGACAAAACAATGGGAATGGTTAGGTTCTTTGTTTTAATAGTTGAATTGAGTTTGAGTCTTCCTTTGCAGACTAGTTAAATTCATTTTCTTTTCTTTTTTATTTTTCTGGAAGCCGCGTTAAGTACTGTAGTAGTAATCAAAATCATGATGATGGGCAGGGCACCCTGCTGCACAGAGAGAGTGTCTATTATTGTGATCAATGCTTATGTCAGAGACAGTTGCCTAATATAATTGACTCACCTTTGCATCTTTTCTTTTTACTTTTCTCATAAGTAATATATATCTATATAATAAACTAATTTATAATTTAAATCTCAAAAAATAAATAAAATGACTTTTACTATACACGGTTGAGATCGCTTTAAATTTTACTTTAAACTTAATCTAACGGATAATATTAACACCCTAAATTTAATAGGAAAAATAGGTCCTTAAAAGTGTGTTTGAATTGACTTTTTAAAATTATTTTTAGAAATTATTTTTCATAAATACTTTAAAAAAAAAAGGTAATGTTTGAAACCGTCTCACCATCACACCCACCGCNACTATAACATATGAAATTCACTTACTTATTTGTTATGTTTTTATTAATTAATAACACCACGAATTAATGATAACATATTGTCACGTTATGTCCAATATATTTTTGAGTTGCAGCCACGGAAAAAAAAAACACACTTCATACTTTTCAATCGTTTAAAATGAAGACAGTACTGTAAACTCTTCAAGACAGAGCTCAGAGTAAACCATAGTCCAGACAAAACANATTATAACATGTAAAATTCACTTACTTATTTGTTATGTTTTTATTAATTAATAACACCACGAATTAATGATAACATATTGTCACGTTATGTACAATATATTTTTGAGTTGCAGCCACGGCAAAAAAAACACACTTCATACTTTTCAATCGTTTAAAATGAAGAGAGTACTGTAAACTCTTCAAGACAGAGCTCAGAGTAAACCATAGTCCAGACAAAACAATGGGAATGGTTAGGTTCTTTGTTTTAATAGTTGAATTGAGTTTGAGTCTTCCTTTGCAGACTAGTTAAATTCATTTTCTTTTTTTTTTTTATTTTTCTGGAAGCCGCGTTAAGTACTGTAGTAGTAATCAAAATCATGATGATGGGCAGGGCACCCTGCTGCACAGAGAGAGTGTCTATTATTGTGATCAATGCTTATGTCAGAGACAGTTGCCTAATATAATTGACTCACCTTTGCATCTTTTCTTTTTACTTTTCTCATAAGTAATATATATCTATATAATAAACTAATTTATAATTTAAATCTCAAAAAATAAATAAAATGACTTTNTTTTTTTTTATTTTTCTGGAAGCCGCGTTAAGTACTGTAGTAGTAATTAAAATCATGTTGATGGGCAGGGCACCCTGCTGCACAGAGAGAGTGTCTATTATTGTGATCAATGCTTATGTCAGAGACAGTTGCTTAATATAATTGACTCACCTTTGCATCTTTTCTTTTTATTTTTCTCATAAGTAATATATGTCTATATAATAAACTAATTTATAATTTAAATCTCAAAAAATAAATAAAATGACTTTTACTATACACGGTTGAGATCGCTTTAAATTTTACTTTAAACTTAATCTAACGGATAATATTAACACCCTAAATTTAATAGGAAAAATAGGTCCTTAAAAGTGTGTTTGAATTGACTTTTTAAAATTATTTTTAGAAATTATTTTTCATAAATACTTTAAAAAAAAAAGGTAATGTTTGAAACCGTCTCACCATCACACCCACCGCCGCCCCCACCGCCACCTCCACCGCCACCACCACCACTTTAGCTACCACTGTCGTCGCCACCGCCACTGTCGCCTCCGCCACCACCACTGTCATCGTCACCACCACCTCCACCGCTGCCGCCACCATCGTTGTCGCCTAAAATCCACCACTACCATCACCGTTGTTATCCATGGTTGTCACTACCACCACAGTTGTCACTATCCACCACAATCATCACCGTCTCCCACCGTCACCACTATTGTCTATCACCACTTACGTCATTCACCCCCTATTACAATCGGTACTTAAAATTTTTTATCACTCATTTATGTTTGTGATTTAATTTTTGATGTAAATACAAATATTTTTATTATTAATCATTTTTTTATTACTCCGTACCTTAAGGCATAGGAAATAACTAGTATATATATATATATACTAGTCATAACCCATGTCTGAAGCATGATAAAATATAAAATTCGAGCATCCAAAATCGAACCCACTATATTAAATAAAAATTAATTAATTAATAGATATATAATAGAAATGAATGGTGTAATATTTTTAGGGAGAAAATATATAAATGATTAAATATGTGATAAAAATGAATGATGTGATTTGACGATTGAGTCTGACAAAGAGATGATGGGTGAGATAAGTGATTGGTGATAGTTTTGATAGGAAAAATATGACTGGGATAAAATTCAAACACACTTTCTATTTTATTATATATATATATATCTATATAACATTATTAGTGNGCCCTTAAAAGTGTGTTTGAATTGACTTTTTAAAATTATTTTTAGAAATTATTTTTCATAAATACTTAAAAAAAAAAAGGTAGTGTTTGAAACCGTCTCACCATCACACCCACCGCCGCCCCCACCACTTTAGCTACCACTGTCGTCGCCACCGCCACTGTCGCCTCCGCCACCACCACCGCCATCACTTCCACCACCACTGTCATCGTCACCACCACCTCCACTGCTGCCGCCACCATCGTTGTCGCCTAAAATCCACCACTACCATCACCGTTGTTACCCATGGTTGCCACTACCACCACAGTTGTCACCATCCACCACAATCATCACCGTCACCACTATTGTCTATCACCACTTACATCATTCACCCCCTATTACAATCGGTACTTAAAATTTTTTATCACTCATTTATGTTTGTGATTTAATTTTTGATGTAAATACAAATATTTTTATTATTAACCATTTTTTTATTACTCCGTACCTTAAGGCATAGGAAATAACTAGTATATATATACTAGTCATAACCCATGCCTGAAGGCATGATAAAATATAAAATTCGAGCATCCAAAATCGAACCCACTATATTAAATTTTTTCAAAATATATTAATTAAAAATTAATTAATTATTAAATTATTAGATATATAATAGAAATGAATGGTGTAATATTTTTAGGGAGGAAATATATAAATGATTAAATATGTGATAGAAATGAATGATGTGATTTGACGATTGAGTCTGACAAAGAGATGATGGGTGAGATAAGTGATTGGTGATAGTTTTGATAGGAAAAATATGACTGGGATAAAATTCAAACACACTTTCTATTTTATTATATATATATATATCTATATAACATTATTAGTGTAGATGATGGACACTCTTTTCATGCACAAGAAAAGTATCAAATAATTTTATCCAATATGCTCCTTAATTATGTTGGTGATTATGCCACTGACGATAAATTCATTTCTTTATAAATTGAAAAGGAAAAAAATTAGTTGACACTTACGTTAAAAAAAATGACTTAGAATATGATCATATGTGCGCATAGACATGGGCACATATGCAACCGATCCTTGCACCCCTCAAATCAAGACCAACACCCAAGTCTATCCCCGAAATTAATCCTCCAAAGCCCCCCAACACCAATCAAATATCTCACTGGAGATTGTAGTGGTNTACGTTAAAAAAAATGACTTAGAATATGATCATATGTGCGCATAGACATGGACACATATGCAACCGATCCTTGCACCCCTCAAATCAAGACCAACACCCAAGTCTATCCCCGAAAATAATCCTCCAAAGCCCCCCAACACCAATCAAATATCTCACTGGAGATTGTAGTGGTAAAGCTCTCGAATATTGATAGGAGAGCTAGCAGTTTTATCACCGTTAAGCAACTTTTCAGCTATGATGACATTTGCTGCTTCTGTAGGATGATATGCATCCCAAAACACATATTTTGCCCGATCATTGCACAAAACAGAGCTTGTACTTGCATGATTGCCCTGGTAGCAAACAAATGGTGGAAAATATCCTCCGCAACATGGATCGTCAGCGTTCTCAAATCCTAAAATTGCATCGACACAGTTAGTACTCGTCATAAAACAGAGCATAATGATCATCATCCTAGGTATGAAACTCACCATATCGTCGATATTGTGATATAATCCTGATGACAATATCATAGGAATTTGCATATACAAATATAGCTTCTGGTCCCATCTTTTGGTTTAAATCACCTAGCACCACATTTAGTTTTTTGTTGTAGCCTCGGATAAACGTATTCACCTCATCTGAGCATTTGCCACCCGACACTAGGTGGAGAGCACGAACAAAGGGTATGCATCCAAGAGGTCCAACGCCAACTACAATGAATTTTCGAGCCCCTAATCCATGCAATCGCTTCATACAACAAAAATACACACATACAAGCAAATACCTATAATTATCTTAATTAAGATATCAACTAATTAATGGTAAAATTCAACCACTTGAAGCTCTTACCTTAAGCTGTGTTGTCAAGTTGGAAATCATATAGTGTTGGAATATAGTAGAGGGAACTTTGTCTTGGCCAATAAATGGAATGGAAGGTTGGAAATAGTTCAGTATATCATTTGACCCAATTGTTAGAGAGAAGATTGCCTGCCTTAAGAACTTTTTTGTGCCCTTCTCTCCCATCACATTCACCATGTAAGCTCTACTCTCTTCAAAATAGTTGATTTGCTCTCTTAAAGGTACTCTTCCTATCTGTGCCACATATTTTCCGGCCTTATTTCAAGGAATTACATAATGATGAAGCTCAAAGGATCTTCAAAGATCTTAAAAAATCTCAAAAGAAAAGAAACAAAAGAAGAAAAGTGAGGTTGCTATACATACAAAGAGGGTTCCTGTTTCATCCAAAATCCCTGAAGCTCCCGAAGCATAATTTATTCCACCAAGAATTGCATCCGATGATGTATTCGGGGCCAGGTAGGGTGGAGGAAATGACTTGGCTCCAAGAGCTTCATCTGAATGCACGACATCAAGTGGGAATTGTTAGGGTCATGAAGGCATAATTGCTCCCACTTATCACTCCAGGGTCCCTAGAGTTATATGTAGTAGCCCGATTTGGGTTAATTATAGAGGCGAATTACAGTGCTTTGCATATTTTGTGAACATAGGCTTTTTTTGCTATTCCCAATTCTGGTTTTTTCCCACTTAGTACTATATTGAGCTCGTTAGTTATTAGAATGAAGAAAGTCTTGAGGTGATCTAGAACACTTATAAACATCTAATTTCGCATATTACTGGAAGTTTAGAAAGCAGACATGCGTCCATTCACAAAGTACACTAATATCATATGTTGTACCTGAAGCATTTTCTTAGGCAGCTGCCTCGGACATCTTGTTATTTAAGGAAGGAGAAAATGTTGTGAGCAAACTCAAGATAGAAAAATGAAAAGCACGTACGTGGTTGGCATTACCTACAATATCAGAAATAGTACGACCATTGGTAAATCTTCCAGTGGGTTTCCCGCCAGAAGTGGTGAAATCGATGCCATATGGAGGAGAGTCTGCCTTGGAGAGGGTGAATAAGTAGTGATTGTTTCCAGCATCAACCAAAGAGTCTCCGAACACAAAGGAAGTGAAAGAAACAGAAGGCAAAACATTCAAGGATAGAACCATGAAGAAAGACCCACAAATTACTAGGATCTCCATTAATTAATTGTCGTGGAGGCCATGGCTTTAACCGTAACAAAGACTATACATATATAAGCAACTTATTTTGAGTACTGAACATAGTAACGTCAGTGAAAACACTCTTTGCGTGACATCTTGGAGCAGGTAAGAGTGTTTGAAAAGGTCTTGTGAGAATTGGTCTTTCACGTATTTTCATTATTGTAATCTGATGTTGATAATTAGGAGGAACTGGTAGGAAACAAAATAAACGTAAGGAGGACATCGCAGTTGGGTATTAATCTTCTGTATTCGTGACTCCAGGAAAACTTCACCCTTTTTTGACCTGTTTAATGGATAAATAAGAGTGGCGCAATCAAATCGTGGTGTTGTTGGTATCTGGATCCTTTCATTTTAGGTTTGTTCTGGATAATAATTAATTACGAACGTTAAATAATCCTGGCCAATTCCATCCTATGCAAGTGAGGCGGTCGCCTTAGGCTCCCACTTGCCTAGGACCTCATTCTCGTATGTCTTATAAAATTAAATGACAAAATTTTAAAAATAGTGTAAAAAATTTAAGATGTTATGTGACATGATCAATAAAAATTATTAATATTTTTTCTTAAACTCATAAATATATGTACATTCAAAAAAAAAAAAAGATCACACAATACTCTCTTACAAAAAAGTACAAGACTCTACTATCTCATTTTATCTGAGTTCCCAATAACTCTTTTTGAGTTAATCTTGATCTTAGTATAATCATTTATATAATGTGTTTTATTTTGCAAGTTGTTTTCCACCTTAAATACACCTACTCAAAGATATGAAGTTAAATATATAAAAATTTAAAAAATAATTTAGGGCTCCATTTAAAATTTTTGCCTAGGACCTCAAATATTCTTAGGTTGGTCCTGTAAATAATTTGACGCCAACTCGATTTTTTTAATTACTAGCAATGCATTACGTGCGTTGCACATAAATAATTTTTTAGATAAACATTAATAAATAAATATTTAGTATAGATGTACTTAAATTAAATATCATCTCAAATTTATCAAACTTATTTTTGTATCACTCATACTCTATTATACAAATTTTGAAAACTTTGTATGTTCCCAATATTTGTCGTTCTAACTTCAAGAAAAAAGATAAAAAATAAATAAATAAATAATTAAAGTTCTAATTTTGTTTCTATTCACCAAACCCTCTTTTACCCCTCTTCGATTTGCCCTGCAAATCTGCCCATCCAATCTTTAATCCCTTCTCACCCATCTATCTACCACATCCCTGATGAATCCCCAGCTCTCTTCATCCTTGCTCCTTCTCGATGGGGTGATTATGCAAAATGTCAAAGGAGCCATTAACTCCCTTGCTGCTGATCTGAATTGCATTGGTGGTGATGCTAACTGCCAAGTTAATCTCCTATCTGCCAATTCTCAACTGAAAGAATTCATAAATGTCCCTCATTCTACACATGGGAAAACACTGCTATAGTAACTCCCCAGAAGCAGAAACAGAGCAATGTTGAAGCTGGTACATGGAGCCAAGTGGTAAGGCATGGCAAGAATGGAACACAACAGTCACAAGCTCGAGGACTCTACCCTAAGATGAAGCTACAATACTTTGAACCCACAAAGGACAAGGAATGTATTGTGGTTAAACCACCAAATTAAGTTGTAAGCAGAGGTTGTCTTGAATGGGAATCATGCTTGGTTGGATATTTTGTGGAAAAAAAACTCCCTTTCTCTATTGTTAATAGCATTGCCCACAAGATCTGGGACAAGTTAGGGCTTCTTGAGGTCCTAGCTGATGAGAAAGGGTTCTATTTCTTCAAGTTCATATGTGATGCTTCTAGAACCAAAGCATTTGAGGATGGCCCATGGCTCTTCTCTGGTAGGCCACTTATCCTCAGGAAATGGCAGCCTAACCTTATTCTTTCCAAAGAAGACCAGTCTGTGATCCCCCTATGGATTAAGTCACATAATGTCCCTTTACAATACTGGAGTGAAAAAGGATTAAGCTACATTGCTAGTGTTGTTGGGAAGCCACTGCATGCGGATTCTCTAACTGCTAATAAAAAGCGGATTTCCTTCGCTAGAGTTTGTGTTGAAGTAACGACTCATACTAAATTGGTGGAGTCCTTTGACCGGCAATTAGATGAAGATGGTAAATCAGGTATGATTGAAATTAAAGTGGAGTACCAATGGAGGCCCAAGGTTTGTCTTACCTGCAATATTTTTGGGCACACTGATGCTAATTGCCCCAGAATGAGCACTTGTACGCCTAAAGAAACACTACAAAAAAGGCCAACCATAACAAAGAGAAAGCAGTTATTGAAACCACAATCATTGATATGCCAATTGTGGAGATAGTACCAACCAAGGTCCCATTCACCCCTCAGATTGCTGAATGCTCTACTCCAAAGACTCCCCCCACCTCTGCACATCTAGCTAATGAGACATTGGATACCACACAGCTGGTAGACAATTTGGTAACCTTTATAAACACTATTGCTTCTCCATTTACTGATTGTAATGCCTTGTTTCCCTCTTCCAATAAATTTCTGGGCTAAAAATGGAAGAAGATCAGTTAATTGTTGAAATTTCTCCCCATTAGTCTTCTATCTGTGGAAAATTAAAGGAAAAGGATTGTGTTATTGAAACATCAGAGGTTAATACCAGCAACACAACACTGGATAACACCAAAAAGAGAAAAGAGGAAAAAAAAGGCCTCTGAGCAGAGTAAACGTAAGGGAATTGAGCACCTTAAGCTCAGCCAAGCACTATTACAATGATAAAAGTTGCGTGTTGGAATATTAGAGGGCTAAATAAAGCCTTTAGACAAGATGAAATGAGGAAGTTTATTGGTGTTAATCAGCTTGATTTTGTTAGCATTTTGGAAACAAGGGTAAGACCATTAATAAAAGTTTCATTATGAGACAAGTGTTTAGGAACTGAAGCTATGTGGACAACTATAACTGCCATACGTTGGGTAGGATTTGGGTGGGGTGGAATCCCAATACCTTGAATGCTAGTAAAATTTTTGAGACAGAGCAGATTATACACTTTTCTGTGCAGCATGTTGACAGTAATCAATTTTTTTTCACCTCTTTTGCTTATGCATCTAATGAGGAGTAGGATAAAAGGGACCTATGGAGAAATATTAGATATGGAGAAATATTAGATATCATGCAAGCATATTTTGTTCTGAACCATGGTTGATCCTTGGTGATTTAATGCTATCAGAAGTTTGCAGGAAACAAAAGGTTGTTCTGGGAGATGGACTAGTTCCATGGAGGACTTTGATACTTGTTTGCAAGACGCTGAATTAGTTGACTTGAGATACTATGGGTTTCAGTTTACCTGGTCTGATATGAGAATTGTGGGATGCAGCATTTCAAGAAAACTTGATAGAGCTCTAGTTAATGAGGCTTGGAACAGCAAGATCCAGCAGTCAAATACTGAATTCTTAGCTCTAGAAATTTCGGACCACAGCCCAGTTGTTGTAAGAATTGGAGAAGAAATCAAGAGGAGAAAGACTCCTTTCAAGTTCTTTAATCATTTGGCTGACAGAGAAGACTTCCTCGACTTAGTAAATCAAGCTTGGGATGTCTGGGACAATGGATCACTTTAATTCAAATTATGCTGCAAGCTCAAAAGATTAAAAGCATTACTCAAAGGTAAAAACAAAGAAATGGGGGAGACATCTACAAAGTTTTTAAGGCTAAAATGGCTCTTGAAAGGTGTCAAGCCAAACTGGATAATGACCACATTGACTCCAACTTGAGATTGGAAGAGAGACAACTCCTCTCCATATACCTTACCGCTGCTAGTAATGAAGAGATTGTTCTCAAGCAAAAATCAAGGATACAATGGTTAAAAGAAGGCGATCAGAATACATCTTTTTTCTTCAAATCCATGGTTAATAGGAGAAACAAAAAAGAAGATCCTTTCTCTGAAGATAAATAATGGCTCTATTGCTAACAGTGAGATGGAGGTTAAGAATGAAGCTATTGATTTCTACCAAACCCTTTTGGGCTCAACTAGCTCAACCTACTCAACTAGTGAAAGAAGAGAAATCTTTTCTGAAGTGATGCAAAAAAGACTTTCTGATGAACAGGCTGCTGAAATGTGTCAGGTGGTTACCAATGATGAAATCAAAAAAACCCTCTTCTCCTTAAAGGATCAGAAAGCTCCAGGACTAGATGGATACAATGTTTATTTCTTTAAAAAATCCTGGTCAGTTATAAGGGATCTTGTCTGTGCTGCTATAAAGGAATTTTTTGCTACAGGTAAACTACTAAATGAGATTAACTCCACCATATTGGCCCTTATTCCTAAGGTTCCAAATCCAAGCACCATGAATGAGTTCAGGCATATCTCTTGCTGCAAACACTATTTATAAAGTCATCTCCAAAATCATTGCCTCTAGAATTAAAAGAGCTCTCCTAGAGATCATCAATCCTAACCAAGCTGCATTTGTTCATGGAAGAAACATTGGGGACAACATTCTTCTTGCACAAGAGCTATTAAGGAACTACCATATTGATAAAGGCTCCCCCAGATGTGCTATTAAGATTGATCTTATGAAAGCCTTTGACACTCCGGATTGGAACTTCCTGATGGAGACATTAGAAGGCCTTAACTTTCCCAACAGAATGAGAAATTGGATCCATGCTTGCATCTCCTCTCCTAAGTTTTCTGTTAATATTAATGGTGAGCTCGTTGGTTACTTTCCAAGCAAGAGGGGAGTTAGACAGGGTGATCCCATGTCCCCCTACCTCTTTATCATTGCAATGGAAGTGCTATCACTTATTGTCCAAAGAAATATCTCTCTCCAACCTTTCAAGTTCCATTGGAGGTGCAGAAAGATCAAGCTTAGCCATCTCTCCTTTGCGGATGACCTCCTGATGTTCAGTCATGGTGATCTAAATTCTGTCATGGTGCTTAAGCACTCTCTACAGCAATTTCAATCTGCTTCTGGATTGCAGATCAATCTAGAAAAAAACAATATCTACTTGTGGGCAGTCCAACTAGAAACTAAGTCCCAAATTATTCAGCTTATGGGCCTTACCGAAGGAGATCTCCCTGTCAGATACTTGGGCATTCCTCTCATCACTACTAGGCTAAAACATCAGCACTGTGAAGGGCTTGTGGAGCATATCAGAACAAGAATTAGATCCTGGATTAACATATTTTTATCTTATGCTGGTAGGCTTCAACTTGTAACCTCTATCATTAGCAGCATTCAAGTCTTCTGGTCCACTCATCTTGCTCTCCCCCATTCTGTGATTGAAAAAATTGAACAACTCATAAGTGCTTTCTTATGGAAGGGTGTGGAATTAAAGAACACTGGGGCTAAAGTTGCATGGGATGAGGTCTGCAAACCCAAAGATGAAGGAGGATTGGGTATTAAAAGGCTCAAGGATTGGAATTATGCTTTGCTCATGAAACATGTATGGAGGCTCTTCACTGATAAAGAGGCCTTGTGGTCACTTTGGATCCATGCTTATCACTAAAAAGGAAGAAGTCTTTGGGAAGTCAGGGCTACTTCAGCTAGCTCCTGGACTTGGCATAATATCTTGAAGCTAAGGGAGGTGATAAGACCCTTTTGTTGCACAAAGTTGGTAATGGCAATGGCACCTTCTTATGGCTTGATAACTGGCATCCTAATGATCCTCTGTTCTCTAGATAGGGACATATTCCTATCCTTGCTTCTGGCCTCAACATGAATTCTAGAGTCTGCTGCATTATTTCCGAGAATCAATAGAATTGGCATAATGCATCTTCTCCTGCCCTTCTTGGTATTGCTGCCTCTATGCCTGCTTATGCACTTGATCAGTTCTCCGAAGATAAGGTCTTATGGTCCCTCAATTCAAATGGCAGATTCTCTACCTCTTCTACTTGGCATTATATTAGAAACACTGGACCAAAAATCTCTTGGCATAAGCTTGTTTGGTACAAACAATTCATCCCCAGAATGAGTTTTATTTTGTGGCTTGCAATTAGGCAAAGATTGTACACCAAGGATAGAGCTCATTCTCCCTCCAACCAAGCTGACCTGGGATGCGTCCTATGCAGACAATCTCCTGAGTTTCATCCTCACCTCTTCTTTGAATGCTCATATACCCATGCTATATGGACTCACATCCTATCTTGCAGTCGTATCTAGTGGTCACCTACAAATTGACCATCTTTCATTAGTTGGGCAGCTCTCCATTGGAAGGGGAATTCGATCTATGCTATTGTTTTGAAGTTGAGTCTTTCGGTTGCTGTTTACCATATATGGATGGAAAGGAATCTTAGAGTTTTTACCAACCAATTCAGGGATTGTAATACCTTGACTCATATTATCAAGCAAACGATCAGAGACAGGTTCATTTCTACTAAGTTCAAGAACTCCCCTCTTAATCTTAGAATGCTGCAGTTATGGAACTTACCGCACAATTACTTGCTATAATTTTCTCCTTGGGTTGGAACAGCCTGGTCATCATGTCGCCTAGTCATCATGAACTCTGTTTCGATCCTTCAACTCTACAATTCTAGGATCTTCTCCTGGGTTTCCCTTTCCTGCTTGGACCTTTCTTTCTCCTTGTAATGCTTACTTTCCATTGGATGCCCAGGTTATGAATTTGCGAGGAAGTGCTGTCCAAGGCCTTCACTGCCCATAAATTCTTTTGCGTTGCATCTCTACTACCTTTTGTTTTTTTGCTGTTGTGTTGTATCTATGCTTCTGTGTTGTGTCTATGCTACTGTTTGTTACTCTGTTGTAACTATGCTTTGTTAAGCTTCTTTAGTGTTTGAAAATTAAATTTTTTAAAATTAACTTTATTAAGATTATATGTATAAATCATTGAATAAAATACAAATAATTGTCAATATACCAATCATATTGGAACCTTATTGTATTTAAAATTAGTTAGGTCAATTGAGATAAGATTTAATATATTACACTATATATAATTTATAATATAAAACGGAATAGACTTCCATAAACTCATTCGACGGTCTCAAATAGGCTCATCCAACAGCTCTCAACATTCCTCTCAAAACCATTCATATTGTACTGTGTCTTGAGGCACGAGTTACCCCTAATATATAATAAAGGATATTAAAATTTTAAAAAATTTAAATTTTTCTTTAAAATATACTACAAACTATTTTCACATAAAATTTTAACATAGTTTGAAAAAATTATTGTGATTGAAGAATAATATAAAACTATACATACAATATTTTTTATTTTAAAAATTAAAAGGTTAAACATTTTGATAAAAGATAAAATATATTATCTTTATAAATGAGATGAATAATATTATATTGATAAAGTTTTTAGAGGTTTTTTTAAATATTTTATTAAAACTTATAATGATGCACATATTTTTTAAGAGTAATATAGTAAAGCAAAAAGTTTCATAAAAATTTATATTTATACATAAAAAATAGATAATTAAAAGTAATCTTAGATGTAATTTAGAGATTGAGATGCATAAAGATATGATGATAATTTATATATTAAGTGTAGAAGGATAACGTGGTCTTTTCAATTTTTTATGATAGTAAAATAGTGAATCAAAATTTTTTTATGTTAAAATACTTTTAAGTTGTCAATTGTTTGAATTCATACAGGATCAGATTACAAATTAAAAACCACTTATTGCTATACATTGGCTTCTTTTGATATAGATGTCAAGCCTCAATCAATATCTATATAATAAAGTAGTTTACAATTCAAATTTCAAAAGATAAACAAAATGACTTTTATTTTTTGTGGTTCAGATCGTTTTAAATTTTACTTTAAAGTTAATACAACGATTAATATTAACACGCTAAATTTAATAAGAAAAATAAGTCTCTAAAGGTGTGTTTGAAGTGACTTTTTAAAAGTACTTCTAAAAATTATTTCTCATAAATATTTTTTAAAAAATAGTGTTTATAATTGTCTCACCACTAGCTCTACTGCCTCCACCACCACCACCATCGCCACCACCACCCCATCACCACCACCACCGTCGTCGCTGCCACCACGGCCATTGTCACCCACCATAATCATCACCGTCTCCTACCACCACCACTGTCGCCCACAATCTCTCTCCCCTAATACAACCGATGCTTAAATTCTTTTATTTCTCCTCTATATTTGTGATTTGGTTTTGGATATAAATATAAATTTATTTTTTATTTTTTATTTTTTATTACTTTGTATCTTCAGACACAAACAATAACTAGTCTATATAATAAAGTAGTTTACAATTCAAATCTCAAAAGATAAACAAAATAACTTTTGCTATTCGCGGTTGAGATCACTTTTAATTTTATTTTAAATTAATCTAACGACTAATATTAATACCCTAAATTTAATAAAAAAAATAGGTCCCTAATGGTGTGTTTAGAGTGAGTTTTTAAAAATAGTTTTAAAAATTATTTCTCATAAATACTTTAAAAAAAATAGTGTTTAAAACCGTCCCACCGCCACTGCCACGGTCGCCACCACCACCATCTTCGTTGCCGCCGCCACCACCAGTATTGTCGTTGCCGCCACTACCACCACCGCCTTCGTCGTCGCTACCACCACCACGGCTGCCACCCCCGTCGCTGCCGTCACCACCACCACCACCGTCGCCGCCGTCACCACCACCATCACCACCGCCATTGCCACCCTTACCACCACCGCCACTGCCACGCCCACCACCACCACCACCGTCGCCGTTGCCATTGCTGTCGCCGTCGCTGTCTTACTCGCCTCCACCACGATTATTGCCACCCACCACAACCATCACCGTCTCCTACCACCACTATTGCTGCCCACCACCTCTCACCCCCATTATAAATCAATGTTTAAATTCTTTTATCTCTACTCTATGTTTGTAATTTGATTTTGAATATGTTTATTATTTTTTATTACTAGTATATATATATAACATGTATACAATCTTTATCGAGAAGATTAATTTTTGTCTGTCCTCCTAAAATGTTCACAAAACGAAATATTATAATAACTATTTTCATTTACCATCATGTGCTTTGTGCTTACAATTTTGGTAAAACTGGTGGCATGCATGCTCCATGTTGGAATATTGAAATCGTCAAGCTTGTGTTATTTACTTTGGATTTATTGACACCAAGTCGATATCATCATGTACTTGTTAATGCCATTGTGGCCTAAGGTGTTGTGTTTCGGTTGTTAGGTGGAATTGTGATTCAGGGTAGCCCCCCCGACCAGAGGGGGAGGGGGTGTGGCACGAATTGAAGATTTGGGGTAGAGTATTCGAGGGGAGTATAGTCAGTGGTAGTGGCAATATTAATTGTGGGGGGTTTGTGTGTCTGTATATATGTATGAGAGAGAGAGAGAGAGAGAGAGTTTTGTAGTAAAGACTTATTTGACAAGAAGTTTAGATTAGTCAATTTGTTGGGCAAGAATTTTGTTGTTTTTTTTTTTTTTCCATTCAACAGGTTCAAACATGATAGAAGAAAATAGGTATTTTCACCACCTCTCATGCCTTGAATGCGCAAGAGTTCGTATCTTTAATTTTTTATTTTTATTTTTTTTTTGACATGAGAGAGTTGATGCAATTTTGTAACAAATCTCGTGGGGTTGGATTACAATAACTAATAGTAAATAATAATAATAATGGTTGATGTTATTAAGGGGTTGCTGGTTCAATAACTCTAAGCTCCTTAAATGTGGCATTGATGGGAAGAAACTGAAGGCAATTGCAGTTAAAGTGCGAAGATTAAGCAGGTGATGATAAGACAAATGAATTTATTAGCATGCAAACCATTAAATGATATATTAAGTTGATGAAGACATCATCACCTACAAAGAGATGCTTTTAAAGAAGTTTGTAGGCACACATTCCTTTCGTTAATTTGAAAATGCATATCAATATAAAATATTGTTAAGTAGAAAACAGGGTTTTCTGTTGATAGTGAGACTCTCCCTCCCTCTTTTTTCTTAAAAAAACACTTCCATACCCCAATAAAAAGTAAGCATAAACGAAGTGTACACATCTAGACATTTATAAGAGCTTAGGACGGTGGTGAAGGTTGGCACTGTGGTGGATGGGAGTCATGTGAGATGTGGCCTGGACAACTAGCAATAAATACCAGAGGTTTTGGGGTCTCTACCCTTTGAAAAATTTTACATGCATTAATTGTAGTTTAGCTACCTTGAATAAGGAGGGGGAGGATTGTAACCCCAAGGAGGAGAAAATTGTGGCAAAGGGTTTTTTTGTGAAGGGCACGAAAGCACATTGCTTGGTTTTGATAATTTCAACCCAAAAAAAAAAAAAGAAAAGGAAGAAAAAATTCTCCCAAATTCAATATAAATATGCAAGGGAGAGAAAGCTTGCGGCTATGGTCTTTAGTTCTTGGAAGAGAAATGTTTCTTCACCTGGAGGTTCAACCACCACCAACTTTTTTTCCCTTGGCCAGCAAACGATTTTAATGTAACAATGAATTCATTTATCTTTTACCTATTTGTACGTGTCCATCCGCCTCTCTCTCTTTCTCTCCACAGTCCACACACTAAATTTTATGAGCAGCACTCTCACGTTATTTCCACAACCCATTTTGCATCAATTGTGAAAGAAAGAAAACTCATTCTCCTCTCTGTTTGCTTTCCTTTTATGGTTGTGTAGGAGTTGAAAACTTGCTAACAAATTAGTAGCATCAATGGCATTCTGAGTCATATCAGCTGATGGATGCCTTAACACAACCTTTGTAGATCTCGATCTCCACCTCCACCTCCACCTCCACCTCCACCTCCACCTCCACCTCCAACTCCACTCTCTCAATTCTCCTTTCTCCTCTTAAATCTACGAGCTTAGGTTTGGTGATGGTTTTTTTATGTGAAATGGCTGTTATGGACCAAACAATAGTGGTTTTAACATTGATAGGCAGAGTTGTTAATGAGGTGGTCAGCTTCATTGTCTTCTCTGTCCTAGACCTCCTGGATTTCCTCCTATGCTATACTTACAAAGTAATTGATTTCTTCGTCGAAGCAGAATGGAAGCCTTGTTATTGCTCATCCGCGAAAGAAGCTATCACCAGCAGTGGGAAGATCTTGGTCTCTGAGCAAGGAGAGTCCAAGATTGTCAGCCTCACTTCTAGTTATAAGTTGCAACTTGAAGAGATCTCAGACACTTTGTACACACGTCCATCCTTGGCGTCCGAGGTCTCCAAATCCACCGTTAACGAGCTCAAGCGACTAAAACTGGAGAGCACAATGATTCAATCGTGTGAGAAGATCAAAAAAGGGACAGTCCGATCGACTTTCACAATCAACTCTACCATAGTCGAAATGTTACAAGGAAAGATCGGCGGTGGGCAGCGATCACATCCCATTCCAAGATGGTCCGATTGTGATTGTAAAACTTGCAACTCTTGGGCCTCTTGTTGCAAAGACACGTTATTTGTTAAAACTGATGGAGCTAAAGGTAATAAAAACATCAATTTCTGGTTTCAATTAGAAATGTATGTATGTATGTGTGTGTGTGTGTGAATTTAATTGGTAATGGTACCAAAACTACACATAAATTAGATATGTTTTCATTAAGGAATTTAATATTTGGTCCTCAGACAATGTACAAGAAGATGTGCTGTTCATTCATGGATTCATCTCATCTTCTGCATTTTGGACTGAAACATTATTTCCGAAATTCTCAAAATCTGCCAAATCGATTTACCGGTTATTCGCGATCGATTTACTGGGGTTTGGAAGGAGTCCCAAACCTAATGACTCACTCTACACCCTGAAAGAGCATTTGGACATGATTGAAGGGTCTGTCCTGGAGCCATACAAAGTGAAATCCTTCCACATCGTGGCACATTCTTTGGGCTGCATTTTGGCTCTCGCACTCGCCGTAAAACATCCAGGCTCCGTCAAGTCCCTAACTTTACTTGCCCCCGTAAGTTGATTCTGTCTCTTGCTCACAAGATGATTCAGAGCATCATCAACTGTATAGTTATTATTTTTATTATCATATATATGGATGGATTTGATGTTAGTGAAAAATGGCAGCCATATTTTCCAGTACCAAAGGGTGAACAAGCTACACAGTACGTGATGAGGAGGGTAGCTCCAAGGCGCGTGTGGCCTCTGATTGCTTTCGGTTCGTCGATTGCTTGCTGGTATGAGCATGTTAGCCGGACGGTGTGTCTGCTCATCTGCAAGAACCACCGTTTGTGGGAGTTTCTCACCAAACTTGTCACCAGAAACAGGTATGTTCAAGTTTCCTATTCTTGTAATCTTCATGGTACACTCACTAAAAAATAAGATAAAATAAAGACACAATTAATTATGTCATATTGATACTGTGGTTGTGGTACTTCTAATCTCACTTGTACTCGTTCTTCAGTCTGTTTTCAACGTCTGTTTTTTTTTTTTTATTCTTTGTTAGTTTAGTATTAAGTACTATTAGCCTTCTCAAAGGTCACGGTAGTGTTAAGAATGCACCGAATGTTAAGACTATGGTATATTTCTTAGGTTTAGTTGTCTAAACTACCCCTAAGCTAAACTACATGTGCATTAATTATTATCTTTATGATAGATATGTCATGTTCAAATTATATCGTATAAGACCATGGAGTAGTCCTCACAGCACAATCCACAATGACAGATACTTTACTCTCTGTTTTTTAATGGTGCGTTTATTTAGGCCATTTGTTGATGTGAGGCTAATAACATACTTTCTTTGGGAGGTCATGTTGGGTTAGAATATAGTTTGCCCTATTGATAAGAGACTCCCTCCATTCCTAAATATCTGTCCTTTACCGTTTTTGCACAAGAATTAAGGAAACTATTAAATAACATTAATATAAGTAAAAAATAATTGTATAAGACTAAAATACCTTTATTCAATATATATTGGAAAAGAAAGAAATATGAAAGACACTTAGCCTCCACCTAATCTAATGCATTGAAAAGTTAAGGATAAATTTGGAAGAAAAAATATTAATTATGTTTTGGTTTCATTAAACGACAGATATTATAGAATAAAAAAATTACGTAAAACGACAGATATTTAGGAAAGAAGGGAATAATAAATTAAGCTAACCAAATATAATGCCAGTTGACATGGTCTAATAAGTTAACATGACGAGGCTGGAAATTTATTAGCAATGAAGTGAGCCCAAACAAGCCACATGCATGGCAAAGGCATACCCACATTCTCACTTCTAACCAAGTTTTTGGCAAGGTGACATTTGCATCTTTTTTTACCCAGAACGATAAAAGAAAGAAAGAAAGAAAAAGAAACCTGTACCTTGGAAGTGGAGAAAAATTAGTATGAAATTTGAAACAACATGTGAGGGCATAAGAGTCAATTTCAGATGGTGAGGGACCGTCTGTCTGCCCGATGTTGTCGGGACTTTTGCTTGAATGGGATGGAGGCAGGTTTTAATTGCGATAATAAGTAGGTTTTTCCATTATTGCACCCACTTTTTTGGTAATCACATTTGGAAAAACAGCTCTGATTACAATCATCCTATTCTTTTAATTGGAAAATGACATATATATATATATATACACTAGTAAGTACTAGTGTAACTCTTGTCATTAATGGGATACTATTTTTTCTACAGGATGAGGACATACTTGATTGAAGGGTTCTGCTGCCATACACACAACGCTGCTTGGCATACCCTGCACAATATTATTTGTGGGGCGGCTGGAAAAATCGAAGGATATTTGGATGTTGTTCAAGATCGCCTCAAATGTGAAGTCACCATATTTCACGGTAGAGACGATGAACTTATCCCAGTTGAATGCAGCCACAATGTACAATCCAGAATTCCTCGTGCCCGTGTTAAGGTGTTTGAGAAGAAAGATCACATCACCATTGTTGTTGGAAGACAGAAGGCATTCGCAAGGGAACTCGAACAAATTTGGAAGAACTCAAAGTAATTAAATAAGATGTAAGATGTGCAGCCCCCCCTAAATCACCATAAATTTCAATCCAATCAAGGAATGAATCGGACAAAACATGTTTTAGTGTGAAATCTTAGTTTTAGGCCCGTCCTGTGAAATATTTACTGGTTATTGTTGATTGTTATAGTTTTAATTTCATAAGAGAAAGATGAAATCCTCAAGCGTATTACATATATCATTTGAAATAATTTGTTACCGATTATGTCGGGTCTTCATATGTAAACATTTCTTCTTCTGTTTTTCAAATGCATTTCCGTCACCTATCGGATTACAGAGGAGCAATTCCTTTGTTTAAATGTTCTTTGAATTAGCAGTTTTCAATCCGTAACAGTAGGTTGAAGCAGCAAATCTTAGTCAATTCAATGCACTGCAATCCGTGGCAGGCGCTCAGCATATTGCCATAAATGCTACTTTGTTACCACTCTTGCTCAAGTCTGTGTTATATAGAAATTTTTATTTTTACTGGTCTATTCATTGTTAATGGGTGAAAAATACACGTATATATAATAGATTTCACTTGAATTCACAACTAATAATCCACCATGAATAAATTTCGATGGAGAAATCTTTGCTTCTGTGAAATCAGTGGGTATTGGGGTGGTAGCAAGAGACAGTAATGGGGATTTTGTAGCTGGATTATCTAAATTGGTTAATAGCCCCCTTAGTGTTGAGCAAGTGGAAGCTATGGCGGCTCTCACAGGGATTAAATTAGCTACTAAGTTGGGCACTAGCATACTGATTTTGGAAGGAGATTCAAAGTCTATAGTCAGTGCTATTAGTCGAAGGGAATCAAATTCTTCGGATGTTGGAATTTTTATAGAACAAATCCAAGTGCATGCAAATCATTGGCAGAATTTTCTTTTGGGTGGATTGGAGGTCTAAAAATTGTGTTGTTCATTCTTAAGCTAAATATACTTAAGAATTACTCATCCAACATTGAGCAAGACAACCATGATATTACATTTCTTCAACATTCTATATAAAAAAAAAAAAAAAAAACCCGTGAATTTGCATTTTGCACACTACAGTTCTAAAGAAGATTGTTTTTAAATTGTTTATCCTTCAACATTGCTTAAGAGATGCCCTATATCTTTACAAAAATGCATGCATTTGGATAGTGAGATGGGAACAAGAATCCCCTCAATCATATATGATAAAATGATTTTGAAGATTAGGGGTTTTGAGACATCTAGGGAAGTCATGGCCCCAAATGCATGCCATAGTTAAGTGGTAGATGTAATTACAAATCTTTATGTAGACTTGTGCATATATATATACTATTAATAAAAGTACCTTAAAATAATTTTTTTTTAAATCTCTATTTTACCCTTATAAAAAAATGCAAAGACCACTCTATCCTTTGGCAATTCAATATCTAAATTATCATCATATTCTTATGTATTTAACATTTCAAATTATCTATGATATCTCTTTTAATTATTTATGTATAAATATCAGTTTCTATTTGATTGACTATTAATCTTAAAAAAATGTGCATCATTATATTTTTAATAAAGTGTTCAAAAGATTTTGAAAAACTCTATCAATTTAAAATTACTCATCTTATATGCAAAATTAACATTATACCTACATATGTGTATTTTTTTAAGTTGAAAAGTTGAAAATTTTTATTTATAAGAAAAAAATAATCGTATATATAATTTTTTTAAAATCAATTTATTTTACATCAGTATAATTCTTTAATCAAAATAAAATTTGTAAGTTATACTAAGATTTTATATAAAAATAAATATTATAGTGTCTTTTTAAGTAAAATTTAAATTTTTTAGAATTTTAATATATTTGAAAATAAGTATTATAGAGTAGTATGCTAAGTCTTATCAAATTTGACTTAACTAATTTCTAATTAGAGTAATGTTCCAATATGATTAGTATATTGACAATTATTTTTATTTTATTTAAAGAATTAGAAGTGGAATCCTAATCAAATGAATTTAAAAAAAAAATAATTTCTTAAACATCACTAAAAACCAATATTAATCACAAAATTCTATAAAATAAAATTTTAACTATTTTTTAACAAAAAAATTTGAGAACATACAATATTTTCAGAATCTTATAATAAAATATGAGTAATAAAAAATAAAGTTTGATAAATTTGAGATGATATTTAATTTAAATACATATACATCTAATATGTTTTATAAATTTTTGTGTATGAAAATTATTCATATAGTAGATCGCTAATAGTATAAGATCATTTTAGCAATTATATCATGCATCGATTCCTTAACACTTAAAAAACAGATGTGTATTATGCCCCGCAATAAGTTTTATTATGCCGGTTGGTGAGAGAAACAACCTACTAACCTATAAAATAACATGACTATATCCGTAGCCTAATAGATTATATGGAATGTTGCCTAATTGCATCCTTAATTGGGCTCAACAAATATTATATTTTTTTTTTTGAGAGAAAAAAAGGATTTGAACCTTGATTTTAGGAAGACAAAATCTTCAAAAATATCGTTAAATCAAAGACCTATTCGTTTATTTCCCGATTCTAGTGGTGGGTTGAAATTTCAATAAAACCAGCCCAATGTTGGATCCTTGGCATTTGTTCATATGCAGTTGATCACACAGGTGTGCAGCAAAAGGAAGACAGCACCAGCGAACTTGATACATATAGAATTCACAAATCTGGGTTGGGTTTAATGTTAGTGAATTCAAATGGTAAATGGGGTGCCTTTTATTATATTAGATACGTCATATAAATATACATATACATATATATATATCAGCATACTGCATATTTGACTAAACACAACACGGATACATCTATACACAGACACAATTGTAAATGAATTGAATAAATATTAAGACAACAAGATTTAAATGCATAGATAGATTCTGTGCACGTTATAAGAAGATTGCATTGTGATATAGTCACGAGCACATAAATGGGCTTACTTTGGGTCAACTGGTATATCCTTTCCCGTACCGACGTTGGGCCTCCAAATATGCCAAACTACCCAAAGACCAACTGTGTATGTGCAGTCTTTCGTTCTCATGACTACATCAAAAGGTAAAAATTGTATTGAAAAGAAGCAGCTATACATGAGCAAACAAAAGTACAACTAATGTTGTCCAACAAAATAGAGAAGAAAGACCATAACTTAGAGGGAAGTAAAGAGGATATTCAACACTTCCCCAAGAATTCAAGTCCTAAGGTTATACAAAAATAGTCCTCAAAAGGAATCATGCTAAGCAGTTGAGAGGAAGATCCCATAGATACACCATCCTAGGATTCTGGTTGGAGTACTTGAATTTAGTAGACATTATTTTGTCCTTGATGGCTTGAATCAAAGAGTTGTGAACCCTGAATTGGTTAGAGAACACTCTGAAGTTCCTCTCCATCCATATATGATAAATCGTAGAAGCGAGGCTAAGCTTAAGGATGACAGGGAGCATAGATTTTCTTTTCCCCTCCAATTGATAGCAGCCCAATTAATGAAGGAGTGCCAAGGAGAAGGAGACCACTGAGTGCTAAGCAGCTCATGACTATATCACAATGCAAAGTTTACCCACATTTCAGGTTAACAGGTACAGTATTATATGTATTCTTAGTTTACTTTGCAATGCTAAGTCTAATATGATATTGCTTTGAATAAATTACAACGTCAAAAATAAAATACAAAAATTGCAAACTAAAATGTTTATAGACTAGGCAAAACCTTAAAATCAACTAGGAAAAGTAGGATCCTAATTAAATTAGGAAATTAAATAAAATAAAATCTTAATTAAGAAAAATAAATAAAATTAAATAACTTCCTAATTAAATTAAAAAATAAATAAAAATCTCCTAGAAATTGTCTAATTGATTTAATAATTAGTCCTATTTAAAAAGCATTGACCATATTTACCCAAAATCTCATCTTTATTCTGCATAAAATATAAAGTTTTTTTTTTTTTTTTCATTAGTGCAATTTATCTCATATTAGTACAACTTTCACGATTTCACAAATATAGTCATTTTAATTGTATGACTTGACACTCATTAATTTAACTGTAATCTATATTTCAGTAGTTTAAATGCATCCCATTAATTTAAGTGTTAATTTACAAATATATTCATTTTAAGACCTCGCTTTGGCATCCCTTACGGTTCAAAATTAGGGACTTGGTTGGGAGGCTGGGTTCCACCAGCAAAACCCAAGCTGCCATCTGCGTACTAGACTAGATCCCCCTCTAGTTTTTCTTTTTCTCTTTTTTATAGAAAAAATGAACAGGAATCCATGGCCTAGATGCCTATATTGACTTATTCATGACGAGGTGAAATGTGTGTCTGTGAGAGAGAGAGAGAGAGACATGGTCAGCCATTAAAGACATTAATTAGTGTTGTATATGATGCATCAGTTTCAGGAATTGATGACATAATCAGAGCCTCACCCAGCAGTGCACCACTCAAACCAGCATAGCTTGTCTCAGTTATTCATCTTTCCAAATCACCTCCTCCTTTCTTTCATTTTCTTTCTCTACTGTCCTTCCTGACCCACCCTGTGCTTCAATAAAGTCGACAAACAAACATGATTGTCATCAGCACAAACGAAACCTTCAAGAACAATTAATTCACTCAGTGCTTTCATGAAAGGAAAATACTATCAATTTTTTTTATCAAATCTTTCATCTTAAATGATAAGGCACAATCTCTGTAATTAAATATTAATGAGACCTATTTATCTGATGGTAAAAAACTGTGTTACATCATTCGAGACAGAGATGTGGTAAACATAGCATTACGCTTCATGAAATTCCACCTTTGAATATATAGTGTATATCAAAAAATAACTATTGCATGGGTGGAAAAGGTTTCAATTATATTCGCTTCTGTAATATCCCAATAAAAGGATTTGCATAACAGAAGTATCTTTGCAACAAAACAAAATCAGGGATAAGTCATCAAAGTTGTTGATTATTTATGCATGGAATGGAAGACTGTAAAAAATAACGTTTCACTTCACCCCAGATTGCAACTTACAGTGATACAGTTTCACAACAAATTAAGTCACTAAATGCGAAAAGTACACAGAATAAATAGGAGCTTCATGACAGCATGCTATACTCTTGATTTATCACTCAAAATTATATACCTCCTAGATGTTCAAACAAAATTCACAGGGTCACTTCAAAGTCCGGAAACATCGCCCATAATGTTCTCCAGCAACTCACATGATTTTAACTTAAGAGTTGTGCAGCGCTTCAAATTGACTGCATCCTATTCATCTACAGACACAACCATAAAGCTGAAGCAGCATCAAAGGTCATCAGCATATCACATCAATGATCAATCAAAACCAAAATGTTTAGGCATAATCAAAACTTTCATATGACAGTTCCAAACATTATTACTTCCTAATGTTTAGGGTTCCTAGTAAAAAGCATTATTGCTGTTACTAGTACGTTGCTTCTCATACACTTCTTTCCCGTATATCATAGAGCTTTGAAAGGTTATTCTTTCACCTTTCTTCTAGCGATAGTAATAGCTTGTACGTACAAAAGTCGCCAAGTTTTAACTTCGAATCTTGAAGGTAAACAAATTAAATTTCAACTTGTCACACAAAAAGGCAAAAAAAAAAAAAAAAAAAAAAAAAAAAAA
>CAUOFW020004835.1:1296286-1336470 GCA_963454935.2 Ilex paraguariensis | reverse complement strand
AAAAAAAAAAAAAAAAAGAGAGAAGAAACAAAGACATCATTTGTCATTTGTCCCCCACAGAACAATCAGATAAACTTTGCAAAGATCTTAATCTTATTTACTTCCTCCCTTACTTGTTCACATAGAAGCATATCACTTAAGAGTTAAGACAGGAAAGGCATCGCAAGTTATAATGTGAAACCACAAAGGAAAGCATAGACGGAAGCAGAATCTAAAGTAAAAAAGAAGATAAAAAGCAACAACAAAGGGAAGAGAGAACAAAGCTCGAAGAATCTACCAACCATAGTTGGAACTTGGAAGAGAGATTCCCAAGGAAGTAAATATTACAAAGAAACCAAATAACCCCCTACTCTACTTAGTAATGTAAACTATAGGTGCCGTGGTCTCATGGTCCTCGTCTCACTCTATGTAGCATCAAATTCTAGTCGAAGTGAATAAATCTATTGTGACCAAAAGCATTAACCCCAAATTATGTCTTTATTAAAATACGAATTTGTTGACGGCTTAGCGCAGTTCCAGGCAGAGGGCATTGAGAGATTTAAATGATTCCTTTAACTGCATTTTGTTGTCTGTTAAAGATCTATGCTCAGGGAGAAGAAACAACATATGCACAGTGAAACCCTAATAAGAAAGATATGACTATAAAAATCCACGAGGGCAATAATTCCGTAATGATGAAGCTTACAAAGTCAATCAAGGTAGGCATCATGAGGATATGGTACAAAATCATCGCATGGCTAAAGACTGACGAAAGAAAAATAAAAGAGTAATGATGAAAACTTTCCCTCCTTTCTTCGGTGCCTGAAAAGGTCGTCTTCCAAATCCTTTATCATCATTACACCAATCTGCTCTTGCCCAACGATCTCATGGCCAAAACCCACCAACCCCACATACAAATACTGCCGAAAAATCCATAAAACACAACATGGAAAGTATTAAAGGCAAGAAAAAAAAATGAACCTATCTCCATTCCGATCTTCGTGAAAACAAACTAAAATCGTGATCTGTATTGATGAACGGAACGGAAGCAATAATTGGGGGGAATGAAGCCTGGTCCGACGGCACCAACTCATGATCTATGATCACTCAAAACATACTTAAATCAAAAGGCTAATTGAGATGATCAGACATGTATTTACAGATCTAGTGAGTGGCCTCGAGCCAGACAACATTCCCCTCAAAAGAAAAAGCTTCCTGTTCTTCCTACTTCGCCAAAATTCAAAGGGACAGGGGGAGGGTTGTGTGTGTGTAGAGCAATGGTGAATGATATGATTTGGGGTCTGTGAGAGGAGAGGGATAGAAGATGATAAATAAAGGATGGCGAAGGAAAGTGGGTCTTAAGAAACGACAAAAAAAGTCATAAAAGCAAAGCAACAGACACCAAGGCCCCACAACCGGAATTGGGTTGGTTCCAGAAATGACAGCGACCCCAACCCTTCTCTCTCTCTCTCTCTCTCAAAAACAAACACATACGCACCCGCACCCGCACCCGCACCCGTGGTCTCTAATGCACTAGAATTCAGCTCACTCCAGCACTCTGTCTCCCTCACCACTTCGAAATCGTATCCCACATAAAACGCGAGATCATTATGACCTAATCACAGCATCAGCTCTAACCTCTCATGCCAATGTCCTAATCCTAATCTTAATCTTAAGTACTAGTACCATCACACAAAAATCCACCCTAGTATGTAAATCCCATATATTTATATTGCGCTTATAGATGAAAATACTTTTTTGGATGATTTTGATGACCAACAGGACAAAAATTTAGTGAAAATTGCAGCACAATTGGGTTAGGAATATATGGCTTACATCAAATAAGAATAATAAGCTAGGCTCACCAAATATTATGCCGTAATTTTAATCCAATTCATCTTTCTAAGTTGTAACTCAATGGGCAAGTAATCAGAAGATTAGCAAATCCTTATAACATCACTAATCTCGACTCAAATTTAGACTAAAATTTAAATTTGAGTATAAAAACCTGAAAAATTTGTTCTATCATTTGACTCAAACTTATACTAAATTAAATAAGACTCATTTTTTTACTCAAATCAAGAGAGACTCAAATTCTTATACAAATCTTTAATGATGAGATTTCTAATAATTATCTTTATTCTCTTTTAAATTTGGGTTAGTCCTAATTTAAATTTAAGTTTCTTTTTTTTTTAAATTTAAATTTATCCATTAAAATTTTTTTATATCAAATTAAGTCATAATTAAGGGAAAGACTTTTGATAATTGCAGTTGTCTGTGTGGGCAAGCAATAACTGTGTTACGTGAAAAAGGGCAACCCTCGTTCAGTGCGTAAACTTCATTTTCTACGCTTGCGGGGGATAATATCGAAGACACCAACCACAGATGGACAGAGTCAGAGATGGGGCAGATAGACAGAGTTGGTCAGGTGCTCTCAGGACCACTAATATTAAAATATAAATCTATATATATATTACCATGTCCCAATGAAGAATTGCTCACAAATCCTTTCATGTACCCCCAATCTGTTGTTTTTTCCCTTCCACGTGACGTTTCTAAACTGCGGTGAAAGGAAATACTCATAAAGCAAGATTGCAATTAAACCCAACAAAATCTCACTTATTTTGTCTCCTCAGCCAATAAAAAAGATAAATAAAAATTATCGGTTTTTGTTTTATGCTTAAATTATGGGTCATAATTGCACAGTCAGTCAGTCAGTTAATCAGAGGTGTCTAGAATCCATTTCTTTCTTTTAAGTTCCAAGATCTATCAACTTTTGGGAAAGGCGCACACTAAATGCAAGTCTTTTCCAATTTTCAGACTTCTTTCAATTTTTCTCAAGGGTTTTCACCAATTTGAAACAAAAAGAAGGTGGGGTGGGTCTCCTTGGGTAATTACTGTGTCTTTCCAAAAAAATCTAAGGGGATATATAGAATTAAATCTTGTGAGGCACACCCACCAATTAGTACTCCACGTACCTTGATGAAAATAGGAGGCGTAATAGGTGGATGTGCATATACAGTAAATT
Organism: Ilex paraguariensis; assembly: GCA_963454935.2. Taxonomy (NCBI): domain Eukaryota; kingdom Viridiplantae; phylum Streptophyta; class Magnoliopsida; order Aquifoliales; family Aquifoliaceae; genus Ilex; species Ilex paraguariensis. The sequence goes on along the minus strand of CAUOFW020004835.1, from coordinate 1,333,463 downwards.
CGATATAGTCTTACGTAGTATTTTCTCAATTATTACATCCCAAAATTTCTTGACCCGCTACTTCAACTATTTATAACTCTGTACATCTACAAAACAATGCTTTCTTTATCTTGCTAAAACCCCTAGCCCTCTCCAAATCCAATTGCCATTTCATTTCTGATTTGATACAGTTCTAGCACAATAAAAGCCCTAATTCTATTGAAGTAGAAAAAGGTATACATATCAAGAAAGTCAGCAGACTAGTCCTTTTATTTTTCCCTCTAGATTTACCATAGGAGTATAACTCCAAAACTCTTTAATCCCATCCCATTAATTGGACGTTTGCTCTCCACTGTGTATATCATTTTGCTTTTGGTTTATGAGGAAAACCATGATTACACAACCACCACCTTTTGACCTCTTGTCCCCGCTTCTCGACGTACAGTTGACCTACTCTCCCAACCCATTGCTTCTTTGCCTTTTTTCCGTTTTGCCCTCCTCAATCATTTGCATGTAACCTAGCTAGCGTCATCGCTATCCTTTGATTGATCAAAGCAATGCGGATGCTGTGGTCCATCTGGGAAAATACTCACACACACATGTTCAACAATTAAGGAATCCATGATTATTAAAGGAGCTTTGGTTATTATATAGCACCGCAGCCTCTGATTGTCTTAAAATGTTTTTTTGGTGCATATTCTAATTATTCCAAAAACCTTTCTGCAGCTAACATTAAAAAAAAAAAGAGGTGCAAAGAGTAGTTGGAAAGTGGAAAAGATGAGTTCTCTTTTGTGCAAAGCTTTTTCATAGCCCAAGTAAAGGTTTGATTAGTGAGGGAAGAAGATTCTCAGCATACAAAAACAAAGGAGAAAATTACAACAAAAAAATCCTAATTAAGTTGAGTCATTGATGCTACCAACTACAAGCACAAACACGAGGGACACAATACTTTGTATAAATATTTCGTTTCCATTTAGTACGGAATGAGACAATATGATCAGTTAGTGGGTGTCGGGAACTATTTTCGTATTAAAAATTGAACAACCTACTAATCTAGTGTTAAGATTCGATTGTGTGTTAAGCCATATCAAAAAAAACATTGCATTGCTCATGCATAACCCTATTTGTTTGCAATATAACTATAATACCACATTATCATTAAAAACTTAGGATTTTGCTTTTATTTTTTGATTTTGATTGGGTGGTGGTTGTGCAGTGTGGTTAATGGCTTATGACGGTGGTTAGTGACTGTGGTCATGATGAAGGAGAAGGAGGTGGGACCTGATTGGATATGAAGCTTTGAAATTGCAAGGTTGATAGTGGGTAGAAAAATGGGAGAGGAAGATAGGAACGTGGCAATTAGTGGGTTACGGTGGGTTGAAGTCACAGGTAAAAAAAAAAAAATTTACCACTTTCATATTCTCTCTCTCTCAATCTCTTCTCTTTCAATCTCTTCCCCAAATTCATGCCGACAGCGGCGGCTCCCTGTCCTCTCTCTCTTAGTCTCTTCCCCAAATTCATGTCGACAGGCGGCGGCTCCCTGCACAAACACCCTCCCCCCATCCCTCTAACCATCCCCTCCCCTCCCCTCCCCTCAAGCGCCTTGCCCCAACAGCGCCCTTCTCTCTTTTTTGTGGGTTGTTGAGAGTTTCTTTGGAGCAATTTTGAATCGTTGTACTAGGTATTGTATTTTTGAAGAATTCTTCTCTGGCAGTATGTTTACATTATGTCATTTCTTTAATTTTTTTTTTTATTTTGGGTATTACATTTTTGTATAGCTTTGATGAGCTTTTTTCGGTGGCCTCTATTTCTTTTATAGCGTAACCTTAAGTAATCTGTCTTTTCTTTTGATTTCAGCTGAGTTTCACTATTAAGTGATTGCATGCTCTATTGGTGACTTCTCAAATAAATTGTGGTTGTGTGAATTGCTTATTGATAATTGTGGCATTGTTGCTTATTGAAAGAAATATCCCATGGCAATGAGGTTACAAGTTGTTCGATCAAATGCCCCTGACATACATTCTCGCAAAAAAGAAGAGAAATTAGCTCGGTCGTTCAAGTGCGACTTCTTTGCATCCAATTCATTGTTGGTTATGAATTAACAGTCCGTTTCAAACACTAATGAATTAGCTCTGTCGGTTTCAAATATTAATGCCAGAATGATGGCATGGGATTATGCAAGTTGCATTATTGTTAGTTTGGGTGCCTTCTTTATTAAAGGCATCTAAAATGGATCATAGGAGATGTAAAATGAATTTAATTAGCGCTACCCAAATGATGCTGCTACCCAAATCTCTATTACCGAAAGGCTGACGTAAGAAACATAGGAGACCCTAATTATTTTCTTGATTTGTTATAATCTGGATTAGTAATTGGGAATGATTTGAAGACGTTAAATTGCGGTTATTCATAATTTTGGTTACTCTCGATCTGAATATATTTTTAATACTTTGAATGATATTGTTTGGATTTATTAAAATTATGAATTGAATACTTTTATGCATTTGTACTTGTATTTGTTTCCTAATGCATTTTTACTTGTATTTTTAATACTTTAAAACTTTGTCTCTTTGATCATATATTCAGACGTTATTTGAATTATTTTCTCTCATTTTCTGTTAATTTTTTTTTAACTAGAATAGTAGAATATTTTTTATATTTGTATTTTGTTAGTGGTATAAATGCTTAGCTTGGTCCGGAATAAACAAAAATTTTGGTTCCGCCTTTGGAGGGAGAAGAAGAGAGGGGTTGAGGTAAGGGGCATTGCAATGAAAATTGAATGAAATAATAGGAGTATTCCAGTATTTTTATAATTCATGTCAACTTTTGCACTTTAATAATGAATTTAGGGGAGTTTAGTACAAAAAGTTTGAAAGTGAGGAGGGGTCATCTGCTTTCACCCTAAGTAGACGGAAACTTTTTGCAATTGTAACTAGAGAGCGGTGGTGTGAATGTGAAACGCCTTATAAAGTCAAGGCGCACTGGACCCCACAGGCACATTATTGGTTGTTTGATTGGAAGAGATTGGGAAAAATATTTAAACTAAATAGCAGCGTTTTATCGAGGAATGTCATATCAGAGGAGGGCAGGCAGGGGTCTGGTCTATTTATCACTATTAGTTTTAGTGTTGTGTTTTATTTCCAAGCAAAAGTATATATGCTTCATTTATTATTTCAAAACCACAAATAATAAAATTCATCTTTAATTTCAACCTTTAGTCATTTTAACCACCGATGAAGGGGGTTGAATTTGTAGATTTATAGTATTACTACTTTGGTTTCAATATTTTTATCAAAATTTTGTAGGAATAGCGAGCAAGTCGGATTACAATTACAATTACACATATCTACTACTATCACGATGATATAAACTTTCAAAGATTATCTTCACATCTAACTTTTCCAAGTCAGATGCTGCAGTCATCATCATCGAGACAGGAATCAACATGGAGCCAATTACATTTCTACGTCACTTTGCTTGCTTTTTTGATAAACCGCTATTTTGATGCCACGTTACGAGGAAAGAAACCAAAAAATCCCCAAAGGAAAAGACACATAACTAGGTTTTCTTGCTGACCCAAACAGCAGGCTCAAGCTGATTGGATCCCAGCGGACAGCATAGCGTGACTTTGTCCTGACGCTAATGACTCCATGTCAAGAGCAAGAGCCGAGAAGTTGTCACCAACAGGTGTAACAATGGAGTAGCAAGATATGAAGGCCCGCCTAAGCATGATCAGATCAAATATATANCCTTTATCCCAGTTGTGCGATTTTCTAATGACTCCATGTCAAGAGCAAGAGCCGAGAAGTTGTCACCAACAGGTGTAACAATGGAGTAGCAAGATATGAAGGCCCGCCTAAGCATGATCAGATCAAATATATAAGATTATTGAGACACTCTGCTCTGCCAGCTCAATCAGTCAATCCCATCTACAAATCAATCTCAGCTCACCACAACACATGTAAAAGAGAATGTTAGCAACAGGACACACCTCTCCAACAACAGCAACAGATGTTTCTCTATTGTTCATGGAAGTAGAATCAATCCCTACAGCGAGTCTTAGGGAGAAGAAGAAGAACAACAAGAGAAGATTCAGCCATGATCAAATCAGGTTGCTCGAGTCCATGTTCAATTCAGAGTCAAGGCCTGAACAGTGGACAAAAAAGCAGTTGGCTAGCATGATAGGCCTTCAGCCTCGCCAGGTTGCTATATGGTTCCAAAATAGAAGAGCTAGATCAAANCGATGATCAAATCAGGTTGCTCGAGTCCATGTTCGATTCAGAGTCAAGGCCTGAACAGTGGACAAAAAAGCAGTTGGCTAGCATGATTGGCCTTCAGCCTCGCCAGGTTGCTATATGGTTCCAAAATAGAAGAGCTAGATCAAAGTCAAAGCAGATTGAGAGAGACTACAACATATTGAAAATCAGTTACGATACTCTGGCTTCCAAGTTCGACTCCTTGAAGAAAGAGAACCAATCGTTACTCAATCAGGTACCTTTCTGAATTCTGATTGTCCATGAACATGTATAAGAATATAGGCATGTTCATGTTTGGAGGCTTACAAATAATTGTGTGTTCACAGTTGGAGAAACTAACAAATTTGATGGGAAGGTCTCGAGAGAGTAGAGATCAAGAATATGAGAGCCAGAACAAAGTGTTAGGAGCAAAAAAGAAGCCCAATCCACCACTGGAAACTCATGACAAAATTGGAATGCCCTCGTGCAATGAGGTTGACACGCTTGTGGAGTACTTTGAGGATGACAATTGCATTCTTAACATGGCAGATGTGGCAGATGGTTTCCTAAACATCAACTAAGCATGAATGCAATTTGTATCCCACTGGCCCTTTTGAAAAAAGCATGTACTATAACTACCACACTATGTTCGACTAGAAGAATTCACATGTCTAGCACAGCTGCAAGTCAAGGGAGAGAGTGTCTTACCCTTTAGTTTCTCACTCCGATTAGCTTTAAAGAATTTTGCCTCCACAGACTAGTTTCATAAACTTCCTTTGATAGCTGCATAATCAGAATGGCTAAAATCTGGATGTACTGCATCTTCTATCAAATAGACTGAAGAAAGAGAACATGCACAGAATCACACCAAACACAAAAGCTGCAAAATGGCCCTTCAATTCAGAGTTAAATCCATAACGGAAGGCTAGCAAGAAAGGTCATTGCTTAATGCTAATATAACATTTTGGAATTGCTTTTAAGTAACCTTCTTTTTGAAACATGTTGATTACCATTTTATATAAGTGATCTACAAGCATCATTGTATTTGAATGTCAACTTATATGCATTTGTATAAATCCTATTACATATGTGATTATGCGAAACAAATGCCACTTCGAAAAAGCAAGACATTTTTTTTAAGAAGTTACCAAACGGTACCAAAAGAATTTCAAGGAACTCCTCCAGTGCTTCACAGTGAAGTAGCATATTTGCAGACTAGCAGGTGAGCAAACTCATTCATGCCTAAGGACATCACTGCACCGCTAAGTAACCTTCATTCTAGAGTAAGCAGAAGTATTAAAATAACCCCCACTACCAAAATTACAGAATATTCTTCATTAAGTTAATTAAATCTGCCGCTAATAAACCTCCAACATGAACCAGAATATGTCTTATAGAGAACAAGAGCTACTGTTCTCCACCATATACTTTTGTAAAGCCTGCAGCATCTCTATCACGGAGTAACCTGTTGTGTAATTTATTTAATAAATCAATGAAATATAATGGAAAAAACAACTTTTGCACAATTAATTTCTTGAAACAAAAACCCAAGAAATTAGACCCAAAAATGATTTGCCCTAAAATCACAATTTATGATATATAAATAAAGGAACGATCTCACCAAACTATAGATCAAGTCGAAGCTTTGCCTTTAAAGGTTGATTCACACCCCTCAAAGTCAATGACTCGGTGTGATAGGTTCTTGGCACAACAACCTCTCAAGATTTCTATAGTTTCACCTTCACCAACACACACTTGTTGTAAAACGTGTTTAACAAGCCTTTTGATAGTTCTTTGGGAAAGCACAAAAAAATTTTCTAAAGAGAATGTGATATTTTGAAGCAATGAAAGAGATGAGAACACAAGAGGGAGCCGATGTATACTGCCAGGAGAAAAGCCAGACCCAAAAAGNGTGAAAGCACAAAAAAATTTTCTAAAGAGAATGTGATATTTTGAAGCAATGAAAGAGATGAGAAGCAAAAGTTAGGAGAGAACACAAGAGGGAGCCGATGTATACTGCCAGGAGAAAAGCCAGACCCAAAAAGGAGAAAAAAGTGAAGCTTACTTTGTAAGCTACTCCAACGGTGAAAAAAACAATGGAAGTGGACCATGGACTTTCAAAGACAAAAACTAAACTAATGGACTTAGAAATAATAAAAGAGTGTAGGTCCAACCAATTAAATGTTTCGAAACACAATATAAGTCCAACATAACTTTATTTATAGATCGTATCATATTTTAACACCCTTAACAAGTTTAATAAACCACATAACCATTCGAAGAACCAGTACCGGCAGAAAAACAGAGCAACGCAAAAGACACTAATTCTAAATGTAAATCTCCCAATCAGTGGTACAATTTTCTTTTCCTGCCCATCCAGCCAAACGCTTCCTGGTCCAGCAATTAACTCTCTGTCCAGCTGGTCCAACCATAAGCCTAATTACATGGGGAGAAATGTGCAAAGGAAAGGATAATGCTAGGATGTGTAAACCACTCCCATTCCTGGAGAAAATATTGAATATAATAATGACTTTACATTATTTTTCACACATGATATCAACAATCAAGCATAAATCATCATGAAGGCCTAGTAGTCTCAACATAATCTAATGTGACAGTTAATTAATGTGTTGATTATTAGTAACTATTGGACAAATGGAGTTTATAACTACATCTCTAATAGCAGGTTTTTGGTTTGGATGGAATACTGTCTTTTATATTATTGCCCTTGCACGATTGGTATGGTTTGAGCTTCTACACCCTGGTCCTGCTGTTGTACAAAAATAAAAGTTACTAATTCACGAGAAGACTTCTTTGATAAATTGAACATTAAGAAGTAACATTAGCCATGTTCAGACGACAACAATTTCTGAATAGGCTAAGGCATTGTGACAAAATAAATATATATATATATATATTCGTAGAAGAGGACGAATGAGATCATCCCTTCCAATGCAATAGCAAGAGATCCAATAAACAAAACAAAAGAGAACGAACATTCAACAAACAGACAATNAAAAGCAAGAGATCCAATAAACAAAACAAAAGAGAACGAACATTCAACAAACAGACAATCCCCCTCATTTATTGCCTTTCTCCAGATACTTGTGTTTTTCCTCTTCAGTCATGAACGCAGTGATTGGAAAAGATCTTCCAATGCCCACTGGAGTTTTGAAATGAATTTTCTTGCTAGCAGGGCCTTCCATGCTCATCTCAACAATGGGTACCCATAAAAGGATCTGCTTGCTCTTAATTCCAGTCATCTTTTTCATTTTGAACTTCTCTACGTAGGCAGTTACCTCAGTGGCATAACTCACCAGGGTATTAGTCCCATCAAAGAAGTGCTCATATGGAGCCTTTTGTTTCATCCACACAAAACCAGTTTCGCGAATTCGTCCACACTCTTCAAGGTTCTTGAGAGGGAGGACACCTCTGGGGAATCCAAGCTCTTCAAGGAGCTCTACGGATTGACGATAACACGCTTCATCTCCATACATAATTTCTGCTCCTGCACGTTCATCTTCGCGTGCCTTGTTGCTAGCCATTTTTGCGTCAGGAATTAATCCAAATGTTGCGATGTTCAAGTGTTACGCAATGGAAAATTATTGCATGGTATGGCTTAAATATCTGAAGAGGAAAGAAAAAGTGTAAAGGTAGTTCACTGGAAGTTGAGCTGAAAAGGCTTAATTGAAAGGTTTGTTCACCTAACAACTCCTTAGTGGTATAAAATGTCAATGGTGAGCTCACCTACAGGTGTTTACTTATTGACAAGGAGAATAATTAGAGAGTCTCAATAGATTATTTATTAGTTTATCTAGTACTCCATGAAGGATTTAATGTGAGAACAGCCAAGGCCAATAGAAATGAAGGTTGAGGACGTTTTAGATGGAGCGAAAAATGGTAAAATAGATGAGATAATGAAGAAGTTCTTAAAATGATACAATTGTAGAGAGCATCTGGTAAAAAGAAAAAGGTAAAAAAGAAAAGGGAAAAACAAAAGAGTCATCAAAGGCATGCAAGAGCTAGGATAGCTTGGAATCAATGTTGTTGCATATGTTCAGATACTTGTACACGACTTATGGTGATTTCTACGGGATGTGATTGAAGTTTGCGCTAGTGTTATATCATGTTCATGTGTATCTATTACTCCACTTGTATATGAATAATTTAGCAGGATTTTATTCTTCAATAATAGGACTGTATTTCCATTAATGTATACATGGTTGGTTGAAATTGGTATTTCTACATACGACATAATTTCAAGAGAAATAGAAATGATCTATGTACAACATTTTTATGTTAAGGCGAGAGTACTAATATACATCAAACTATCAATATTTCTTCTAAATGAAGAAGTGTTCAAATTTATTTTGTTCACTTTAATGAAAAATAGATGATATATACAGAAATAGAAAAGTTAAAATTTTATATTTGTTATTTGACTATGATACAAAAAATTTCGGACCGGTCAATTATATTTGACTCAGATACACATAAACAAACGTTGGAAACTAAAGAAGTGCGTATGAAAAAAGGCGAATGAAGGGTGTATATGCCCCCTACTAGCTTTATCCTGAAGGCCGAAGCTCATCATCTCATGGTCATGGAGGGGACTTCTTTATAGCTAGGTTGATGTGCTTGGCAAGGCAAAGCAAAGCAAAGGCATGTGGCCCCGCCATTGACGGCGTAAAATCCCGTGTCTCCCGCATGGCCTCTGTCACGCCTCTTCCTTATTTCACGTATTAAGAAGTGACCTGATTAAACCCATTAACTAGTGGCTCTGGGCAGCAGTCTTAATTTGGTTGTTAGGGTGCTCCAATATCCCCTAACCTTTTAGTTCTTATATATAGTGTGTTGAATGAGCGATTGTATTCAATTCATACTAGTACCGATCAAATAACTAGCTTTTCAAGGACTCGTACACAAGTTGGAGGCTGAATAAACTTTGGCACCGATCTTAATTCAATTTGAAAAAAATTGTGTGCGATGAGTTTAGATTCAATTGGATTAGGTTCAATTAATTAAATGAATCCAAATTAGTTACAAAGCAGATCAAGTCCAGCTCATGATCTCAGTTCAGTTCAAAGTTCAAGGGGTCTAAAAATATTAGCGCACGTGAAGAGTAATCATCCAGACAACCACTCTCCTAAATGAAGACTATCTCTAATTATACCTATTCTACTTATATCTACCCATCACGTCACCGTTTCAACCAAGGCTCTGTGCCTATAAATTGTAAGTCGTCTCCATATAAGAGGGGTATCTCTCAACATACTTTATGTCATACCCCTACCCTGGATCACAAAGAGTGGGCGGCGGACCGGCCACCAAGGCCTTAACCAACTAATCCTGTGTATAATAAATGTAAAATATGGCGGAAGACAAATAATAAAATGATTCAATTCATCGACCTAATGAACACCAAAGGAATAAACTAAACATCACCAACATCATTATTAAACTCATCTAAAACAATAACTAAACTATAAGGCTCACTACTCTAAAGTTTAAACATGAGCAACATTTTTCCCAAAACAATTAAATATTTGGCTCAACACCGTAAAAGATATTTATTCCTGAAGATCTACAATAAAATAAATCTTCAATTTTTCTAATCCTTTGTCTACCCGGAGAATTACTTCTCTCTCTGATCCTCATCTGAAAAATATTAAATTTTTGGGTGAGCGCAAAGGCCTGTGAATAGCAATCACTCTAATGAGGTGTGAAAATAAATCCCATAGTTTATATACAAAAATAAATTTTAATACATGCATAAGTACAACAAATTGTACCCTAATCTCTCCCACATAATCATGTAAACAAAATAATCTCAATATCACAAATAACTTTATAAATGAAAAGACATTTATAACTCAAAATATTCACACACACTCAGTCTCAAATATATTTGTCAAATCATATTTGTAACCACTAGTCTGATAACTGGTCTCGTCTCTTGTTATCACTAGCCTGATGACTGGTCTCGTCTCTTGTTACCACTAGCCTGATGACTGATCTCATCTCTTGTTACCACTAACCTGATGGCTGGTCCTTATATGCATATCCTTATACCGACCACGCCGGTAAACAATCTCGTTACTATTTAGACCTAGTAAGTCAGTCTCTTTCTCATAAAACATGATTTCAACACACACTAAAACTGTTGTTTTAGTTCCAACGCACACAAAATTTTCCTTTCATCACCAAAACACATTTAAGCAATGATATAAAATCATCCCATAAGTTTTCAAATTCACATGTATAACAATTCACAATTGTANAGACAAGTTGGAGGCTGAATAAACTTTGGCACCGATCTTAATTCAATTTGAAAAAAATTGTGTGCGATGAGTTTAGATTCAATTGGATTAGGTTCAATTAATTAAATGAATCCAAATTAGTNACACAAGTTGGAGGCTGAATAAACTTTGGCACCGATCTTAATTCAATTTGAAAAAAATTGTGTGTGATGAGTTTAGATTCAATTGGATTAGGTTCAATTAATTAAATGAATCCAAATTAGTTACAAAGCAGATCAAGTCCAGCTCATGATCTCAGTTCAGTTCAAAGTTCAAGGGGTCTAAAAATATTAGCGCACGTGAAGAGTAATCATCCAGACAACCACTCTCCTAAATGAAGACTATCTCTAATTATACCTATTCTACTTATATCTACCCATCACGTCACCGTTTCAACCAAGGCTCTGTGCCTATAAATTGTAAGTCGTCTCCATATAAGAGGGGTATCTCTCAACATACTTTATGTCATACCCCTACCCTGGATCACAAAGAGTGGGCGGCGGACCGGCCACCAAGGCCTTAACCAACTAATCCTGTGTATAATAAATGTAAAATATGGCGGAAGACAAATAATAAAATGANCTTGGATCACAAAGAGTGGGCGGCGGACCGGCCACCAAGGCCTTAACTAACTAATCCTGTGTATAATAAATGTAAAATATGGCGGAAGACAAATAATAAAATGATTCAATTCATCGACCTAATGAACACCAAAGGAATAAACTAAACATCACCAACATCATTATTAAACTCATCTAAAACAATAACTAAACTATAAGGCTCACTACTCTAAAGTTTAAACATGAGCAACATTTTTCCCAAAACAATTAAATATTTGGCTCAACACCGTAAAAGATATTTATTCCTGAAGATCTACAATAAAATAAATCTTCAATTTTTCTAATCCTTTGTCTACCCGGAGAATTACTTCTCTCTCTGATCCTCATCTGAAAAATATTAAATTTTTGGGTGAGCGCAAAGGCCTGTGAATAGCAATCACTCTAATGAGGTGTGAAAATAAATCCCATAGTTTATATACAAAAATAAATTTTAATACATGCATAAGNACGTTTGGGTGAGCGCAAAGGTCTGTGAATAGCAATCACTCTAATGAGGTGTGAAAATAAATCCCATAGTTTATATACNATTTTTGGGTGAGCGCAAAGGCCTGTGAATAGCAATCACTCTAATGAGGTGTGAAAATAAATCCCATAGTTTATATACAAAAATAAATTTTAATACATGCATAAGTACAACAAATTGTACCCTAATCTCTCCCACATAATCATGTAAACAAAATAATCTCAATATCACAAATAACTTTATAAATGAAAAGACATTTATAACTCAAAATATTCACACACACTCAGTCTCAAATATATTTGTCAAATCATATTTGTAACCACTAATCTGATAACTGGTCTCGTCTCTTGTTATCACTAGCCTGATGACTGGTCTCGTCTCTTGTTACCACTAGCCTGATGACTGATCTCATCTCTTGTTACCACTAACCTGATGGCTGGTCCTTATATGCATATCCTTATACCGACCACGCCGGTAAACAATCTCGTTACTATTTAGACCTAGTAAGTCAGTCTCTTTCTCATAAAACATGATTTCAACACACACTAAAACTGTTGTTTTAGTTCCAACGCACACAAAATTTTCCTTTCATCACCAAAACACATTTAAGCAATGATATAAAATCATCCCATAAGTTTTCAAATTCACATGTATAACAATTCACAATTGTAAAATATTTAATTGTAACCCCAAACATCAGCATATATCATATATATGAAAAATTCACCCACACGCAACCACAAGTTTAATATAGAAAATCCTCCCAAAAGAAGTAGTAAACTACTCATCTTTATTTCCAAAATCCAATTCAAAGAACTATTTCTCAACCTTAATGCAATCACCACCTAATGCAAAATAGCATATCACAATCAATCCTTATTCCTAACTTTGTCGTTTCGCAATTCTTTATTTAATTTTTATACCTCTCACCCATTGATATATACTTAATATATCTTTTACATATAAATATCCTTTATAATNATCTCTCACCCATTGATATATACTTAATATATCTTGTACATATAAATATCCTTTATAATATGAGGTAATATGGTATGGAAGTATTCTGGACTGTTTAGAAAAAATATTTCTAAAATTTTGGGGTCAAATCCTAATTTTCTAAACTTTGGGGGCCAAAGTATAATTTCCTTGAAAAACGAATTTTCTATTTTCGGGCTTGCCATAAATTTTTCAGAATTATGTTCTTGCAACTTACCAAATAAAAAGGTACTTAAATTAAGTTTAGAAGAATAAAGGGGTCAAAATAAAACTCTTTGAAACTAAAAGAGAATTTTCTGTAATTTTTTGGATTTGGTCCGGCGGTAGAACCTGGAACTAGTATACTTCCTTGCCCCTTTGTTGTCTTTTTGCTTTGTAAGACATTAAACAAATTCTTTAAAGCCTCAAAAATAATAAATCTATATTAGGTCTCAAAACACTTAAATTAACAACTTCCAATAAAACTCATTTATACATTCATCACTATTCTTCACCATATATATATATATATTATTTATCACTATTTATGATAATCTTAATGCTATGTAATTGAATAACTTACAAACTTATCAATCATTAATGAATTCATACCTTTAATGAGTCCACTCTTTTTTTTTTCCTTTTGTTCTTCTTTCTACCTTCTCTCTGTCTCTTTCTTTCTTNTATCAATTATTAATGAATTCATACCTTTAATGAGTCCACTCTTTTTTTTTTCCTTTTGTTCTTCTTTCTACCTTCTCTCTGTCTCTTTCTTTCTTTCTTTCTTTCTCTTTGTCGCCGCCTATTCCTTCCAGCCCAACAATACTAATAATATATATATGAGGCAACTATGGTAGTCAATTTACTTATAAGACACGATAGTTATCTCCCTTTAATGTCACTAAGTCCCTTTAATTTCTTAGAATTATAGCTTTAACCGTAACATATTAGCGTACAACCAATTTTAAATTTTCTAGATAACTTCCTCTCTTTTTATTTAATTAAAAAAAAATTCAAACACATACTTATATTGGTCCTCCAAACTTAGTGTGTCCTGAAGTCGGAACAATTGTGGGTATTTTTCCTTCATCACTTGTTTGCTCTCCTAGGTAACTTCCTTCTCCGAGTGGTTCTTCCACAAAACTTTAACGAGTGGAAAGACCATGTTCCTCAATACTTGTTCTTCTCGATCCATGATCTTCACTGGTACCTCCTCATAAGACAAATCCATTTGCATTTGTAGCAGCTCAACCTCAATTACATGCGATGGATCTGACATATACTTCCTAAGCATTGATACATGAAACACATTATGGATACCAGTCAACTTTGGTGGTAAGGCTAGCATATAAGTCACTGCACCAACTCTTCCTAGAATCTCGAAGGATCCAATATACCTTGGACTCAATTTCCCCTTTTTTACCAATTCTCATAATTCTTTTCCAAGATAACACCTTTACGAATACATGATCGCCCTCTTGAAATTCTAAGTCTCTCTTTCAATTGTCCACATAACTTTTTTGTCTACTCTGAGCAACCCGAAGTCTTTTTTGAATCAACTGTATTTTATCTGTGGTCTCTTGTACTATCTTTGGCTCATATATCTTTCTTTCCCCGACTTCAGCCCAACAAATTGAAGATTTGCATTTTCGCTCATATAAAGTCTCATACGGTGTCATGTCAATGCTAGCTTGAAAGCTATTAATATAAGCAAACTTAACTAGTGGTAAATACTCTTCCCAAGAACCCTTTAAGTCAAGCACAAGGCATGTCTTCCAATATTTGAATAACTCTCTCCGACTGTCCATCTGTCTGTGGGTGGTAAGTTGTACTAAATCTCAACTCGATGCCCATAGCCTTTTGTAAACTACNATAAGCACAAGACATGTCTTCCAATATTTGAATAACTCTCTCCGACTGTCCATCTGTCTGTGGGTGGTNAAGGCATGTCTTCCAATATTTGAATAACTCTCTCCGACTGTCCATCTGTCTGTGGGTGGTAAGTTGTACTAAATCTCAACTCGATGCCCATAGCCTTTTGTAAACTACCCCAAAACCTTGAGACAAATCGAGAATTTCTATCTGAAACAATCGACACTGGGGCTCCATGTAATTTCACAATCTCTTTTACATAAAGTTTAGAAAATTTCTCCAATGAATAAGTAGTCCTCACATGCAAGAAGTGTGTGGACTTTGTCAATCTGTCCACCACAACCCAAATAGAATCAAGTCCACTCAGAGTCTTGGGTAGCCCACTCACGAAATCCATGGTAATGTGCTCCCACTTCCATTCAGGGATAGGAAGTGGTTGCAATAATCCTCCTGGCCTTTGGTGTTCTGCCTTCACTTTTTGACATGTCAAATACTTAGACACAAAGTCAGCCACTTCCCTCTGCATATTATTCCACCAAAATATCTCTTTCAAGTCTTGATACATCTTTGTACTTCCCGAATGAATTGTGAAACAAGAGTAATGGGCCGCCTCCATCACTTGTTTCTTGATCTCTAGGTCATTAGGTATGCATACTCGATCCCCAAATCTCAACACTCCATCTGCCACCCGAAAATCAATCTTCTCACCTTGCTCTGTTTCTTCTAGAATCTTCACTAAATTCGGGTCATTTAGTTATGCCTCCTTTATTCGATCTAGCAAGGTAGGCCGAACTTGCAAGTTTGCTACAAAAACATTAGTCTCAGGTATCCCTACCTCAACCTTTGCCTCTTCAAGATCCCTTACAAGTTATTTTTGTCAAGTAAGCAAAGAGGTTATGCTCCCTGTAAACTTTCTACTTAGTGCATCTGCCACCACATTTGCTTTCCTTGGATGATAGTGCAAATTTACATCATAGTCTTTGATTAGCTCTAGCCATCTTTGTTGTCTCATGTTCAGTTCTTTCTGTGTAAATAAATACTTAAGACTCTTATGATCTGTATATATCTCACATGTCTTCCCATACAAATAGTGCCTCCATATCTTCAGTGCAAACACAACAGTTGTCAACTCTAAATCATGTGTTGGATAATTCTGCTCATAAGGTTTCAACTACCTAGAAGCATAAGCCACAACCTTCCCGTGCTGTATCAATACACAACCCAACCCTTTCCCCAAAGTATCATAGTAGATATCATACCCACCNGTTGCATCAATACACAACCCAACCCTTTCCCCAAAGTATCATAGTAGATATCATACCCACCATTATCTGTAGGTATAGTAAGAACTGGAGCAGACACCAACCTTTCCTTTAAGTCATTGAAACTGTTTTCACATTCATCAGTCCATTGAAAATCTACCTTTTTCTGGGTCAACTAGGTCAATGGAATGGCAAGTTTGAAGAAATCCTCGACAAATTTCCTTTAATACCCTACCAAACCCAAGAAACTACGTACCTCAGTAGCATTCGTCGGTCGAGGCCAATCTTTAACTGTTGTCACCTTCTGAGGATCCACTGACACCCCTTCATTAGAAATCACATATCCCAAAAACGATACAATAGTCAGCCAAAACTCACATTTCTTGAACTTGACATAAAGCCTTCGGTCCTGAAGAGTCTGTAGAACAATTTTTAAATATTGCTCATGTTCCTCAAGACTCTTCAAGTACACCAAAATATCATCAATAAATACTACTATAAATTGATCCAAGTACTACTTGAACACCATATTCATGAAATCCATAAAGGCTGCTGGTGCATTGGTTAGCCCAAATGGCATCACAAGAAATTCATAGTGTCCATTACGGGTACGAAAAACAGTCTTAGGCACATCCTCCACCTTTATCTTCAATTGGTGGTAACCCGTTCGAAGGTCAATCTTCGAGAATACTTTAGCACTTCTTAGTTGGTCAAACAAATCATCAATGCGGGGAAGAGGATATTTATTCTTGATGGTTACTTTGTTCAACTCCCTATAGTCAATGCAAAGTCTCATGCTTCCATCTTTCTTTTTCACGAACAATACTGGTGCGCCCCATGGTGACACACTAGGCCGAATAAATCCCAAATCTAACAACTCTTGAAGTTGCACCTTCAGCTCTCTAAGCTCCTCAAGAGACAACCTCTTATTTCTCGTATCTATAATGTTAGCAATGTATCCTTGACAACCGTTTCTCAACAATCTTCAAGTTTGTACTATAGAGACAAGGTTGGGGAAAGAAATAATTCATGTCCCCTCAAAACTAAATTTTGTATGATTAGGAGGATGAAACACAACTCTCTTTTTAAAACAATCAACTGTTGCATGGTGTGCAGCTAACCAGTCCATACCCAAGATTACGTCAAAACCGTTAAGTTCTAAGAGTATTAAATCAACTAGTAATTAATTATCCTCAATGTGGACCCTACACTCTGGGTACACGACATCTCCTAACTTAGAACCACCTGTAGGAATAGTCACAATCAAATCAAACTCAATTGCTTTGGGTTCAACACCTAATCTCATTGCTACTCTAAGAGACACAAAAGAATGTGTAGACCCCAGATCAATAAGTACTTTAAATGCATGCTCACAAATAAGTAAAGTACTTGAGACTACGGAATTAGAATATTGTGGGCTCTTTGGTGTCATTGCATAGTCTCTCCCAAACCTTTGTTCCTTCTACTGCCCTTGTTTCTGTTGACCCTGTTTTAATGCACCATCTGTCTTAGCCTACTAATCCCTACACTGGTTGGGAGACAAAACTTTACAATGTGTCCTTGTTGGTTGCACTTGAAACATGTCACCTCCATCTATTCACTAGTTTGTTTGTTTCCTTGAGCACTTCAACAATTTTTTGCTGAGTGTCTTAACTTGCCACAATGGAAGCAAAGAAGTTGTTCCCAATTGGTCCTATAACACGGCTTATCCCCATGGAATCTCCTACACTTCTGACACTTTTCTAGCTATTCAGTGCCCTTTTGCCCTGTAGATCTTGGTGCAAAAGGCCCAGATGATGAAGTACCCCCTGTCTACTCTTCTTGAAATTGTGGGAACCACTCCTAAAGTCACCTCCTAAGCCTGTTCTCTTTTTTTCTTCCCTGTCCCTGTCCCTTTTCTTTTCATTGCCCTTTTTTGTTCTCGAGCCTTGCAAACAACCTCTTGATATGTTGGTAGTTCCAAGGCAATTAGTTTCTCCTTAATGCTCCACTTTAGATCTCTTTCAAACTTCTTTGCTTTATGTCTCTCATCTATTAGCATGTGCATGTCTTGCCTTGCTAATTTTGTAAATTTCTCCTCGTACTCACCAACTGTCATGCCCCCCTGAGCTAAATTCATGAATTCTTGTGCCAAACAATCCTTCTCTACCTGTGGAAAATATCTCTCCAAGAATCCAATCTTAAACTGCTCTCAAGTTATTGGAGTAGTCGGGTATCTCTTCACTTCCTTCTCCATCCTCTACCAATGTTCTGCTTCATCTTTAAACATAAAAGCTACATAACCCACTTTCTTACCATCATCACACCTTGAGACCTCTAGAATTTTCTCAATATCCATAATCCAACTCTCTGCATCCGTAGGGGTAGTAGTCCCTGTGAAAGTAGGCGCCATCCTCTTAAACTCCTCAATGCTAAGTTCCTTCTGACCCTTTGGCCCTTCAAGGATCTTTGTGATTTCCTACAAGGCCTTCCCAATATCCCTATAGACATTTAGTGGTGGCTTATCATTTGTAATCATAGGAACGTCGTTAGTGTCAGTCCTATCGTTTGCAGCACTCTTACTTGTCTTTCTTGCAGCCATCTATACTTGCTACAAAATACGAAACAAACTAACTTGTCTTAATCACCAAAGCAATAATACTATGCAGTAGTATCATCATTCCACATCTCTCAAACCAAATCAATTAAACCCTAAATAATTCTTAAGATTCAACTTAATCTTCTGGTAATTTATAAACCTATGCTCTGATACCAAACTTGTCACACCCCCACCCCGGATCACAAAGGGTGGGCGGCGGACCGACTACCAAGGCCTTAACCTATTAACTCTGTGTATAATAAATGCAAAATACAGCGACAGACAAATAATAAAAGTGATCTAATTCATCGACCTAATGAACATTAGAAGAATAAACTAAACATCACTAACATCATTATTAAACTCATGTAAAACAATAACTAAACTATAAGGCTCACTACTCTAAAGTCTAAACATGAGCAACATTATTCCCAAAATAATTAAATATTTGGCTCAAAGTCATAAAATATATTTATTCCTGAAGACCTACAATAAAATAAATCTTTAATTCTTCTAATCCTTTGTCTACCCGAGGACTTACTCCTCCCCCTGATCCTCACCTGAAATATATTAAATGTTTGGGTAAGCGCAAAGACCAATGAATAGTAACTACCTCTAATGAGGTGTGAAAATAAATCTTACAGTTTATATACAAAAATAAACTTTGATACATACATAAGTACAACAAATTGTATTCCAATCTCTCTCACATAATCATGTAAACAAAATAATCTCAATATCACAAATAACTTTATAAATGAAAAGACATTTATAACTCAAAATACTCACACACACACACACACACTTAGTCTCAAATACATTTGTCAAATCATGTTTGTTATCACTTGTCTGGTAACTGACATCATCTCTTGTCATCACTAACCTGATGACTGGTTTCGTCTCTTGTTACCACTAGCCTGATAATTGGCCCTATCTGCACATCCCTATACCGACCACACCGATATACAATCTCGTTACCATTTAGACCTGGTAACTCAGTCTCATTCTCATAAAACATGATTTCAACACACACTAAAACTGTTGTTTTAGTCCCAACGCACACAAAATTTCTCTTTCATCACCAAAACACATTTAAGCAATGATATAAAATCATTCCATAAGTTTTTCAAATTCACATGTATAACAATTCACAATTGCAAAACATTTAATTGCAACCTCAAACATCAACATATATCATATATGTGAAAAATTCATCCACACGCACTCATAAGTTTAATATAGAAAATCCTCCCAAAAGAAGTAATAAACTACTCACTTTGATTTCTAAAATCCAATTCAAAGAACTCTTTCTTAACCTTAATGCAATCACCACCTAATTCAAAATAACATATCACAACCAATCCCTATTTCTAACTTCGTCGTTTCGCGATTTTATATTTCATTTTTATACCTCTCACTTATTGATATACACTTAATATATCTTGTACATATAAATATCCTTAATATATATGTATAAAACGTATTTCTTATCACTATTTATGATAATCTTAATATTATGTAATTGAATAACTTACAAACTTATCAATGATTAATGAATTCATACCTTTAATGAGTCCACTCTTTTTTTTTTTTTTTTCCTTTTGTTCTTCTTTCTTCCTTCTCTCTGTCTCTCCCTTTCTTTCTTTCTCTTTGCCGCNCTCTTTTTTCTTTTTTTTTTTCCTTTTGTTCTTTTTTCTTCCTTCTCTCTGTCTCTCCCTTTCTTTCTTTCTCCTTGCCGCCGCCTATTCCTTCTAGCTCAACAATACTAATAATATATATGAGGCAACTAGGGCAGTCAATTTACTTATAAGACACGATAGTTATCTCCCTTTAATGTCACTCAAGTCCCTTTAATTTCTTAGAATTACAGTTTTAACCGTAACATATTAGCGTACAACCAATTTTAAATTCTCTAGATAACTTCCTCTCTTTTTATTTATTTGTAAAAAAAAAAATTCAAACACATACTTGTATTGGGCAATTCACTTTACACAGTTATCTCTCTCATAACTATCAAGAGCATACTCTTGTTCTCTGTCACCTACTACTTCATCAATAAAGACCACCGGCCACCTACTACTTCATCAATAAAGATTACCGGTTATTTTTGTCGTCTTTAAAGTGGAGTAGCTCNAATTCAAACACATACTTGTATTGGGCAATTCACTTTACACAGTTATCTCTCTCGTAACTATCAAGAGCATACTCTTGTTCTCTGTCACCTACTACTTCATCAATAAAGACCACCGGCCACCTACTACTTCATCAATAAAGATTACCGGTTATTTTTGTCGTCTTTAAAGTGGAGTAGCTCACTCTGACTGAACCACTATACACCATCAACCACTGTTATCGTCTTTAAAATGAAGTATGTCACTCTGATTGAACCACTATATATATATATTCGACATGTGAGACATAAATCTACTTTTGTGGATCATCAATGTTCTCATGGGAGCACCCTCAATCTCTAACCACAATGAAAGTGGAACTAATTCTCATGTTTGCATACATGCACACATTCTTCATACTGACTACTATTTACCTGGTCAGGCCATACTCAGAGTGGATGATGAGAGCCATACTCTTACAAGTTAATTATCTAATCCCAATTTCCACAACCTTTTTATGATCTTATAATCCTAATGTATGATATAGTCTGTTCATTATATATCTAACTGTTGTCTTTCGTGATAAAAACGAGACTATAAAAGGAATGGAAGTGAGAATTCGATCCATGACAATCGCTAGATAACACCATTCAAAAAAAAAAACACAAAAAACAATTACACTCAACTAAATAGTTTAAACACTCGGTAAAAGTTGAAGTTTCATAATTTGTATTCTTCAATTTCATTAAACAAATGACAATCCTCTACTTTTATTAGGTTTTTGGCGTGTTCCAAATTCACACTATATAAGTTGAACAAAATTCTTGGGGTAGTTAAGAGATGGTGACATTACAGCAGCGGCATTACTCTTATTTTAATTGCAGGCATATTATGCAGGTCAATTGACTTCCACTAATATTTGGTTTATTGGTTATAGACATTAATACTGGGCCAATACATATTATATTGGACCCACCACAACCCATTGAATCTGGTACTCCACGATTTCAACCACCACATGCACGTGAGAGATGAGTGTTAACTCTGATATGTTGTTATTAACGAATTATGAAATTAATATGGTTATTAAATATCTATAATAAATAATATAGATTAATATTAAATATTCAGAACACACTAATAAAAAAAATTTCATAAATCTAAACATGAACTCCACAACCATAGAAATAACAATAAAACAATATAAATAACATAATATATGAATTACACAAATACAATACGATTGACCCACATCTTCTGCTTACCGAAAAAAAAAGAAAAAGTCTCAATAGAAAGATAGATTTACCCATCAAAGATACATTTGTTTTACACACGACAAGACAATTAGTGAGTAGATAGATGGATTGAGGACACAATATAATATTAAGTGTAAAATATATTTTTTTTTGTCCCCAAATTATATGTTTATTTTAAGTTTGTTACAAATATTTTAATTATATCAATTTGATCTTTTAACTTTTTAATTTGGGTTATTTTTGGTCTAATCAAAAACAATAATAAAAATTTACTAATAAAAATCGTCACGAGCATCTCACATGATCACACCAAGTGTGGTCACGTGAACATTTCTGTCAATCAATTCAAATTGTCATTTGCAATTCGACTCAAATGACACAAATTAANCTTTAAAGTGAAGTATGTCACTCTGATTGAACCACTATATATATATATTCGACATGTGAGACATAAATCTACTTTTGTGGATCATCAATGTTCTCATGGGAGCTCCCTCAATCTCTAACCACAATGAAAGTGGAACTAATTCTCATGTTTGCATACATGCACACATTCTTCATACTGACTACTATTTACCTGGTCAGGCNCGTCTTTAAAATGAAGTATGTCACTCTGATTGAACCACTATATATATATATTCGACATGTGAGACATAAATCTACTTTTGTGGATCATCAATGTTCTCATGGGAGCTCCCTCAATCTCTAACCACAATGAAAGTGGAACTAATTCTCATGTTTGCATACATGCACACATTCTTCATACTGACTACTATTTACCTGGTCAGGCCATACTCAGAGTGGATGATGAGAGCCATACTCTTACAAGTTAATTATCTAATCCCAATTTCCACAACCTTTTTATGATCTTATAATCCTAATGTATGATATAGTCTGTTCATTATATATCTAACTGTTGTCTTTCGTGATAAAAACGAGACTATAAAAGGAATGGAAGTGAGAATTCGATCCATGACAATCGCTAGATAACACCATTCAAAAAAAAAAACACAAAAAACAATTACACTCAACTAAATAGTTTAAACACTCGGTAAAAGTTGAAGTTTCATAATTTGTATTCTTCAATTTCATTAAACAAATGACAATCCTCTAGTTTTATTAGGTTTTTGGCGTGTTCCAAATTCACACTATATAAGTTGAACAAAATTCTTGGGGTAGTTAAGAGATGGTGACATTACAGCAGCGGCATTACTCTTATTTTAATTGCAGGCATATTATGCAGGTCAATTGACTTCCACTAATATTTGGTTTATTGGTTATAGACATTAATACTGGGCCAATACATATTATATTGGACCCACCACAACCCATTGAATCTGGTACTCCACGATTTCAACCACCACATGCACGTGAGAGATGAGTGTTAACTCTGATATGTTGTTATTAACGAATTATGAAATTAATATGGTTATTAAATATCTATAATAAATAATATAGATTAATATTAAATATTCAGAACACACTAATAAAAAAAATTTCATAAATCTAAACATGAACTCCACAACCATAGAAATAACAATAAAACAATATAAATAACATAATATGTGAATTACACAAATACAATACGATTGGCCCACATCTTCTGCTTACTGAAAAAAAAAAGAAAAAGTCTCAATAGAAAGATAGATTTACCCGTCAAAGATACATTTGTTTTACACACGACAAGACAATTAGTGAGTAGATAGATGGATTGATGACACAATATAATATTAAGTGTAAAATATATATTTTTTTGTCCCCAAATTATATGTTTATTTTAAGTTTGTTACAAATATTTTAATTATATCAATTTGACCTTTTAACTTTTTAATTTGGGTTATTTTGGTCTAATCAAAAGCAATAATAGAAATTTACTAATAAAAATCGTCACGAGCATCTCACATGATCACACCAAGTGTGGTCAAGTGAACATTTCTGTCAATCAATTCAAATTGTCATTTGCAATTCGACTCAAATGACACAAATTAAGAAGTTGAGAAATTAAATTGATATAATTCAAAGATAAGGGACTCAATTAACACAAAGTGCTTACTTGAACGACTACTACTGTATTTTGCCTAATATAGTAATATTAAGTAATTAACTAAAGTTTGGTTAATAAGTTTTGTTTAATCTAGTCTCAGTCCACTTTTTGAAAGGGAGAGCAGTTGTGTTGGGTTGGGGTGAGGAGTTTCAGTTGGTGATGGTGTTGAGGATATTGGGAGTGAGGAGGACAAGTGAGGGTACAACAGTAATTTCACAACCGCCGCTGCCGCTGCTGGTGGCTCTCTCATGGTTGATACTTGGCATCATCTCCGGTGGTGATGGTCGTCGGAGAGGAGGAGCGATCATCTTCGTTGAGGGCACTGGAAGTGGCAACGGAAGGAGCGGCGGTATTTTCGGCCTCGTCGGTGGTGGCGGAGGATTTTTGGGTATCGGAGGAGTAGGCTCGCCTCCTAATGTCGGAATAGCTCTCGCTGTGACGGCCATGGCTGGTCTCGCCTTGGCCGCCACTCTCGTCTACTCTCATAGGTAAAACTCAAATCAAATCAATTGAAAAGATCCCCAAATCGTCATCAAAATCAACTTTTGAAACCCTATAAAATCAGTAAGCCGATCCAAACGGAGACATATCGACATATATATAGAGTATATTGATGATGTTGCAACAGAAACCCTTGATGAGAGCTCTCCGGCGGAGTCACACTTCGTCACCGTCGTCATCTTCATCAAATTCCTCTTCGCCGTCGTCATCATGGATTCATTTGAGATCGGTTCTCTTAGTCGTTGCTTCCTCGTCCTCCTCACCAGTTTCCACTGATCGGTGAGTTAATTGATTTTTCCTCCATCCTTCGTTTTTTGATTCCCAGTTAAAAAAAACAGGAAGAAAATATTTTCGCCATTTTCTGTCTCCCTATTTGCTCAACTGATCTCGATCTTATAGTTTGCGTCGATTGCTCCACGCCACCTTTCTTACCTATCTCCCATGTGATGTAGGTCCTCCTCCTTGATTTTTCCCCATTATAAGTGTTTGTAAATATTTACTCTAACAAGAGGTCTATTTAATTTGATACTCGTTTTGGAATTTTCATGACAATGTGGAATTTGTAGCGAAGTTGTATTTTTGTTATACTCAACACATCATTTTTGGCACTCATAAATCCCCAGATGCTTTGTTATATGATTCCTCATTACATTTCTTGGTGAACCAAGTGGGTGGAAGCAAAGATTTTATCCTTTCCTTCTCGGCTTTGCCATTGACCTCCTGGTAATTTGGTTGGGTTATCAAGGCAACCACTTCAACTTTGTGTTGTGCTAGTAGGGATATATTATGTATGCTAAAAAACAACTTATTCCTCCTGTTTTTCCAATTTGNGTCATTGACCTCCTGGTAATTTGGTTGGGTTATCAAGGCAACCACTTCAACTTTGTGTTGTGCTACTAGGGATATATTATGTATGCTAAAAAACAACTTATTCCTCCTGTTTTTCCAATTTGCTTCTGTCATCTGTTATCATGGTTCTTTGGATAGCAAATTATATATTTTGTTTATCTGTCTGCAGGGGTAGTCTTAAATCACCATGGTCTCGGAGGAGAAGGAAACATGCTCTTCTGCTCAAGCAGTGGAAAATTTTATTTAATTCAGACGGAAGACTCTGTGATGGTGGAGTCAAGTTTTTGAAGAAAGTTCGGAGTGGAGTATGTTACTAACTTGTATAAGCCTACAAGTTCTTAATTGATGTATACACCACCTTATTTGCATTTAGCATTAGCTATTTCCTCTTGCATTGTTCCACATGGCTATTATTGTTATCGTTGTTGATGTTTTGACCCTTAATATCTTTGATGCAGGGTGTTGATCCAAGTATAAGGGCCGAGGTTTGGCCTTTCCTTCTTGGCGTGTAAGTATCTCATCATGTCATTTACATATATGTGCATTTTCTGTCAGGATAAATAGAAGATTCTCCGAAAGGCCGTCAAGATGAGAAGTGTACAAGGGGTATTGAAGATAAAACCCATTCAATTCTGGGACCGTCAAGCATCCCTGTTATTTGATGAGATGCATATTGCAGTTTTTTTAAAAAGTACTTGATTATTTGATAATCAAGTACTTTCTTTTTATTTATTCCCCTAATTTTATTTTTGTTGTATGAAATACTTTTGGATAGACCTATTATTGGGCCAGTAAGTTGTGGGTTAGATTTCAATCTGCTATGAAATTTTCTTGAATTTCATAGTGTTGAAATGAAAAGGTGGCACTTGGATTTAAAATCTATCTGGTTTTCATTTGTTTTAAAATTTATTACTCGCGACGGTCTTGTGCAATGCACAGAATCCCCATCCCACTCTATACATTTTTGATATTATGGAAAAATTACCCATTAAAACCACATCCCACCCCATCCCATTTTTGATATTATGGAAAGCTACCGGTTAATAGGTTCGACTAATTTTTTTTAAAGATGAGTGCTTGAGTAGTTTCATGGGCAATAAAGGTGGGAGTGGTAACATGGTTACATAACTTGGAGGAATTTGATTGGATAAAGGCATGAGTTAAAAAGGCTTCCCAAGCCTCTCCACTTAGTTTGATTCCTTTATATAATTGTATTGTTATTGCGTTTAGTATATTGGCCTTTGTTTTGTCAGGTACTAGTCATTATGTTATGGTTTATTGGATGAGTATAATTCATTCAATTTTTTCTTACAGCCTGTTTTGATAAAGTTATTTAGAAAGAAGTGGAAGGGAAAGAATGGGATGATTATACTTTTTTGGCCATTTCGATGTATCATAGGAGGAAAGGAGAGAAATGGGAGGACCANTGGATAAAGTTATTTAGAAAGAAGTGGAAGGGAAAGAATGGGATGATTACACTTTTTTGGCCATTTCGATGTATCATAGGAGGAAAGGAGAGAAATGGGAGGACCAGATAATCATCCTTGACTCACTTTTTCCCCCACTCAGAAGTGGGAGGAAATAGATAGAAAATGAGTCAGTGGCTACCCATTTGCTTCTTATTTGTTATAACAAGTCCTTTTTAATTGTGTTATTTCTGCTTATAGAATCGGACAGATTTTCCTGTCTTTTCTTTTAATATTCCATCCAACCAATGGGAGGAGTATTCATTCTCTTTTTGTTTCTTGTCTCTCAAAATTCCCTGGCCCTAAAATTGGATTCTCATCTTTTCTTTTCTCTTCCATAGAGATGACATTATCCTCTCTTTTCTCTTCTCTCCTGAACCCCCACATGAAACGTTACTGCATTTGCTTGGTGGCTTCAATGCTGGGCGGTATATCATAATATCTTTTAAAATATGGCTACGTTCTTTTGCCCCTATATTTCCTTGAAATTACTGGCTACTAGGTATTCGTAAATGCTTATGTTACCATTGTACTTTGTGGTGCCTGATATAATTTGTTCTTGTACGTCTATGTTGCTTTGGTGATACACACGAAAGATTTTCTAATTTCTGACCAGGTGCTCTGTTTTACAGCTACGACTTGAACAGTTCTAAGGAAGATAGAGATTTGATTAGAACTCTGAAGAGGTATTTCTTGTTCTTATGGCCTTCCTCACTCACATCCATCAGTGATTTTTTTTACTGTAACTGTGGCCGAGAAAGTGGTGTAATGCATTTGGCAAACATCATCTCACTTTCTTTTGCATCCTGACTTCAATTTTAATACTTACATCTATATATTTCCATAACAGAAAAGAATATGAGACCTTGCGGAGACAATGCCGACAAATCCTAGAATGCAATGATGAGAATTTCAAGTTGAGAGAAACTTCTGGAACCAAAGACGACAGCGGTGACCTTAGTCAAGTTGGTTATTCTCCTGGATCAGAAGAAGTTGGTAGTGCCTTGGATTCCCTTTCTGCTGAGGGAGTGAGCCCTGTTGATGAGGATACCAACCACCCTGTCTTCGGATCAGCCCTTGGAACATCTAACACGGTAGTGGAACAAGATGGGGGTGAGAGTGGAATCACTTGTGAAAATGCCTCTGAAGCTAGCACAGAATCATCTGAATCTGAATCTGACTCCTCTGAAGATCCTGAGAACACACAACCTTCATTTGCTGAAGGAAGAGCCGAAGGACCTGTTATTAATGAGCATGCTGAAGTGAATACTACTTTCTCCAAGTCAGGATGTGGATTAGAATCCCACACAGCTGAAGATTTTGCTACATGGCAGCGGATCATCCGCCTTGATGCCGTGAGGGCAAATGCTGAATGGATTATATACACGCCATCCCAAGCTGCAGTGTCAGAGATCAAGGCACAGCGAATGGCTGAGAGTGTTGGGTTGAAGGATTATGACCACTTAGAGCCATGTAGAATCTTCCATGCTGCTCGTCTAGTTGCCATACTTGAAGCCTATGCACTATATGATTCTGAGATTGGTTACTGCCAGGGGATGAGTGATCTACTCTCTCCAATTATTTCAGTTATTGAGCATGACCATGATGCCTTCTGGTGCTTTGTCGGTTTCATGAGGAAAGCTCGGCATAACTTCTGCCTTGATGAGGTGGGAATCCGAAGGCAGTTGACCATCGTGTCTAAGATTATCAAATGCAAGGACTCTCAACTTTACAGGCACCTGGAGAAGCTTCAAGCAGAGGATTGTTTTTTCGTGTACAGGATGGTGGTGGTTCTCTTCAGGAGGGAGTTGAATTTTGAACAGACACTTTGCCTCTGGGAGGTGATGTGGGCAGATCAGGCAGCAATTAGGGCTGAGATTGCCAAGTCTGCATGGGGTAGGATGAGGCTAAGAGCCCCTCCTACTGATGATCTGCTGCTTTACGCAATAGCGGCCTGTGTGCTTCAGAAGAAGAAGCTGATCATAGAGAAGTATAGCAGCATGGATGAAATCATGAAGGAATGCAATAGCATGTCTGGACATCTGGATGTCTGGAAGCTTCTAGATGATGCTCATGACTTGGTGGTGACTCTCCATGACAAGATTTAAGAAAACCTTAATCGAAGGCCTTGACTCACTTTGTTGTTCTTTGACCGCTTTTCCATTTTTATTTTGTTATTGCATTCTCTGCCTACCTCTTTGAAACTGCGGAGATCTTCAATTTTCTCTACGCGATAGTCTATTCCTGTATGAAGTAAGTTACGGAATTCATCATGTAATGTAATGCCCGCACTCGGAGCTCATTCAGAGTGATGGTGGCAGCACACAATCAAGTAAATTGGAATGACGAAATCCATTTTTCTTTCCTCTGGACTTTGCAGTTTTCAATGCCATATGTATGTGTCAAATATGGCAAAAAGGACAAGAGGCTTATAAGCAATTTTTGGTTGAACTACAAAAGAAAAAGAAAGAGATTGAGTAGTGCGTTTAAAAGGGTAATGCTATCTATGTTTATCAAATTTTTTTTTTTTAAATGTCTGTCTCAAATGACGTTAAATAAGTGAGTTTCATTAACATTTAGCCGTGGAAATTATGTCACATCACAAATGATAAAATATTTGGTAAAAAAAAATTTGGTAAGCACCCCGTTTAGTGTAGTCCTGTGAAATGAACTCAGCAACTTGAATCAATAGCCGATTTCAATATTTAAATCAGTGTGGGAAGCTCATTAGATGTCACAAAGCAAATGACAAAATCTTCCTCTACTCCTGACCAAAGTACAAATGAGAATGTCCATCACTGAATCTGNTGAATCAATAGCCGATTTCAATATTTAAATCAGTGTGGGAAGCTCATTAGATGTCACAAAGCAAATGACTAAATCTTCCTCTACTCCTGACCAAAGTACAAATGAGAATGTCCATCACTGAATCTGGAAAAATACCTAAATACCTTTATTATTTCAACTAATTTTCACTACAATGCCCTCTCTCTACTTCTACCTCTCCCATCCGCCGCCCACAAAAAAGGATTGTCGTCCTTGCAACTACCATCACACAGGCAGCAACCACCGTTGCAAGCCGTCACCACAGCCACTAACCACCATCACCATTACCATTGCACAACCACTATTGCCACTCCACCACCACCACCACCACCAAATCAAAATTAAAAAATAATAAACAAAAAAATCCCTAATTTGAAAAAAAAAAAAAAAAGGGAGTTTTGCAGAGTGTTGAAAACAGGGGCAAATTGTTGCAAAGCGGAGAAATCAGAGAAGAATTTCGGAATCAATTTCAATGGAGAATTTCAAAGGCGAATTCATTGGTGAGGAGTGGGTCTACACACGGTGCGGGTGGGGTAGGGGTGTATCGGTGTTGCAGATGATGGGTTTGGCTGGGGACGGAGGGGATTGCTTGGAGAGAGAGAGAGAGAGAGAGAGAGAGAGAGAGAGGATATGAATTATGTTCTGATCAATTACTATCAATCCAAGGCAAACAACAGTTAGGTTAATGAATTATGTTGAAATAATATTATTTGTAATAGAAATGCAGCCGCTCCACTCTTCCCTTTCCCAGTTTCCCTGCCCTTTTCCTCCTACCAAACAAAAGAAAGTCCACACGCTATTTTTCCCGCGTACCAAAACATGAGCAGCACTGAGATATTTATTATCATTGAGGTCGACCAGACTACAAGCACACATCTGGTGTTTGGGTGCCAAATTCAGGTGCTGGGTGGGTGCCATAATTCTGATGTTAGCCCATGAGGGATCAATTACACAAACGCCATCAGCCAAAATTCAATGAAAGATTAAGACAGACTCACCTGCAGTTAAAAGCCAATATGATGCATTTCAATCTCGTTTGGTAGTATACTTACATTCATCATCTTTGTGTGACTCATTTTTTCCCCTCAACAGAATTACTTTAGGGGACCTCAAAGTCCTTTACACACCAACTTAAGACACTTAGAACAAAGTTTAAAAACAGACCTATCTTTATAAAGAGGGTGGGCTTTGGTGCTACGCAAAGTAGTGCTTCATTATAATTTGAGCTTCAAGGGTGGTTCGAGTCACAGAAATAGTATCTCCACATG
Source organism: Ilex paraguariensis (assembly GCA_963454935.2). Taxonomy (NCBI): domain Eukaryota; kingdom Viridiplantae; phylum Streptophyta; class Magnoliopsida; order Aquifoliales; family Aquifoliaceae; genus Ilex; species Ilex paraguariensis. The sequence goes on along the minus strand of CAUOFW020004835.1, from coordinate 1,302,856 downwards.
CAGAAATAAGGCTGTATACATCTTGTTCCCTCTCTAGACCTTGCAGTGATAGAAGTCTGGTGGAGTTGAGCCACCCTTTATTTTAACTATCACTAAGAAGCCAAGAATTTCATACAAATGGGGGGAGTGATTTTAGCCAAGGCAAGAAATGATGCAGGAAGGATCCACATACTTTCACCGCAGATTAAACCAGAAGCAACTGCTGGAACCATCAGCTCTGCCTTCTGATTGTTAAGCTTTTGCCATGCAAACACAACCAGAGTACCAATACTCATGTCTATAGCGAAGTAAGCGCCAACTAAGAAGGGTACTGCCATGGCCATTGGTATTGGCATCCACTTCCCTATCTTCTTCGGAGAAAAGTCTTTCACAAGGTTAATTACAATTGCAAAGGCAAAGAAACCGTAACAAAGTTGCAAGCAGTGCTGGGGCAAAGCTGAGAAGCCTTCAACACCAAGAATCGCCATGTTTCTGTAAATTATTGCAAAAGGAGCCTTAAACTCTCCATTTGGATTGCCCACATCAAACGCTTTGTAGAATAGAAAGAAGCTGAGTGGGGCCACTATGCAACCTATAGCTGTGCCAATGGCCTGACTCAGAAGCATTGCCCGAGGGGACGTGAAAGTAAGATGACCTGTTTTGAAATCTTGCATCAGATTGCAAGAAACAGAAACAACAGACTTGATCAGACCACACCCAGCCATCCCTGCCACCACGCCGTGTTCTTTTCCAGCCAATGCAGCTAGCACAAATAGACCCACTTTACCATAATTGTATGCCATATTTATATCAGTCAGACCAGCTCCATATGCATTGCAGAAGGCTAGAGATGGTGCAAAAACGTAGGCTACGATGACATAATACCACTTAATCTCAGGGAATATGAACGGAATGGCAATGATAGAAATAATGGCGAAGGCGACGTAGCCAACAGCTCCTATCCACATGGGAATGGTTTCTCTGATGAAGACTTCGTCTTGTTTTAAATCACCAAGGGCCTTGTTCTGGCTACCAGCAGCTGCAATGGTCATGCAATTTTCGGCAAATCAATAAATTCAACCAGATTACAAGCTAACATAACAGTTGTCATTTTTTACAAATACGCGTCAAACCATTTTATAGCATTTTTCTCTCCTTCAGCAAGGGCCCAAAAGGCTCCCCAATTTACCTGAGTTGAGGTTTTTTTGTTTCAATCTCCCGTGGATATTTATGAGTGTGAAGAGCATGATCTTGATGAAATTATAAAGGCCATCTCCTAGAATGAGAGCAATGGGGACAAAAACCTGCCAAAAAACACATGTAAATAATGAAAGTCAAAAAAAATTGTGTTGTGTTGTGTTGTATGTGTGTGTGAGACAGAGAGAGATCTAGAGAGAGAGGATTTAGGGACCTTGTAACCATTTAGACTCTTCATACTGGTTTCTGGTAAATCAGCAGGAAACCAATCTCCTTTAAGTTTATGAATAAGTGGCCACATCATACCCCATGAGAGTACACCTCCAAGAAGCAGAGACAAATTCACTGCGTGGGGACAGATCATTCCAGCTCCCACGTATGTCATGCTAAAATCGAAGTAGAATCTAAGCAAAACCAAGTAACCAACAACGTGTAATCAGTAAAAAAATCATGCTCTGAGATGTTCAGCTGTATGAATAATGTTTTAAGAAGTGTAGTAGTGTTTTAATCTATTGAAATTAGAACAACACGTACGTTTGCCTCCAAGCTTGCAATCCCAAAGTAGGGAACTGTGAGAATCCACATTCTTCTTTTCCAGTGTAAAACCATTGAAAAAAACCCCACAAAAAACTGAATGAGAAGAATTTCATGAACCCGCGTACTTGCTTCCTGCAAATTACAATGGGAACATCTACTCTAAGCCCTCAGACTGAGTTAATGGGAATGTAATGACAGGTGAGGTTAAAATTGCAAAGAGGGAATAGGTACCTAGCCATCTTGTCTCCAAGTGTATGAAATCCATTGATAAGAACTGCACTTGCCATTCCACTTGGAAAGGTCAATCTATAGTCAACTATCAAGATCTGCAAGGTAATTGGAACCCCATGAAAAATTTATTTAAAGGGTATAAAAACATATAATTTTCTCAACAAAAAAAAAAAAGCAAAATAATTATGACATCGTTCTAAGCTTAGATTATTAGAATATAAGGAAAAAACCAACCAGGGCTCCAAAACATCCCATAAGTGATGAGGTAATATCAAATCTACGTTGGCTTACTTATAATTATTAGCAAGTTGAATTGCCCAAGCACATGATTAGTATCTTTAGCACCAAGGAGAGAAGAAGAGAGAGAAAACTATCATCCAAAACATATTCCGGGTACTATGGAAACCCTTCAATGTCTTGGAAAATTGAATGAAAAGTAAATTTTGAAATTCAAAGAATTAAGCACAAGATTCACAGAAAAGTGTATACCTTTCGGAGAGGAATCAAAACAAAGAGACCAATGAAACAAACTAGGAAAAGAAAGCCGATCATCCAACCAATCCCAGGTTCCTTGTAGCTCCCTGGAGAATTTCCTGGAGTGTCAATTCCTGCCAGCTCATATGTCTTCTTGTTTAATCCCAAGAGATAAGACCCAAATCCGCCTAAAAATATGTTTGATAAGTACTAAAGCAAAAAAAAAAATGTTTAAGAAATTTGTTTTCATTATTTTATGGACAGGAAAGATCGAACTGAAACCTCAATGCTCAAATGAATTACCTCCAACAGCAATGCTATAACATGCGACTGCAGAGGTTTGTATCATAGTATTCTCCTGCGGAGTGAAAGGAGCTGAGGCAATTCCGGCTTTGGAAAGCAACTTTATCCATGTACGCATGAACACAAATGCGAGAAGAGCAGCGGAGACATTGAGGTGAGGAGTAAGTCCAGTTGTAAGGTTTAGTTTCATGGCTATGATGCTGTAGATGCCTCCAATCAGTATGCTTGCAATCAGTCCCCGTAACGTGATCTGCTTTGTCCATGATTGGATTTTCTTTGAATCCTCCTCACTTTCATCCCAATTCTGCCGTGGTTCCAAATCCTCTCTCTCAGTCCCAGTCTCAGTCCCCTCCATTTCTTCCATGTTCATGGCTTCTAGCTAGCTAGTACCGGAATAATCTGCATCATTTAGATCTTTACTAAAAAGACTACGTAGTATATAGAGAGAGAGAGAAAGAGAGCGTTCTAATTCTACTACTTCAACTAGTATATATGAAATGATCAAACAATTACAACAACGCCGTAGCTAGTAAGAAGAACTGATGTAGTAACTGTAGTTCTATTGATATATGTCGATTGTCTGACCTTGCTATACTGCCCTTTTGCTTCAATGGAGAAATCACAGTAATAGTAGTAGTATGTGAAGAAATGGAAAAAGTAGTGCCAGGACGTACGTACGCTTGAATCAGAAGTGAGAAGTCACTGCAGTAAACTGATGAATTCCAAAAGCTCCAGATGGGTTCTGTATTCTTTTTGGTACCAGTCCTAAAAGTCCAAGTGCATCATTATTATTGAAGGCTTTAAACTCAAGGATGACTTCGAAGTCATCGGACAATCTCAACTCTCAGGTCTTCCTCACTGTGTACTAACTGGTTCACCAACTATATACAGAACACCGATCAAATTTTGAGATTAAATTTAAAACTCAAATGATATGGTAGAATAGCATTTAAAATTTTTATTAAAATTTAAATGACATTACACTGAATGAAAAAATTTAAATCAACTATCATATTATTTAGACTATAAATTTATAAAATTAGAGAAAATATTTCATACTTATCAGCTGTCATTGACGGCCGGTAGTCAACACTAATTAAGAGACACCACCTCAATAATATGTCAGATAAGTGCTAACACAGCGAAATACACTCATTTTTTGACGTCCGTTTCTTCTTCCGTTTTCTCTCTCTACTGTGATACGTCACTGTGTGGGTTTTATTGAATTGCAAACCTACTGCAAGTGGGTGTTGAGGATTTACAGTATAAGCGCTTATGTTAATGAATTTTTTTTTAAATGATTTTATGTAGGTTAAAAAAAAAACAGCAACATAATGTTATAGAAAGACTGTACATGTTATGAGATTTATAATCTCATTACATCCAATATTTTTTAAAAAAATTGCAAGCAAATCAACATTGGCCAAATCAAATTGAAATATCTTTATTCATACACAACCCAACAAAAATAACCCATCAATATCATTGCAATCAGGCACACAACTTTTCTCCACAAACTCATACCCATAACCATAACACACCCAACATAACCCACCAAATACCACTCATGCACAAGACACCCACAAAGGCCGCATACAAGTGCGCGCGCACACACACACCCCAAAAAAAAACAAGCATGCACACAGTACCTGCAAAGTCAAGACACCACAAATGCACACAACACCCAAAATAAAAAGACAAGAAAACAATATCCCGTGTTGATTCAACTTTTTTTGTTGGTAAATATTGCTTACTAATAAAAATTGTTGAAATGGAAAAAGAGAAAAGATGGAGAGAGACAGAGAGGGAGATTTTGCAAGGAAACAAGAAAAAGTAAATAGAAAAGAGCGGCAACAAAGAGGGTGGACGGCTGAGTTCATTAGAATGCTGCGGAGAGATAAAATTGGAGGAGAAGAAAACAGGAACGTTACTTCTGTCTCTAAAATTAACTTATTTTGCTAACTTGGCATTTTTATAATTCTATCTGACATATAGTTGAGGTGGTCACTTGTAATTGGTACTGACTGAGTACCAAATGTCATGCCAAGCTAGTACCTGATAAGTATGGAATATTTTCCCAATTAGAAGGCTATAGTTCTCCCCCTTATATATANAATGATGTAGTAACTGTAGTTCTATTGATATATGTCGATTGTCTGACCTTGCTATACTGCCCTTTTGCTTCAATGGAGAAATCACAGTAATAGTAGTAGTATGTGAAGAAATGGAAAAAGTAGTGCCAGGACGTACGTACGCTTGAATCAGAAGTGAGAAGTCACNAATAGGGTAACTCAAGTGTAACATAGACAAGTTATAAATATAGACGTTCTAAGTTCAAATTTTAATAATTTCGTAAGGCTATACTAAGAATTTATTCTTGATGAATACATTAATCTCTATGTGAATAATCTGTCTATGTGAATGCTTGTCTTTGATCAGATAGAAGAAGAAAATTAATCGAGATGCGCGTAAACTAGTCTACACACCTTTGATCGTTGGGTAAGGAACAAGTATTTTATTATCATATTAAAATTTTTTGTAAAATAAGGTTGAGGTCAAGACTCAATCAACTAGAAAAAATAGATTTGTTTGGGACAAAATCTAATCACTTAAAAGATTTTAAGATTAATTTTTCCATTTTAGGATAGGTCATCATTTCGTTTTAATTGCAATTTGCTCCCATTGAATTACAATTGATCTATGATTAAAAAAAATTATCTCCAAATAAAATTTAATTACATCTTATTTATTTACTTGTCATAACATATGTCTGAAAACACGATTCAACATAAAATTCAAGCGCATAAAACATTGATCATATTATATAAAATAGTAATTTTTTTGCTTCCTATTTTTTTCCAAATACATCACCTTAAAGAAATATCAATATGTGAACACTATCCGATATGAATAATGTCGGAATAAAAATTGTATTGAGCAATAAATTAACTAAAAATTGAATAATTTAACTTGTGATAAAAATAAAAAATAAAAAAAATATTGGCGATGACCCTATTTTCTAAATAAAACAAGTGCCATCAATGCGAATTTGGCCTGGCGCGGACTTTACCATGAACCTCTCATTTTTTTTCTTCCTACTCGAGGTGGTAATGATAATGTTGAGGACAATCCCTTAGATTTTAAAAATTATTAAAAACCCCTGAACTTTAAGGTCAACATTCAGTCAATCCCATCCTAGAGAACAATCCTCGTGAAAACAAAAAAAATTGCAATTATCCTTTTCCTCTCCCATAGGTCTGCCAATGCCACTTTAACCCCACCTCCAACAGTTCAAAACCAGATATCCACCACCACCTAAAACCCACAACGTCGAATAACACTCAAATTCATCACCCAAATCAGATATTATTCGTGTTTTTTGTATATATATGTTTGGATTTTATTTGTCTATGATCAAAGGATAAAGGTAGTCATTTTGTAATTCTCATGAACTCCACTAGTAGTTCGTTGGTCTGTCTATGTCTATAATTTCTAAAACATTAGGGGATGTAGGACAATTATATACTAAATCTTAGGGAGGGTAGTAAAATTTACTCTAATGTTAATGTATAAGTGGTGGAAAAAGTAGGCGCGAGCATGATCCAACTCCACTCGTGGAGGAGTCAAAATAAATACTCAACAGTTGGTGGATGGAAAAAGTATGAAAAGAGATGTGACGTACGTTGGCACCTTGTGTGTAATGCCATTGGCAGTAAGCGCCAAAGAGATTCTCTTCCCTCCTTGCTTGTCATTGCACAATTTGTTCAGTTTTCTATATCACAGTAGCAGTCCGTAGAAGCTATGTCATCCAAGCCATCACAAGCTGAACAAGTCTATTCATATCCATCG
>CAUOFW020004835.1:1271286-1288786 GCA_963454935.2 Ilex paraguariensis | reverse complement strand
GAGATTATTGCTGATGCATCTAAATTTACATGCAGTACTTTTTTCTCTTTTCCAAATTTAAAATAGAAAGATGAATTAGTTGTGTTAAAAAGTTTACATACAGTTTAGTTCCAAATTTATGGTCTGTCCTTCAGCTCACCGATTCTTACTGCCAATATTCAACTTGAAAACCAAAGTTGAACTTATATTCAAATGAGGCACACCTTCAATAATTCCCACGATAATGCACGTGGCCAAAGATGTTGGTTGTGTTCAGGGGGGCTGTTGATCGCCTCTTTCAAATTAGACCGGCAAATATTTATTAGGGCAAAATGCAAATTACGTGTTGAATTTGTGATCTTAGAACTGCGAATGAATTGAATGGAATCAAGTCGAATATCAAATAATTCAATTTAGTTCGTTCGCTCGATTAGAATATTTTGAACCCAACTCAAGATCATGATAAGATTCAACATATTATTCAAGTTTAGTTCCTAAATTTTTCTAAAGCTCAGTCAAAAAATGGATTGATTTGACTTAACTCATACTCCATTCATATATTAATTAGTTTCATATTAAGTTCGTGTTATCTGAATCTTGTATCACTAGTATATAAATGAATCGTATCATGTATGTATTTTAATTGGTTTCCTCCATATCCAATTTGTTTATTAATCGTATCATTTTGAGTCCATTTTTTTTTACCAAACGGGTGATTTAATGATAACTTAAAACTCTCTTAATTGAATGTCATATTAAGCATTTAACTGTTGCTGTCATAACTTAAACTTAAATCACCCCGTCTTCATGTCTCGTTAACTGCTGCTGTCATATTTAGACATTAGGATGCGTCCCTTAATTGAACTTTTATCAATCTATTAATTAAGCATTTAATGTCACCCTAAATACAAAACTCAAAAGTAGAGCAATGTTACGTAAACTTAAAAATTAGACCTGATAATCTCAACCATTGATTTCACTGTGGATCCCAGCATTTATTGGGACCCATTACCTATTCAATGATTGAGATTATTAAGTCNATAATCTCAACCATTGATTTCACTGTGGATCCCAGCATTTATTGGGACCCATTACCTATTCAATGATTGAGATTATTAAGTCTAATTTTTAAGTCTATTTAGCATTACTCATTCAAAAAATATCAAAAAAAAAAAAAATAAACTGACATCATCTACTTGAGTCAAATCAATTGTTAAACACTATCAATATAAAATAGTAAACAATGGCCTACTCAATTTTAGTAGATCATGAGAAATTTATTTATCGTGAGTATTTTAATATCTAATATCGATTATCTGTTTTGGACCGAGTCAAAAAAAAAATTTAATTGAAATAGACATAAACTAATTCAAACACTATCTACTATTAAACAAAGTAAAAGAAAACTGGCCCACCCAATTACGTTGGTGCCATTTGGTTTATGCTAACGTCTTTAGCTGATGGTTCAACAGCTATTAACACGTCACAGCCGACCAATTTGATGCCTTAGTCTTCTATTCGTACACTAATTAAAGTTGATGTATTCGATCATTAAATATTGTATTTGACCACAAATGATTGTTAAGTTATCATTTAAATGGTGCAATTTAATGCTTAGTATTTTTCAGCATCATACCAAAATAAACTTTCCGATATCATAGCCATTTCCTGGGTAGAAAATCACTTTGCAAAGTAATAATTGAACTAAATTCTATTTTATTTTTGAAAATTTATCTTTTGTGTACAACATTAGTTGAAAAAGACTACCAAATGGTATTCTAGGCTATTCAAATTTAAGGTTTTTTTAATTTAGATAATGAAGAATCTTGAAATAAAGAGATTTTGCATTCTTTTTTTTTTTTTTCATGCTACACTATATAAATGATATGAATAGGGATGACAGTGGAGCGGGGGTAAAAATGAGTATTCGTTTAAATCTGTCCCGTTTGGATCAGAGATGAATTATACATATTAAACAATGAACGTATACAGAGATACCCGTATAAATCCGTGTAGGAATGAAGACATAGATGGACTAATACTTACACCCGTCCTGCCTCCGCCCCACTTTAACAGTTATTATTATTATTATTATTATTATTATTATTATTATATATATATATATATATATATATGTTGTAAATACAAATCAACAAATTATTGAATGATTTTTTCTTTTGAAAACTGTTTTGTTTTTTGATTTTTTTTTCATGGTTTTGACTTGTAAAAATGTAAATTTTTGTGTTTTTATATTTTTTTTTATGTTAAATTATGTTATGTTACATTATGTTGTATTGCATAATATTGTGTTGGATTTACAAAGAAGACAAATTTTTAATTATATTATGATGGATTATGTTGTAGATAAAATTTTAATTATATTATGTTGTAAATGACAAATTTTTAATTATGTTATGATATTCTATAATTATGTTGGATTATTTAAAATGTTAGATTTATTTATAATTTTAGATTATGTTGGCTTGCGTGGGTAAGGTAGACAGGGGCGGGGGCTGAGACGGGGGCAGGGGCGGAGATTACAAATTTACCCGTGAACGGTGATGAGAATGAAAACTATACCCGTTAACAGAGGTAAACCGAGAATGGATGAAGTTTTTTTAAGCAAGTACGAGGACAGAGATTACACTCCCGCCCCCGCTTCGGTCCATTGTCATCCTTAGATATGAAGTGAGATATCGTTCAATATGTATTTTTTCTATTTTTTCCCTTAGTAAATCATATACTATAAATTTATGTTGGATCCACCGTATATACAAAATAGGTGAAAACCATTGAAAAAGAATATGTATAAGGGATCAAAACTATTGGTTCCATGAAGCCAATAAAGTAAACCCAAAAACGGAACACAGTCGGAGTAGCAAACATCAGGTGGATTTAGTCTTACTGATTATGTAGACGTGCAGGACCGGGCTTGNAACAAATTATTGAATGATTTTTTCTTTTGAAAACTGTTTTGTTTTTTGATTTTTTTTTCATGGTTTTGACTTGTAAAAATGTAAATTTTTGTGTTTTTATATTNTACAAAATTAATCATTACAAATTTATAATTTTACACTTAAAAAGCTTGTTCAAAAAACAAAAAAAAAATTATAAACAACAACTATCAAAATTAATCTAATATTCATTTATATTGGTCTGATAGTATAAAATTCATTTTAAATTTTTTTTTTCTACTCAGAAACGTTAATTTCTTTATAAGACTTTTAATATCAAACAACTCAATCAACACACTTTTCAATGTCAAACAATTCACACCTACATATCTCTTTATTTTAATTTTAAATTGTATAATTAAAACAATTATTATATTATAATAATAATTTAATTTTTGATATTATATAGTGTCTTTAGATAAGAGATTATTGCTGATGCATCTAAATTTACATGCAGTACTTTTTTCTCTTTTCCAAATTTAAAATAGAAAGATGAATTAGTTGTGTTAAAAAGTTTACATACAGTTTAGTTCCAAATTTATGGTCTGTCCTTCAGCTCACCGATTCTTACTGCCAATATTCAACTTGAAAACCAAAGTTGAACTTATATTCAAATGAGGCACACCTTCAATAATTCCCACGATAATGCACGTGGCCAAAGATGTTGGTTGTGTCCAGGGGGGCTGTTGATCGCCTCTTTCAAATTAGACCGGCAAATATTTATTAGGGCAAAATGCAAATTACGTGTTGAATTTGTGATCTTAGAACTGCGAATGAATTGAATGGAATCAAGTCGAATATCAAATAATTCAATTTAGTTCGTTCGCTCGATTAGAATATTTTGAACCCAACTCAAGATCATGATAAGATTCAACATATTATTCAAGTTTANAACCGAGAATGGATGAAGTTTTTTTAAGCAAGTACGAGGACAGAGATTACACTCCCGCCCCCGCTTCGGTCCATTGTCATCCTTAGATATGAAGTGAGATATCGTTCAATATGTATTTTTTCTATTTTTTCCCTTAGTAAATCATATACTATAAATTTATGTTGGATCCATCGTATATACAAAATAGGTGAAAACCATTGAAAAAGAATATGTATAAGGGATCAAAACTATTGGTTCCATGAAGCCAATAAAGTAAACCCAAAAACGGAACACAGTCGGAGTAGCAAACATCAGGTGGATTTAGTCTTACTGATTATGTAGATGTGCAGGACCGGGCTTACTGATTAGGTCTGCAATGACAAATTCTCCTGACCAAGTTGTGTGATTTGTTAATTTAGCCCGCCATTTGAGAGTTTGATCAGGACTTTAAAATTATTGGAAATTACACACTTTGTAGAAAACAATAGTTTATTGATCATGTTAGTCATTGAACATTTAGAAAAATTTTCAAGAGTAACTTTTGAGTGTCAGGTTTAGGATTAATTATACTTTATCCCCTAATAATTGGAGGACTTTAAGAAAAATTCAGTGGAGGGATCCCGCATTGACTTACTTGTTAATTGTTGAATCACTAAATCCCATTAATTTAATTTTTATAGCGGAACCTATTGATCCAACTGCTTGCATTAGTTGGCACCCCCACAATATATATTTGTGAAAATGATTGTAGTACTGAAATGTATTTTTTCCGGTGTATTGAAATATAATTTAATTGGACAAAGTTTAAACTCAAGTATGTCAAATTACAACTTAGTTCGATAGATTTAGAAATGATCCTAACCTTTTAAAGTCTTTCAAGCTATAACCTTAACCTGATTAAATCCTGAATTAATTCAATTGAATCTTAAAGTTCGAGAAAATAAATATTTGATTTTTCTAGACTAATATCTTCTTCTTTTTTTCTTTTTTTCATTTATTAGGATTCTTTGGGGATCTCTGAGAAAAATAATCTTGCGTTTCGAGACCACATTAGATATTATATGTTCTATTTAGATATGTTTTGAACACCAACTCATACTTGATTTATGGTAGTTTACCCTATCTCTGCATATGTTACATCGACGAAGCTTAATATGAAATTCAATAATTATTTACCCTTAAAATAAGTTAATAAGGAAAGCATCCTATCAGGACCGTGACCTTTCAACCCTGGTAGGCTGAGAAATCTTTCCAGATTTCTTCTACTGTCATCTTGTGTTTTTAATGGGGAACTCGAGCAAGTTATAAAGAGTTGAGAATTTTTATTTCTCTTATGAGATGGAGGATGTATTCAACTTATATAAAAGAATTACAAAGTATGGGAAATTGGAAAGGGTACACTAAATTAGAGTTAATTATAAAAAAGTACATAGAAAAAAATATAGGGTAAAAAAATCCTTAATTTTGATACTTATTTGTTTTCAAGTACATTATTTGAAATTTTTATATTTTTTTCTGACCTTTATATCCTCCCTTGATCCATGAGTATTTTATTTGGAAAGTTATTCAATAACCATCTCTTAGTTTTATGGGAGAACTTTAATATTCCATATTTTTATGTTCTCCCTTGATTTATGCATATATTTTTTTGAAAAGTGATTTTGTTTTTAAATTATATTTAATGTATCTTGATTCATGCGTATTTTTAAATTATAGTCATCCTAACAGACCTTATGGATTATAATAAAGGGCCAAATGCATAATTCTCCATGAAAGCAAGGCTATTTTCTAAGTTTTGAGGTAAAATGATAGTGCTGATTCATCAACACAACCCATATTAGTAGTATAAATTGTAGTTAAACATTACTTTTCAAGCTAGGGGTGCAAGTATGACCGTCCTTATAGATTATAATAAAGGGTCAAATGCATAATTCTCGATGAAAGTAAGGCTATTTTCTAAGTTGAGGTAACATGATAGGGTTGATTCATCAATACAACCCCTACTAGTAGTAAAAACTGCAGTCAAACATTGTTTTTCAAGCTAGGGGAAAAAGTATGACCGTCCTGTAACATAAAAAATTTATTTCAGGATAAAGTTTGAATCTTACAAATCAATGAAGAAAAGAAGTAATTCTTACATTGGCAAAAAAATTAAATAAATAAACAAAAGTAAAACCAAAAATGGCTGGCAAGAGGACTAATTATACTTTGTCCCTCTTCACTATTGATCAAATTCAGAATACTTTCAACTATTAATACATATAACTTTACAGGCATCATAAAATTCTGGCCGAAATTAGTCTAGGTAGACTATTTTTTAAGATAAACGTGAGTTATTGTGGGCCCATAGTTAAACAATTTTTTAAAAAAAATATTGACAAACTTGAAATTGAAAGGATCCAAATATGCAGGCAGTTCCTACATATGGAATGGCTGCTTACACATGATTGAACAAAATTAAAGCATGACTCACTATAAACTACATTGACTGAGAAAATTATGAATTAGTGTTTTGGCTGTATCAAAGTATTTTAATCTCAATAAATGAAAGCTTAAAGGAATAGTCCAAACAATCCATCGCAAATTTTCATTTTTATTTCTCCCAAGCGCAACAAGGCATTCAGTAGCATCAAAGTACAGTCTCAGTAGTTGCTTTCTTTGAAAAAAAACATAAAATCAGAGTGGGATTCAAAACAGTCAGCTATGGCTTGCTATAAGAAAATAAATATACATCCTATGATGTGATTGCTTGCTTACCTAAAGTGAACATCAGATAATTGAATGATTAGAAAGAAAAATTATATTTCATATAGGAAAAATTACACAGCTTTGACTCCTTCAACCGTCTCGTAGTGCCCCACAACTATCATGTGTATCATATTACACTTGAACTATATTACTAGTTTCATCAAACTTAATAGGCAGTTGTTTCGTTTTGCCCCAATATTACATGATTTTATTCACTTTGTGCTAATTCGTTGATATTTTTCATCCAAAATATAACAGTTATTTGCCTTAAGCAAGCGCAAAGCCACCTTATACCCAAGGGCACATGCCCACCCTCAATTTTTTTTTTCTAATATAATATATTTATGAGTTTACTTGTATTTTTGATATTTATTTTAATAATTATCACCGACATGATAGAAAACACAGNTTAGTCAAGACCAGAAAAAGCATAATATATTTATGAGTTTACTTGTAATTTTGACATTTATTTTAATAATTATCATCGACATGATAGAGAACACAGTTTTTTTGTGTAATCGAATGAATGATAAATAGATAAGTGATAGCATGATTGTAGATATAAAGAATAATAAAGTTATTGCATGACTTTCAATGTATGAAAATTTATTTGAGTCAATTCTAAATAATTTTAATTAACCTTTTGTTTTGTAAACGGATATAATTAAACTTTTTTTTTGTCATTTGTATCTATAATGCTTACCAATTTTAGTCTTTTAAGTTTAACAAACTTATAAGAATTAAATAGAATGTAATTAAATATAAATACATTATCCTATTTTTATCTATTATAAAAAAAAATTAAATTTTTTAAAATATTCAATGCCCACCCTAAAATAATTTTCTGGCTGGCCCCCGGCCTTTAAAGGCAGTGTGAAATGAACAGCCAGGTGGTTGGACAATATAAGAAATCCAACAGCCCAAAGGGTAAAACAAAACCAAATCTATACTTAAAAGGGGGTCAAAATATATGCTTGGCTTCCCAAACTAATGCAATACAATTTCTTGGAAAGTGCTATTAGAATAACTTCACCTAACAGCTACCTTGTCGCAATACTGCTGCCTTAAGTCCTTTCAACAATTTCGAAATTAACAATACTACAGAGATTTAAAAAATTGGCTTAAATCTCTAATTCGATAATGTGACGGTTATATTTGTCATTGATTTAGTTGTAGATCCTCAGTATTTATTAGACACACTACCTATTCAATGATAGAATTCATTAAATCAAGTTTTTAAGTTAATTTAGCATTTTCCTTCTAAATTTTCGGGCACTGCTCCTCGCTCACTCTCTCTTTTGTACAGTTATGGGCCTTATGGCAAATGTCAATGTTTTAGTACTAGACTTTGTGCAGGTTTACAAGATTCCACTTAACGATCTTAGCTCAAAGGGGTTTTATAGTCTTATATTCAACATACTTAGTAACGTTCAATGATTTTCATCATTTTTCAATTCTTCAAATGATTCTTTAATTAATTAGTGTATAAATTTATTGAACCGGTTAATAACGTGCTAGTGGCACGCCCTTTAGACTTAGGCTTGCAACGAAGAAATAAGATGCATACAACTTTTTACTAACCACATTTATTAGTCAATCTTGAATTTCATATGACTAGAGAACTTGAATTCAGGACAAAGTCAAATTAAGATCACAATTTAAATAGTCAAAATATGTTTATCCCAAAAATATAATAAATTTACTATTTTATAAATAAAAATTAAGTTTCATACATCATTTTTAATAAATAATACAGTTAAGTTATTTATAGATTTCGAATTATAGATCTTATTTATTGGGTTTAAAATTTTCTAATTAAGTTATATTCTTATAGGGTTTTTTTGTTAGGCCTAAATATGTTATGAATGTAAAACTTTAACATGAGCTATTAATACAAAAAATGGTCATTTGGAAACCGGTACACTAAACTAGATATAATTGTAAAAAAATACACAGAAAAAATGTGTTATAAAAAAGTATACTGCTAAGATACAAAAACTTAACTGTCCATTTTCTAAAATTTATTTTCCTAAAAATGGTTTTAGGAATATACCTTAAAATTAATTAGGCACACAGTGATAAGCCTTAAACGTTGGATTTTAAGAACATTAATTCGCAAAAAAATTATTTTCCTAAAAACAGTTTTAGGAATATATCTTAATTTGCTGGATTTTAGAAACATTAATTCGTGAAAAGTTTCATCTTCAGAAAACAATTACCTCTTCTTCTTCATTTCCAAAAATTGCTTTATCATCCTCAGCAAGAATTCCTAAATCGTTGCCTGAACATCTACAGGGTTTCGTCTTTGAAAAAAAAATCATATTGGTCTGCTATTGTAGATGTAAATTCGTATGTGTTTCCCACAGTGTGATAAAGACAGTGTAATAATATAATGTTCAATAATTTTTAAGATATGGTAACAAATTCAAAATAGAACTGGCCTATTGCAATGAAGTTATATACAAATATATATGTTTGACAAAATGTAATAGTATAGTGTTTTGTGTAAGTAAATTTTTATATTGTTATTGGTACACTGTTATTATTATATTGTAAATGCATATACATGAGAAACTTAGGTAATGATGTTCGCATATAAAAAAATAATATAATCACCTTTAAAATGATTTATTTAAATCTAATGGAGTCATGAATTCAAATTTTGTAATTGCTTAGATAAAATTATAAGGATGAAATAATGTTTAAGACTTGCACTAATAAATTGCTTATATGTCGAAGAAGAAGAAGAAAACAAATGATACTGTAAAATTTAAAATTCAAATCAACTGATTTATCCTCAAAATAAATGGAAGAATCAAATCTTTCATTTAAATTAGGAGATAATTAATGCATAAATATAAATTGAAAAAAAAATAGTTTCCAAAAATAATCGCATGATTTAAGGTAGGATACAAATGTCAAAGGAAAATCCAAAAATTTCAAATTTATGTACTTGGACACAATTAAGAACAAAAATTAAAGGCTTCCTTATTTTACATTTTTTTCTGTGTACTTTTTTACAATTAATTCCAATTTAGTTTATTTTCCATCGGAGTAAACCTAAAGCCCAGACTTTAGTAGCCTAGTGGTTGCGCCGGCCCTTATCATACCCTAGTAAAAATGACTCCAGTTATTCATTTCGCATCATCATTTTTTATTTATCAGCTAATATGCAGATAAAAAGTGGCTTAATCACAATTATTATATTATTAATAAAGTTCACTAATCCAACAATCCATGTAAAATTGATAAAATGAATGTTGCATAAAACAATGGGGTTGGTACACGTTTGCACTCCTACTTCCCAGATGCACATTCAGTCAAAATATGTTTAGGAGGATGGAAATTCAGTCTCAGCAGTTGCTTTCTTTGAATAGAATTCAGTGTTTGGATAAAAAAAAAAAGAAAAGAATACAGAGTAGCATTCAAAACAGTCAGCTATGGCTGGCTATAAGCAAATAAACAAATACCTTACTGATGCCTACCAAAAACAATGTTGTACAAATTTGTATGATATAGTTTTTTATAATTTTGGGGTAATGAACTTTTAACCAAAAATTTTATAAAAATTTTCATTTTATCCCCCGACAAAGATAAAGTCCACTATTACACCCTAAATTTTTCTAGATGATATCAATGTTTCCCTTTTTCCCTCAATTTTTGGCATAAATATTGCCACCACTTAAATAAATTTATGGAGTAATGTGAGATTTTCTTAGAAAAAAATCTAAAATCTTTCAGACGATAAAGTGACATTTGTTCTACAGTTTGTCCCTTAAAATTGTAACATTTGTTTAAATACCCTACTTCTTTGTTACAAAATTTTCCATATTACCCCCTTCAATTACATTTATCGATTTTATGCTGAGTTCAAATGATTATTAGATTTTGAACAAAATACAGTCACGTTTTGAGATAATGTCAAACCATATAAAAATAAATGATATAATAATTTGAAACAACTTAGCATTGTAAAGGATCCGATTTGTCAAGGACTTTGCCGTTTGCCCTAAAAAATTGAATAGCCTTTTGATTTTTTTGAACTTTGTGAAACCAACTCTTATGAATAGTTTAGTGGTTGAGTCTGACTTTTGATAATTCAGAAAATTTTTGGTTTAATTCTTTCTTACGTTCCTTAAGGGTTACTCTTGTCACTTTAAGGACATGTTTTAATTCAACTCAAGTTACGGTGACCAGCTACTGTAAAACTAATTTACTTAATGGTAAAAAAAAAGAATCTTGTGAAACCAATTTACTTAATGGTAAACAATTGTAGATAATATAAAGGATAAAACACAACTACTACAATAATCTAAGTGGGCAAAATCAAATTAGCTAACTCCAAGGGTAGCTCAAATGGTAAGAGGGACAAGCTGTAAACGCAGATGTCTTAAGTTCAAATTTTGACAATCCTTTTGGGTGAGGCCATGAAGAATTTATCCCTCATAAATACCCTAACTCTAGCGTGGATTGTCTGCCTTTGACAAAATCGGGGAGGGGATTAGTCGAGGTGCAAAGAAGCTAGGTCGGATACTCTTGACCATTGAACCGAAAACAAAATTCTAATTAGCTATATATTTGGGCCAACACAACTAATAATTTGGCACAATACCACCGTATGGAGTGAGTTATCTTGCAATATCTTTTCTCTTGAATTTCCTTCTTGGCGGATCACCTATCATGCTAAAGCAAGCGAATGATTTGGAATTGGATAACTACGCATCCCACCTTGTGAGGCGTTCTATAGAAGTTTTTGATTGCTCAAACAATCCACTAAACCACATTGACACCTATAAATCCCTTATACAACTACATAACATACTAGACAAGATTATGTGCAAGGCTTTCTCTACTACTCTTAAGGAGGCTACACGCCAGTAGTTCGCGAAACTCAGACCATCGTCCCTAAATTCGTTTGTTGAACTAAGAAAATCCTTCGTCTCCCACTTTATAGGGGACGCTGACACCAGAAACTTGTTACCCACTTCCTCAATATTTAAGCAAGATTGGGATGAAAGTCTAATGAGTTACCTTATTCGTTTTAATGAGGAGGTTCCCTAAATTGAAAAGTCAGATGACAAAGTTACCATAACTGCCTTCATAAGTGGTATGTGCTCACCCAGTTTTTTGTTTTATGTTTTGAAGCGCTCACTAAAGAGCATACCAGAATTACTGTCAAAAGTCCAAAAATACATGAACGTTGATGACATCACCAAAGCCAGGTCCTTACGTGGCATGGAGAAGAGAAAAGATCCCCGTGAAGACAAGAGAGAGAGCGGTAGGCCTCATCAACCCTGTGCCTCAGAGGAAGCCTAAGAACAAAAAGGGCAAGAAAAAAAGGGTGTCAACCTATGAAGCACGGATACTTCGTTAAGATTGGCGTACTATATTGGATACGATACTCGTCAGATACTCGAGGATACGTATTGAATACACCTTTTTCGTATTCGATAATAATTAAATATTAGGATACTTCACGGATACTTTTGTAGTCGAGCAACATGTATAATGTTTTAGTTAAACTTTTATCATTTCTTTTCGAATTCACATAGCATACAATACATTAACAAAAAATTTATATTACCTCAAAGGCACATGAGTTTTTTTTAACTATTATCTACAATTATATGTCAAAAAAGTATAAAATAAAGCTATTACATTATAATCTTAACAAAAATTACTTCTAAATACTATGTAAATATTAGCTTTGATTCATTTAATTAGTCACTTCATTTTGTGAATATATCACAGCGACACGATATATATTTTCTTGAAATTAAAAAGAATTACTAATTTTTTTTATTATATATAAAGAACTACTAAAATATATAAGTATTAAATAAGGTTGAAAATAATAAAAATAATAAATATATTTTATTATAGTCGTATCTTGGCTATATCCGTATCCTACTTTTTTAGACTTTGTCGTATTTCCGTATTCGTATCGTATCGTATCCGTATCTCGTATCTGTATCCATATTTCATAGGTGTCAACCAAAGACCACATTAACCCTATGCCTCTGAGGGAGCGGTAGGCCTTCACACCGCTCAATGCCTCATTTGAGCATATTCTACTACAAATTCAAGACAACATTGCGGTGCTTTGGCCAGGAAAAATGAAATCTGCCCTTGAACCGTAGAAATTCAAACAAATATTGTCGCTTCCACCGCGACAATGGCCACAACACTAACAATTGCTTCGAATTCAAAAAACAGACTGAGAACCTTATACAGCGTAACCAATTGTGACAATATGTGGCAGGCAGAGGCCACGCCCCATTACCCGATCGTAACTATGTTGAGAGAAAAAGTCAACGACCTCTAGGAGAAATCTATATGATATCTAGAGGACTTGTGGGAGAAGGTGACTCCAACTCAGCTAGGAAGGCGCACGTTAGAAAAGTTAGATACTCGGGGCCAGATGACCCACACACATTGAATTCTCATAGGCAAGGGGATGATGAGGTCATCTCCTTCTCAAACAAAGACTTGGAGGGGATCCAACACCCCCACGATGACCTGTCAGTGTTGACCATGATGGCAAGAAACTATCCAGTAAGAAGGATCCTTGTGGATAGTGGCAACTTTGTTGATTTCCTGTTCGCAGAGACATACGGTATCCTCCATCTCTATAGGGAGATAGTCTAATCCATCAGGACGGCTCTCATTTGTTTTTGAGGAGAAAAAGCATACCCCC
This sequence comes from Ilex paraguariensis, assembly GCA_963454935.2. Taxonomy (NCBI): domain Eukaryota; kingdom Viridiplantae; phylum Streptophyta; class Magnoliopsida; order Aquifoliales; family Aquifoliaceae; genus Ilex; species Ilex paraguariensis. The sequence goes on along the minus strand of CAUOFW020004835.1, from coordinate 1,275,537 downwards.
TAGGCTCTATCACCCTACCAGTCATGGTGGGCACGGTGTCTAGAAGCTCCGTTATAATCGTAAGTTTCTTAGTGTTGGACTACATGTCTGCCTACAACATCATCTTTGGGAGTCCAGCACTCAACACCTTGAAGGGATGTCATCCACTTATCACCTTATTCTTCGTTTTCAACCTCATGTGGAATTGGAGAAATTAGAGGAGACCAAGTTATGGCGAAGGAGTGCTATCTAGCTTCATGATGGCCAAAAAGCCTCAAGAGACCTTACAAGCGGAAGTACTTGACCCTAAGGACGATAGCACACTAGAGAGAGGAGAGCCAGTAGAAGAGCTCACATCAATAGTCTTGGACAAAAGCCTCTTAGAGAGAAGAGTCTATATGGACTCCTCACTTAAAAAAATCCAAAATTCTAAAGTAAAAGTCTTGCCCCATTCATGGAATACTGAACACCTGAAGAGATACTACCAATAGTGCAAAAGAGTAACAAAACAAAGCAATAGGAGTTTGGTTGGATCGACTAGATTCTTACTTTTTGGTTCAGCCAGATTTGTACCTTTTGGGGGGTCACCTACCCATTACTATTTATTACAAGTAGTTATCAAATAAAGCTTCACGGATTCACTACAAAAATTGTCTTACTTTTTATTTCGCAAAAAGTTTGGAAACAAAAGCCATTCCTACAAAAGTTTTTTAAAAAAAGCATTAGAACAAAAGGTAAAATCTATCAAGCATCATTAGCACTCTGGCTACCTTCACTACTGTCGCCCTCCTCGTTGCTGCTTGACTCATTGTCATGAGAATCCTCGTCATAATCATCATCACCTGTGCCTGACTCCTCATATGGGACAAATCTCGCTAGGAAAAGCTGGTGAAACCTTCCCCTTGAACTCCTCGTAGCCATCAATAAAAGTGCCTACAACGTTATCCCGTTGGTTATGGACAATCTTATTTGCAGCCTCTCCCCGTCTCTCTATCTCTTAGGAGTGAGTCTTTACTCTGATAGCCCTCTCGTGAGGTATCTGCTACTTTGTCTCTACTCTCATGCAAGCAGCCTTAGGCTCAACTTTCAACTTAGCGGCTCTCTCATGATTAGTCAAAAGCTCAGCTTACTCTGCCTCTACTCTCGCGTAAGCAGCATCAATCTCAAACTCCAGTTAAGTAGCTCTCTCATGATTTAATAAAAACTAGGCCTCAAGAGGTGTAGCACTCTCACGAGTCACCCTCAACTCCTTCTCTATAGCCCGCTGTGTCTGTCTTTTCCTCATCAAAGCCCTCGATATCTACTAATGCTGGTTAGCCCCCATAAAAATTGAATGAAAATAAGAAAAACAAGATTTTTACCTATTGCCACAGTACAAGAAATGCTTGTAAAACTCTTCAACCATTTGGGGTCAGTCTCCCTAACACGAGCGACAAGTGTGCCAAAACATGGCACAAAGGGGCAAGAATCAGAAAACTTAAACCTATCTCTAACACCTTTTTGTAGATGCAATTTCTCAAGAATAATCAGCATACAAAAAGAAGAGACAATCCTAACAATCTCAACATTAATATTGATGGTATTGGAAATAGTGCTCACCTTGAACATTGTCATCAACAACTACTTTGCCACATTTCTTGCGTTGCTGTGGACGCTAGGTAACATTGTTTTTGCCACTATGGCCTTTGGATCCCGCCACTTTGCTGGCCAGGCCCTCGTAGCGCCCAACGCCCATAGCCAGTGCCTACGCGCCTCTTGCTACCTACAGGCCTCTTGCCAATAGCACCTCGCGCTCCTTGCGTCTGTGCATCTCCTCCTTGCCTCTAACGCCTCACCTCCTTGTTGCTAGCACCTCCTGCCACTAGCATCTCGCCTTCTGGCATCTGTGCCTCGTCTCCCTGTTGCTAGTGCCTCACCTCCTGCGCCGAACACTTCTCTCTCACCGCAATTTGACATCTAACCTAAACAAGCTTTTCAAGTGAACATTAAAACAATAACAACGACTATTTATGGAGTGAAAGATTTGTAGCAAGAAGAGCATGGAGAATGAGAATAATTGAAAATAACCACAGTCAATACCCAGAAGGAAGGGTAAAAAAGTAGAAAGTAAAATTTATTCTTACTGATGCCCTCTCCTCCAAAACACATTGGACTCACGGCATAGGGGCAAATGATGGGTTCGGGCCGAACCAGGCCCAGATCACAGAAACAAACCAGACTCAAATCATTGATGCAGGCCAGGCACAGATCACAAATGCAAACCAAGCCTAGATCATAGATGCAGGTCAAGCCCATGTCACAGATACAGATCAACAAAAGCTCATTAGAATTTCAATTGGGTGAAGCACACTGCCTTGGAAGACCAGTCTATTACTAGCACACATGGGAATCTCCATCTTAGGAAGGGAATCATGGAACACAGTCATCGAGGTGCATATCGTCAGCTTCACAAAAACATCTCGGCCATTACAAGGATGACGCCGGCCTCACGGAACCACCCCGCTCCCCGTAATGGCACCTCAATCAAAGCTCCCTCAGAGCCCTTGTGAAATTCTATTTGCCAATAAATTGTAAGCCTCGCCTACATATGGGGGACATAACACAAATCTCAGCACTCTACACTTTCAGTAATAAGATTCTCTGGTCATCGTAGCCATTCTCTGTGAAGTAAGCCACTCAGACCGAATCACCCAATTTGTGTCCTTCACTGTGTTAAGCACACGCCATCACATATACCACCACATTTCAATTGATTTTGCATAAACAGTTTTATGCATCATCAATTTACACACAAAAGGTTTTGATATGCAAGAATGAAGCTAGAATCAGAAAAATAACTTTTTATCTATAATGTGGGGCGGCAGTTGTTTGGTTTTGATTGCTTGTATAGAACATGCCAATTTTGTAAAAATCTTTCAGACTTGAACAAATAAACTTACAAAGAATATTAATTAAAATTAAAATTCAAAACAATTCACATGCAACGACTAGTATCAACAAAAATTCATATGACTTTACAGACACATAGGTGTTGTTCAAGTAATATCCTTTATCAAATATTTCAAGAGTTTAAATGAAATAATCATAGTATAATCTTAGCAACCAGTTATTTCTAAGCAAATGAGCAAGTTAAATATTACTTATGGTTCCTTTAGTCACGTTATATACCTTTTTAGAAGTAAAAATTAAAAAATACTTTTATTATTGTTACAGAATTACTAAAAATTATAACAAACAAGCCGTTAGATATATAATAGTAAATATATGAAATCTATTTTGTTATATACGAATGTCACTTGTTTCTGTATACAATTTTTTGAGATTGTTTTGTATCATTATATCCTTAACACTAATACCGTATTGTGCTTCCTAGCTGTGACACGTGCCAAAAACATGGAGTAGATCCTTAGTTGACGATCCAAAATCCACTAATGAAAATGAAGCTAAAAAAAAAATCCACTAATCAATATAAATAAAAGTATTTACATAAACCTATTATGCAAAACTTGCACGAAGGCCTCTCTCTCTCTCTCTCTCTCTCTCTCTCTCTCTCTCTCGTGTTTGTATACGTGCAAGAACTTAAAATAACTTAATTTTTGGAAAGACCTTGATTTTAGGTTTTTTATTCTTTTTTTTTAATCCCCATTATATAGGATATGAGATTACCACCATTAACCATGAAAGTTTAAATTTTCATCAAACATTTGAAAAATGAGGCTTTCATCCCAACCAAAATTACAGTCATCCTAACAGACCTTAATAGGTTATAGTAAATGCATAATTCTCAATGAAAGCAGGGCTATTTTCTAAGTTATGAGGTCAGATGATAGGGTTGATGAAGCAACACAACCCATATGAGTAGTGTAAGTTATAGTCAAACATCAATTTTCAAGCAAGGGGTACAAGTATGACCGTCCTATAACATAAAAAATTTATTTCAGTATAAATTTTGAATCTTACAAATTAATGAAAAAAAAGTAATTCTTACATTGGCAAAAAAAATTAAATAAATAAAACAAAATAGTTTGTGAGAGGATTAATTATACTTTGTGATGATGCACAAAAATGGTTTTGCACACCACCTGTCAAGTATAGATAATAAATATAGTAAAATTAACGAAGGAATTAAAAGAAGACACAATCTATAGTGGTTCGGTCGATTCGACCTACGTCCACTCTTCAATGGCTTCAGTCGCCGGGTATTTTATTGATTCAAAGGTATGGAGAATGGAGATACAAGCTTTGAGAGGGAGAATGGAGAATCAAAGAAAA
>CAUOFW020004835.1:1245923-1260231 GCA_963454935.2 Ilex paraguariensis | reverse complement strand
TCTTCTGCGTTTATGTATTTTTGGGCCTTGGCTAGCAGCTCTGGCATGCTCTTCGGTGGGCGCTTCAGAACTGAGAAGAGGAAATTTGATGAACGGAGGCCACCCAAGAAAGCGGTCATTGTCACCTTGTCGTCAGGTTCATCAACTTGGAGTACCTCCTCGTTAAAACGAGTGAGGTAACTCCTCAGGCTCTCCTCGCGGTCCTGCTTTATGCTAAGCAGATGTGTAACTGGTTTCTGGTGGCGACGCCCTCCTATGAAGTGTGAGACGAATGATCTGCTAAGCTCGGCGAAAGAGGCAATAGAGGCGGGGGAGAGCTTAGCAAACCACTGTCGGGCAGACCCCTTTAATGTGGTTGGGAATGCCCTGCACATGATTTCGTCTGGTACGTTGTGCAATTGCATCAAGGTCTTGTAAGTGTCGAGGTGGTCCAGTGGATCCTTTGTTCCATCAAAGGTCTCCACAGATGGCATTTTGAACTTCTGAGGGAGGGGGTAGTTCGCTACATCAGATTTGAAAGGGGTATCAGTACGCCTTACCAGGTGGTCAACAGTCTCGGGTCCCTGTGCCTTCATGGCGTTGAAGACATCACCGAGTTGATTTTGTACCTCCTTTATCTTCTCGTCCCAATGATTGGGGGCTCCTCTGGAATGATCATGGAAGTGGCTTCCATGCCCCATGCTTTGGTTTTCACCCTCATCCTCCTGGAGATAAGGGTCCTCTCCCTGGAAAGCAAGGGGAGGGGGAGGTGCAGCTCCCTCATGTTGGGCTTCCTGAAGTGGGGTGCCCAATGGGGCACCCGGGCGTGGAGCAACAGGGCGTGGTGCTCCTTGATGTCCAGGATGTGGAGCTCCTTGGGGTGCTCTATGTTGTGCACCTCCGTGGGGCCCTCCATGTTGTGCACCTCCGTGTGGTGCTCCACGTTGTGCACCTCCGTGTGGTGCTCCACCTTGGGGTCCTCCATGTTGTGCACCTCCGTGTGGTGCTCCTCCTTGTCCAGCAAGTATGAGTTGCAGTAACTGTTGGTTTTGAGCAACCAGTTGCTGCATGGTCTCCAATATTTGTTGGGGATTCGGGGCTAGAGTATCCGGAACAGGGTTGATAGGCGGGGGAGCAACCTCCTCCTCTCGTGGAGGATTGTCTTCGTGTTGGTTCATGGATCGAGTAGTGATCGCCATTAGTTAATGGACGTAATGTTCAGGAGTGAGAATTTTGTCGATTCCCACAGACGGCGCCAAACTGATGATGCACAAAAATGGTTTTGCACACCACCTGTCAAGTATAGATAATAAATGCAATGAAATCAACGAAAAAATTAAAGAAGACACAATTTATAGTGGTTCGGTCAATTCGACCTACGTCCACTCTTCAATGGCTTCAGTCGCCGGGTATTTTATTGATTCAAAGGTATGGAGAATGAAGATACAAGCTTTGAGAGGGGGAATGGAGAATCAAAGAAAATAATAATCTCCGGTAGTCGGTTCGTCTTCTGTAAGTCTCTGATGGAGCATGTGTCCTTCCTCTCCCAGATTAGAGCCATTTTATAGTAGATAAGAGATCATTCTTGTGGAGATCATGACATATCCTCAAGGCTTCTTTATCGCAGCTTAGAGATTATCTTTGGTGGAGATCACGACTTATCCTCAACGGAAGGAAGAGGTTGGGGAGCTCTTCTTGAAACGTGGTCAATGATTGGACCGTTTCCTTCCTTCGGTGGTGCGGATAAGCTTCCCGTGCTCTCTTCTTGGTGACGTGCTGAGCAAGAAGTCTAACCGGTCTTGGGTTCCTTAAGGCGGTGCAGATAAACTTCCCGTGCTCTCCTCTTGGTGACGTGCTAAGCAAGAAGTCTAACCGATCTTGGGTTCCTTAAGGCAGTGCAGATAGACTTCCCGTGCTCTCCTCTTGGTGACGTGCTAAGCAAGAAGTCTGACCGGCCTTGGGCTCCTTTGGCTTGGTGGAAGGAGGATGAGGTTGGGCTCCTCAACCGGAGTTGGGCTTTAATACATAAATTGGACTACTTGGGCTTAACCCATCACTTTGTAATATTAAACTCCAATCCCGATTTTACTTTACTTCAATACAACATACTTTCAACTTTACGTAATTGCACACATCGTAAAATTTTGGCTGAAATTAGTCTAGTAGACTATTCTCTAAGATAACAAGTGAGTTATTGTAGGCCCATAGTTAAACAATTTTTTTTTTAAATATGAGGAATTTGAACAACTAAATGTTCAATCTTTTCGGCCAATAGTTGTGTAGCAAACTGAAATAGGGTTATAAATGGACAAATATAAATTGATCCATTGATTTAGCACAAATTTTAATTTTAATTCCAATCTCTTCTACTACGTTTTGAGATATAGTAGCATAATATTCATGAGAATCAATAGTGAACCTTATTTTTTATTTTTTATTATCTTGTCATTCGTCACACAAATTTGAATGACACAATTTATTAACACAAAAATAAGAAGGTCAAATTCAAGTCCAATGCGCATATGTTCATTCCACATTTTCATTTTTTATTTCTCCCAAGCACAACCAGTCAAAAGGCATTCAGGAGGATGCATCTCAGTAGTTGCTTTCAGAGTGGCGTTCAATATAGTCAGCTATGGCTTGCTATAAGCAAATATATATATAATGTACTGATACATCGATCCATGATGTTTTTGTAATTTAAATAACGTGTAATTAGATAGAGAACAACCAAAGGGCCCATCTCATCCCATGACGACGAGGAGGGGAGTGTGTAAATCTATTTATTGAAAGAAAAAAGAAAATAAAGTCCGTGGATCTGAGTCTTCTCAATTATAAATTTTGTCAACTGATTAGGTTAAATCTACCGTTTAACCCAATCGCCTAATCAGTGGGTTCTTATATATGGGACTCGGTATCACCTAATAAGTTCCAATGCATTTAGTGATATATAGGACTGAGGTTCTACTCGGATGGATGGTTACAACTCTCCACAATGGTGTGACATATTTTGATAGTGCAAAAATATTGTTCCCTATATCAAAAAAAATTTAACAATATATATTAAACTTTAACAAGATTAACAAAATTTAAAACCGAGATGATCAAAATCTACAGGCAGCTCCTACATACTGAAGTGTCGTTTAGTTTCCAGCTTTCGAAAGCCACCCACGACCTATTTGTGTGGTAGAAGAGGGAGGACTTGGGCTGCTCAGTTGGGATCAAAAGGGAACAACACCTTATGGCCAGTAAACAAATAGTTATACCTTAGATAGAATGCTTTTACTTATATTAATATTTTCCTCAGGATGAAACTTCTCAGAAGCACATCCAGTCAAAATACATTTCATCTCAGCAGTTGCTTTCTTTGAAAAGAATTCTTGCCACCCAAAACAGTCAGCTATGGCTTGCTATAAGCAAACAAACATATACAGAGATGCATCCTATGCGGTGTCACTCAATCTTAATTACTTGAATAAAGTTAAAATGAGACAATTGATAGATGCCTAATAAAAACAATGTTGTATAAATTTGTATAGTATAGTTTTTATAATTTTGGGATAGTGAACTTTTTACCGAAGATGTTATAAAATTTTCACTTTATCCCCCGACAGAGGTAACAGTCTACTATTACAACCTAATTTTTTCTAGATGATAACAGTGTGTCCCTTTTTCTCCCGATTTGAGGCATACATAAAGCCACCACTTAAATAAATTTACGGTGCAATGTGAGATTTTCTTACCAAAAAATTTAAAATCTTTCGGAGAACAAAGTGTCATTTGTTCTACAGTTTTGTCCCTTAAAATTGTTGCAATGTGTTATTTTGTGGATTCCATTACATGGTGCAATAAGTTTTTATGTTGGAATCAAATTTTATAGTTCATGAATTGTTGGACATCTCAACTTCAGTGAATAAGTTTCAACCATCTATGTTTTACTCTAACTAGGACAAAGATGGTGCACTCCGTCACGTGATGGACTTTAGTGTTGGTTTTTGAATTTGAAGAGAAAATGCGCAAGCCGAATATGTGTTGTGTTTTTTTGTCTTCTCTAGTAGTTTTGATATAGCGGACGAGCTACAATTTCGCTTAGCCAATCCACATCGAAGATCGGGATTTTTTTCCATGATTTGGGTTTACTCTATTTTGGGTTTTCTACGCATGACGAAGTTTGGGTCACTATTAATAGAGAAAATAAGTTTTTTTTTTGTTACTTGTTGAGAACGGTCTTATAATCTCTAATTTTTAAATAGTGAAATCTTATCACTGTATTTCGTTTGTGGACGTAAACTTGCATATTAAATCAAACTGGGTATATTATGTATGTTCTATTTTTCTATTTTGTTATGTTATTATTTTATTTGGGGCTTTGCATCATAACAAACTAGTATTAGAGCTTTAGTATCAGGATGGTTATAACAAAGTTCGAGATATAAAAATTTGATGATTAGAACAATTTTAATTTCTGGCATATCAAGATGAAAGATAAAACATACATTATAATTAAGATGTCTCTTGCTGATGAGACTCTTCATGAGATTATCGATGAAGACAAAGTCAAAAGACTAAAAAAAAGTTAGAGTTTGCAAATGAAGAAGTCTATCGCAAACCATTTTTATCTAAGGTAACTGTTGTATACACTCAAGATGAAGGAATGTACGTTAATTACTGAGCATTTTGATAAATTTAACAAAATTATTATGGACTAGAAAAATAATGATATTAAAATTAAGTATAAAGATCAAGCATTTATTGTGTTATTCTTACTGCTTAATTTGTTTGATAATTTTGTTAATTCAATGTTCTATGAGAGACACTTTATCTCCTTAGTTGATGATGTAAAGACCTCTTTGAATTCTAAGAAGTTACATACTAAATTGAACGGTAAGGGCAGTGATGCTCAGATCAAGGGTCTGTTTGTAAAGGGTCGTTATAATAGTTTCTCTAATAATAATAGAGGTAGATTCATTGACAAAAATTTAGATAAAGAAAAAAGAAAATTTAAAAATCGATCACAATTTAGTAAGAAATAGATTAGTGTTGAATGTTTCTATTGTCACAAAATTAATTATTACAAGTGTGATTGTTATAAGTTGAAAAATAAAGGGGGACAGAAAAAATAAATCATTCTGATTCCTTTAGTGTTTCCGGTGCTATAGAAGAAACATATGATGATTTAAATCCTCACAATTGTTGTCTCTAATGGACGTTTTAATAATGAGTGAATTCTTGATTTAGGTTGTTCCTATTATATGTGTCCTAATGACAGATGTACGACATGTTGCAGAATTAAAAAAGAATTTGATTTATGTGGGTACTTTATATTCCATTGGTTGTAGGTTTTTTTGTTGAAGGTAGAGTCATGAAAGTTTATAGGGGTTCCCTAGTTGTCATAAAAAGTAAAAATTTTAATGGTCTTTATGTTCCTCAAGGTGATACTATTATTGGTTTAGCTGGTGTGTCATCTTCACAAATTTTAGATTAAGATATTATGCAATTATGACATATGCATTTAAGCCACATGAACGAGAGGACATAAAAGTTTTGTCTGTTCGGTTGGTAAATAGAAAATAGGGAATCTTGATTTCTTGTCTTCGAAAAATAGTGTAGAGTCAATTTCAGTACAACTATTCATAGGACTAAACGTATAATTGATTATATTCATCCTATGCAAAGATACATCCTATGCAATGCCACTTAATCTTAATTACTTGAATAAAGTTAAAATGTGATAATTGATTGATGACTAACAAACACAATGTAATATAAATTTGTATAATATAGTTTTTATAATTTTGAGGTAATGAACTTTTTACTGAAAATGTTTTAAAATTATAACTTTATCCCTTAACAAAGATCAAAGTCTACTACGACACCCTAAATTTTTCTAGATGATAACAATGTGTCCCTTTTCCCCTCAATTTGGGGCATATGTATTGCCACCACTTAAATAAATTTTATGTGTAATGTGAGATTTTCTTACCAAAAAATTTAAAATCTTTCAGAGGATAAAGTGTGTTCTATAGTTTTGTCCCTTTTGTTGCTGATGAAGTGTAGGCTAGAAGTAAGAGGATTCTTGAAGTGTGAGTGTTTGATGACTAAGTAGAAGGACTAAGGGCTTGCAGTAATGGCTATGAACGTCTGAAATAAATAGAGAATAATAAGGACGCTTGATTTATAGTGGTTCACCAATTACAGCTAATCAACTCGAATGAAGTCTCTTACTCCGAGGAGAGGGATAATTTCTATATTACTTGGGGAAAAGAAGATAGGGAGCAACTTTTTCTCAATGCCTTTCATAGAAGAGTCCAAGGGTATTTATCTTACGGAGTCATATGATAGTCAAACCAACAACCCCCGCTTCTCCCGAGTCTGTTGGGATGTTCTTCGAGGTGGTTAAGGATATTGCTGAGAGAATGTTGAGCCGTTGGTAGATACATTCTCTTGATGTGACGTGGCACGTTCCTCTAGAAACAAAATGATGTGGACAAAGAGATAGAGATCTAGCTAAATGAACTGCGTGATTTTCGCTCATAGGTCTATTCGACTACCTTGAGTTTACTAAGCATACTTACCGACTAGGAGGTCAGCAAATCTAAGGGTTATTTACAACACTAACCAACTTATATTAGTATTTTTTTTTTGAAATTTATAAATTTTTTGGTAATTTAATAATTTCCCAAAACTTCATCTTGCAATTATGACTCACTTTGTAATTTTTAAAAATACCTCATAACCTTTTGGAGTCAGTATGAAGTTTGAAAAATATATCCTAACTATTATACGCAATTATTTAGCATTAGGGAGTATTTTATAAGAATAGCAAAAACAAGGGAGTATTTTATAAACTTTGGGGGGTCATTGTGTAATTTTAATAAATATTTATATAATATGCTAAAATTTAAACTACAAATTCAGTCTTCTTGCTCCTCCCACACGTGCAGCAGTTGAAACCTTCGAGGCTCGTTTGAAAACGTTTACAATTTTGATTTTTAAAACAATGAAAAATAGAATCAGTTTTAAATTTTTGTCAACAAAAAATGAAAACAGAAAACATGTTTGGTTGCTTTTACAGTTATAAAAATTATTTAAAAACAAAAACAAAAACAAAAAACTCATTTGGTTGTAACACTTGTATTTTTGTTTTGTCACTAGCTTGTATAAATTAATATAATTCCATGCTATTAAAAAGTTAGAACAACAATTTATAAATGATCATCCAATAGTTTTCAAACATACTACAAATATATCACAGAACCCAGCAAATCACCAAAATCAATGTTTAAAATAAAAATCATAACCCAGATCGCAATAAATCAGCAGCAAAAATTTCAACAATACAACACAAGCAATAGATGAGCAAAGTAGTGTTTTTGAAAAAAAAAAATCACATAACCTAACAAATCACCCAAATCTGTGTTTAAAAATAAAATCAGAACCCAGGTCACATATCACATATCACATATCACATAATAGATGAGCAAAGTAACTATTTACCTTGTGGAGAACCGAAAACTCGTCGAAGACTATGAAGAGGCTGGGCTAAGAGAGCATTTGGGCTGAGAGAGCAAGAGAGAGAGAGAGAGAGGGGAGCGGGAGCGGGAGTCAGGCGATGAACAGGCTCTTGGAGAGGTTAGAAGGGCTAGGGTTTAGGATGTCAATTGTTATTTATATAAGTGGCTAATAAGTGGGTTTTTTTTTATACTAACAAAGTTCGATCTCTTGATCTCATTAATGTTCAACGCACATTAAACGTTTTTAATTTTTTCAAAAATGACTTTTTCCTGTTTTTAAAAATCATCCATGGTTTGAAAACGTTGACAACAATAAAAAACGAAAACAGTTACCAAACAAATTTTTTTCTGCTTTTCTCCAAATATCAAAATAAAAACGAAAAACGAAAAACGAAAAACATAGGACTTGTTTTGTTTGCGTTTCAGAAAAAAATATCTGAAAACAATTTTTGAGAAGAGTTTTAAGAAAGTGTTTTTAAAAATTTTTAGATTATAAAACCTATTTGGTTATATATTTTTGAAAATAGTTTTAAAGAACAAAAATTATAAAATTTATTTGGACAATAATTTGCAATTCTCACCAGTCTTCAACTCTCTCTCTCTCTTTCACTGTGCATCAAGACCACCACTACCACCACCGTATTTTGAACTTTTATTGTGCATCAAGACTACAACCACTACCAACCCAAAACCTACAACCACCACCAACCGACAAGCACCCAAAACCCACAACCACCACCCAAAATCCACAACCACCTCTGAAACCGAGAACCACCCAAAAGTCCCACCACCACCGAAACCGAAAACCACCCAAAACCCACAACCACCACCCAAAACGTCAAAAAAATCAGATCATATATATATAATCAGATCTGTGTTTGATAAAAAAAAAATCAGATCTATGTTTGATAAAAAAAACATCAGATCTGTGTCGATCAGATCAGATCAAAAAAAAAATTAGATCTGTGTTTTCGCCGATTGAACCAGATTTAAACCAATCGTCGGAGAGCTCGCAGTAGATCTAGTCGTCGGAGAGCTCCAGTGTCTATGTGTGTGTTTTGCCGGAGAAGATGCAGTCGCCGGAGAAGACGTAGTCACCAAAGAAGACTTCCATCTGAGAGAGTCTGTGGCGAGAAAGAAAAAGACGGAGAGAGTGATGAGATCTGGGAGGACAAAAGCAAAAGAAAAAAAAAATTTATATTATGACTTGTTTTTTCTTCTAAGAGAACTCGAAAAGGGGACCTCATTAAAGAGTAAACCATCTCCGTGTTTTCAAAGTTTTGACAGAAAAGCTTGAAAACTTGTTTTCTAGTTTTATGCTCCAATTCTTTATTTTTTTTGAAAATTGGAGAACAAAATCACAAACCAAACAAGTTTTGAATTTTTTTTGAAATTTGAGAACAAAAAACAGTTTTCAAGAATCAAACCAAACATGGCCATAAACTTTACCAAATTTTTCTTTTTATTTTTCTCGCAAAATCTTTTCACCCATCTCGTCCATCAACTGCCCTTTTTTTTTAGGAAAATTTGAAGGCCGGTCCCCCCTATATGGACTTATTTGGAGATAAGTTCGTCCAAGCAATTTATTTGGTTTTAAGTCCGTTTTTTTGTCAATTTTACTATTGTAATCCTTCCCTATAGGAATGTTATAAACAATGTTTATGGACACAATAACCAATCATATGCACCTTCTTCATAATCACCTTAAAATCCGGCTACAATCTTCCAAGCCACAATGTTTTCTTATTCGAAAATTAAGAAACTAGCATTTACCCAAAAAAATTCATATTCAAATTTCAAACCCATTACATTCCATAAAATATAATTTCAATTTACTCTGGACTCTATCGACAAAATATTAATATTGAATATCAATATTTAAAAAATAACAATAGTAACATACTCAATAAAGACGTGGTCACTTAAAATATAGTAACATGCTTACAAAAAAATAATAACATAGTAAAAAAATAATAACAATTAGGAATAAAATTCTGTCAAAGTGGACATTAACCTTGTAACCAAGATTCAAGAGAACTCATATATTAGTACTAAATTAAAAGTGTTATAGATTTCGATTTTGTTGATTTTTTTTGTTGCGCAAGACAATTGAGTATTCCTTGATTGTGTTACTGTGAAAAACAATTATGTTACAGTACGTGAATTGAAAAATGGAGTTTAGAATTTCGATGTCTTAATGGTGTTGAGTGTCATAATTCAACTTTCGATTGTGTGTTACTACTCGTCATTTTATAAATTTTTAATTTGTGGATCGTATTTTTATTAAAATCATTCGAAAGTTGATGTTACTGTAAAAAAAACTATTGTATTGTATTTTGTAAAATTAGATATGTTATTGAACACAAAAATTTGATGTTACTATGNAAAATCAGATCTGTGTTTGATAAAGAAAAATCAGATCTATGTTTGATAAAAAAAACATCAGATCTGTGTCAATATTCTAATTCTTTACGATGGTTACAATATATATGTGTGTGTGTGTGTGTGTGTTTTCGATCAGATCAGATCAACAAAAAAAATCAGATCTGTGTTTTCACCGATTGAACCAGATTTAAACCAATCGTCAGAGAGCTCGCAGTAGATCTACTCGTCGGAGAGCTCCAGTGTCTGTGTGTGTGTTTTGCCGGAGAAGATGCAGTCGTCGGAGAAGACGTAGTCACCGAAGAAGACTTCCATCTGAGAGAGTCTGTGGCGAGAAAGAAAAAGACGGAGAGAGTGATGAGATCTGGGAGGACAAAAGCAAAAGGAAAAAAAAACTTTTATATTATGACTTGTTTTTTCTTCTAAGAGAACTCGAAAAGGGGACCTCATTAAAGAGTAAACCATCTCCGTGTTTTCAAAGTTTTGACAGAAAAGCTTGAAAACAAGCTGGGCTTGTTTTCTAATTTTATGCTCCAATTCTTTATTTTTTTTGAAAATTGGAGAACAAAATCACAAACCAAACAAGTTTTGAAATTTTTTTGAGATTTGAGAACAAAAAACAGTTTTCAAGAATCAAACCAAACATGGCCATAAACTTTACCAAATTTTTCTTTTTATTTTTCTCGCAAAATCTTTTCACCCATCTCGTCCATCAACTGCCCTTTTTTTTTAGGAAAATTTGAAGGCCGGTCCCCCCTATATGGACTTATTTGGAGATAAGTTCGTCCAAGCAATTTATTTGGTTTTAAGTCCGTTTTTTTTATCAATTTTACTATTGTAATCCTTCCCTATAGGAATGTTATAAACAATGTTTATGGACACAATAACCAATCATATGCATCTTCTTCATAATCACCTTAAAATCCGGCTACAATCTTCCAAGCTACAATGTTTTCTTATTTGAAAATTAAGAAACTAGCATTTACCAAAAAAAATTCATATTCAAATTTCAAACCCATTACATTCCATAAAATATAATTTCAATTTACTCTGGACTCCATCGACAAAATATTAATATTGAATATCAATATTTAAAAAATAACAATAGTAACATACTCAATAAAGACGTGGTCACTTAAAATATAGTAACAAGCTTACAAAAAAATAATAACATAGTAAAAAAATAATAACAATTAGGAATATAATTCTGTCAAAGTGGACATTAACCTTGTAACCAAGATTCAAGAGAACTCATATATTAGTACTAAATTAAAAGTGTTATAGATTTCGATTTTGTTGATTTTTTTTGTTGCGCAAGACAATTGAGTATTCCTTGATTGTGTTACTGTGAAAAACAATTATGTTACAGTACGTGAATTGAAAAATGGAGTTCAGAATTTCGATGTCTTAATGGTGTTGAGTGTCATAATTCAACTTTCGATTGTGTGTTACTACTCGTCATTTTTAAAATTTTTAATTTGTGGATCGTATTTTTATTAAAATCATTCGAAAGTTGATGTTACTGTAAAAAAAACTATTGTCTTGTATTTTGTAAAATTAGATATGTTATTGAACACAAAAATTTGATGTTACTATGAATATTAAAATGTATGTTACATAATGTATATCTCAAGATTTGCAATTGTATGTTAAAATTTAGTATAGTAACATTAGTGTCAGTATAGTAACACAACCGTATTGGTAATACGACCATAATTGTAACTTCAATTATATAGTAACATAAATATTACTATATATTGTTACTGAACTTTGTTGGCATTGTTCAGTCTTCATATATTTATGCGTTTTTGTTGTTAAAGAAATTTTGTGATTTGATTTTGACTTAATAGACTAACAATTTATTCATACATTAAGCTTTTCATGTATAACTATCACAATATATAACTTATATATAGAATTTTCGTTAATTATCATAATATTTAATAAACAATTTCCATATATAACTCAATCAAGAGTTTCCATGTATACCTCAATGATTTAACTTATGTGACTTTTTCATAACTGGATAAAACTAACACCGTTAAGGGTAATTTTGAGATTTAAAAAATAAGTGGATTTAANTCATAGACTAACAATTTATTCATACATTAAACTTTTCATATATAACTATCACAATATATAACTTATATATAGAATTTTCGTTAATTATCATAATATTTAATAAACAATTTCCATATATAACTCAATCAAGAGTTTCCATATATACCTCAATGATTTAACTTATGTGACTTTTTCATAACTGGATAAAACTAACACCGTTAAGGGTAATTTTGAGATTTAAAAAATAAGTGGATTTAAGTACCTACATATAAGTTTAAACATGGACTTACTCCAAAATAAGTTTCCTTTCTGGACTCAAGTTATTATAAGTCTATCTAGGGGGACTCACCCTCAATTTTTACTTTTTTTTTAAAAAATTTTAAGATATGTGACTAGTCCAAATCTAATTGGCCCCGAGACCATAGGTTAAGTCCAAATTATCAGAAAGGCCGGGCTTAGTTCATTAGTTTTGGTCCAATCTAAGTTTTAAGAGTTTAGGAAGGATTAACATACATGAGAGCACAATAATCGAAATAATCANTTAAAAAATTTTAAGATATGTGACTAGTCCAAATCTAATTGGCCCCGAGACTATAGGTTAAGTCCAAATTATCAGAAAGGCCGGGTTTAGTTCATTAGTTTTGGTCCAATCTAAGTTTTAAGAGTTTAGGAAGGATTAACATACATGAGAGCACAATAATCGAAATAATCATGATTCTGACATAGTGTCTATCCCCAATTGAAGCTATCTTTCCTGAAAGACTAGTAGCTTGGCCATCATGTCACTATATCATTTAGAATTCTGTGCCTATAAATTGTAGACTCTTATACAGAGGAGAAACACTACACAATGAGCTTACTTTTACCCTTACTTCCTCTCTCTGTCCTTCGACCTTACATTCTTTTATTAATAGAGTTCTTTAACTATTATTACCGTCTTCAATGGTTATGTCACCTAAACTCAATCACTCAATCTTTGTCTCCATTATAAATTGTTTCATTAATTATTTCGCNTTTAGAATTCTGTGCCTATAAATTGTAGACTCTTATACAGAGGAGAAACACTACACAATGAGCTTACTTTTACCCTTGCTTCCTCTCTCTGTCCTTCGACCTTACATTCTTTTATTAATAGAGTTGTTTAACTATTATTACCGCCTTCAATGGTTATGTCACCCAAACTCAATCACTCAATCTTTGTCTCCATTATAAATTGTTTCATTAATTATTTCGCATCACACCGTCGACTGATTCAATCGTGCTTGACCTATTTTCTGCACTATCAATATGCACAATAGCATAAAATTATTAAAACATTTGGACCCAACTACATAGTAACTCAATTACATATTTTACCAGATCCCACGGCATAGTGATATACATATTTCTTTCTGGTGGTCTAATGCATAGTAACTGATAATNTCTGCACTATCAATATGCACAATAGCATAAAATTATTAAAACATTTGGACCCAACTACATAGTAACTCAATTAAATATTTTACCAGATCCCACGGCATAGTGATATACATATTTCTTTCTGGTGGTCTAANTCATAACATGTATAGTGTTCAAATTAGAACCAATAAATTTATATTACCTTATATCTTGGAGGTATAGGAAATTATTCAACAGAGACTACAGTAATAACTCGTGCCGATAATGTATTGTGAAATTATTAAATTAATTAAAAATAATATAAATAATACAAAATTTGAATGAGAGAAAATTTTGGATAATGATATTACTCTCTATCTTTCTACACTTCCTATTCAACCTAGGGACTTTCCCTTATCAGCAGAGAGGGGTAACCGGAGAATTCAGGTTTTCAGCTGCCAATTAAATATATTTACTGTTAATGCAAAGTAATGTATCACATTCATCACTACGCGTGCATAGTAATCATTCACAATATTCTGTATCTACGACATGTTAGTAATTTCTTCATTCATTTTTCTACTTTACTAAAGAGGCTCATGAGTTTGTCTTATTGTGGTTCCTTTTTTCTAATGATTCTTTTGCAGTCGAAAAGAATTATTTTATAAATATATTCGATACTAAGGGTAATAATGAAAATAACTACTGTGCGTAATGTTAGCCTACCGAATTTGACACATAGGAAACCCAACAGCAAGGTCACTTTTATTTTCTTGTTCTGATTCTTATTCTGTCGTTTTGGGTGAGCTAGCCAAGGCTGACTTACCAACCACGTTGGACCCACCAATATTGTTTTGTCTCCCAAGTCTACCGTTGTTGTTGTTTTGTTTTTTTTTTTTCTCTTTGTTCTATTTAACTTCTCGAACTGCTTATCATTGTAGGCCCCATGCGAAGTCAACCAAGAAGAGAAGGACGGGGTTGTTGTTGGGGGGGGG
>CAUOFW020004835.1:1147472-1245908 GCA_963454935.2 Ilex paraguariensis | reverse complement strand
GGAGTGGATGGAGAAAGGTTGTGAGGACTTGAGAAAATATTTCATGCTGCCCATGTGCTGTCTACATTTAATGAAAAATTGTCACAACTTATTTTGTGAGACAAACATGAAAATATACAATATTTTGTGTATAATATTTTGATAATATACAATATTTTATATGTAAATGTACAATATTCAAGACTAATTATTTTTTGTGTCTAAAGGTATGGAGTAATAAAAAAATAGTCAATAATAAATATATTTGTATTCTCACACTCAAAATCAAATTATAAAGATAAAAGAGAGAAAAAAGAATTGAAATATTAGATGTAGTGGGGTAGTAGGCGACAGTTGTGGTGGTAGTGGGAGACGGTGATGATTTTAATGGGTGGTGACGATGGGTTGTTATGATGGCAACCATGAGTGGTAATGGTGATGGTGGTAATGAGAGATAGGGGTGATGATGAGATAGTGGTGGTGATGGTAAGATAGCCACAACGGTGGTGGTGGAGCACTGATGGGGTGGTGATGGGGGCATTGGTGGAGTGGTGATGGTGGTAGTGGGGCATTGGTGGGGTGATGGTGGTGGTGGGGGAGTACCAAATATTAGTATTTTTCAAAATACTTATAAGAAGTTATAAGTACTAAAAACACTTTTAAAAAGTAACCTCAAACACACTCTTTAGGATCTATTTTCTCTATTAAATTTGAGGTGTTAATATTAACCATCAGATTAACTGTAAAGTAAAATTTAAAGAGATCTTAATCATAAAAAACAAAAATTATTTTATTTATTTTTTGAAATTTGAATTTTATTATACTTTATTATATAGATTTTGATGCTTAAATGACTTCAAAAAATTTCACGCAAGGTTGGAGCCCCCAAATGAGATAAGGGTCCAAAGCCCATCCTAATTGATTTCAAAAATTAAATTTATATGTAAATATTCTATATATTATTTACATTTAATTAATTTTCTCTGCCCTGTGTTCTTCATATTCTGACAAAAGTATAGACTCATACCTCAATGATTGTGTGGACATACTTCAAAGAGACTTATTTTGTGAGTTTGACATTGATATTTACTAGACAAAATTATTGTTGTAGAGATAACATTTCAGGTATAAAAACTGAAAAATTTTGGTTTCCTAACCAAATGTGTAATCAATGGCTGATTGATAGTTTGATTGTTGCATGTAGAAAATTGTCTATGATCTTAACAACGAAGTTATGATGCAATGTTTTTAAACTATGAAAAGTCATTGATATCAATTTCAAATGAAGATAATAAACCTATTTTTTTCATAAAGAATTATAAGTAGTCTATTTTGTTATTGTGTTTTAATACTTTCTATGTTTATTAAATTTTTAAGTGTCAAATTTGATATGTATAAACATAAATTTACATCGTAGTTTATGGATTGACAAAAATNAATGCATAGTAACTGATAATTATTAAAATTATGCGGGATTCACTTCCATTTCTTTATCTAACCGATTGACAACGAATATAATAATTGTGTCTTCTTTTCCTATTAATTACACTTTCAACTATATTAATTATATTTTCAACCCCATTAATTATACTTTTATCTTACTAAGATTTAAGGGGTGGATTGAATTAATTTAATCCGGTAATAATATAATATTAAGTTTGAATGAGATTATAGCGACCCGGTATTAATTTTAATTAATCCTGACCCAATTCACTATTGTCATTTTACATTTAATATTAGGTAGTAATGAATATCATATAGTATGTCGTATTATTTTTAATAAATTAAGTATTAAAAATACAATAACTTTATTATTCTTATAAACTTAGAGTCAAACCTTCATCTAAAAGTTACCAATTACATAAATTTTTATCCTCAATATTTATTTTGTCATTTTTAATTTAATATTATACATTATCACTTAATCTAAACATAAATTTGGTCTTATAATTATAGATTTGTATATTATCTCAACTTTTATCTAAACTTTTTATATAAGGATAATATTAAATAGTACTCTTATTAGCACCACTTTATGGATAGGATGAGAACTAATTACCTAATTCTATCATTTATTTGTACCTGAACCAAACATTCCCTAAATTTTCATGTTATCTCCCCATAATATATTACTAGTAGTTTCAATAATTATATATTGACCTAAATACTTTCAAAATTTTTTTAAAATAACCACTTTTAGGAAGAATATTACTTTTAATTTTTTTTTAAATAACCACTTTTTGGAAGAATATTACTTTTAATTTTTTTTAATAACCACTTTTAGCAAGAATATCACATTTTGTAAGCACACATATGCGGTATACATATAGATTAACATCTAATATATAATTTAGAGAGATTAAAAANTATTTTTTGAAATTTGAATTTTATTATACTTTATTATATAGATTTTGATGCTTAAATGACTTCAAAAAATTTCACGCAAGGTTGGAGCCCCCAAATGAGATAAGGGTCCAAAGCCCATCCTAATTGATTTCAAAAATTAAATTTATATGTAAATATTCTATATATTATTTACATTTAATTAATTTTCTCTGCCCTGTGTTCTTCATATTCTGACAAAAGTATAGACTCATACCTCAATGATTGTGTGGACATACTTCAAAGAGACTTATTTTGTGAGTTTGACATTGATATTTACTAGACAAAATTATTGTTGTAGAGATAACATTTCAGGTATAAAAACTGAAAAATTTTGGTTTCCTAACCAAATGTGTAATCAATGGCTGATTGATAGTTTGATTGTTGCATGTAGAAAATTGTCTATGATCTTAACAACGAAGTTATGATGCAATGTTTTTAAACTATGAAAAGTCATTGATATCAATTTCAAATGAAGATAATAAACCTATTTTTTTCATAAAGAATTATAAGTAGTCTATTTTGTTATTGTGTTTTAATACTTTCTATGTTTATTAAATTTTTAAGTGTCAAATTTGATATGTATAAACATAAATTTACATCGTAGTTTATGGATTGAAATAAATAAATAAATAAATAAATATTAAGGCTTCATATATCAAACATAGATATATAAAGTTCGAAGAGAGAGAGGGAGAGAGAGAGGGAGAGAGAGAGAGAGAGTATTTATTCCAATAATTGAGAATCATCTTAATAACGTGGATTTCGACTAATGGATCTCTCTAATATTTTGTGATTCACAAAATAATGTTTGATAGTAAATGATCTAATGAACGAATGGAGATGTAGCCCGGTTTGATTGGGCCNTACCAATTACATAAATTTTTATCCTCAATATTTATTCTGTCATTTTTAATTTAATATTATAAATTATCACTTAATCTAAACATAAATTTGGTCTTATAATTATAGATTTGTATATTATCTCAACTTTTATCTAAACTTGTTATATAAGGATAATATTAAATAGTACTCTTATTAGCACCACTTTATGGATAGGATGAGAACTAATTACCTAATTNCTACGACAATTCGGCCCACAAGAGAGGTTTGGAAAAGTAAAAGGCCCATCAAACTGTATTTGGTCAGTAGCAGTCCAAGTTACTGCTGGACAAAATAAGTACAGTAGCTTTTCACGGCCTATAGCCCACGCACTTGATTTGTTCACAAGTTAATTTCATTGAGAANCCACGACAATTCGGCCCACAAGAGAGGTTTGGATCAGTAAAAGGCCCATCAAACTGTATTTGGTCAGTAGCAGTCCAAGTTACTGCTGGACAAAATAAGTACAGTAGCTTTTCACGGCCTATAGCCCACGCACTTGATTTGTTCACAAGTTAATTTCATTGAGAAAATAAAATAGAAACTCTAAATTCGCAAAGAATTTTTTTTATTTTTTTTTATAAACTCTCAAACCCAACTTTTTGACGTTAAACCTTGGGTGCAGACGCATGTCTCAATAAACGTACATCAGCTAAGTCTGAAAAAAATTCGGTAAAACTAGTACCATAAGATGCCTCATAATTAGTTTTCGAAAACTCTACCATATCTTCAACCATATCTGCGGCTTTTCTGCTACAAATTTGTCAACGTGCTTTAAGAAAGGCCATCATTTGGGGATCAAAGAGAAAGTGATTCTAATTGAGTGTAGGATCACGTTCCTCTTAAGAACACCGAGCATCAAAGTGGTCTTTTTTATAGCGGTTTAGTGGATCTAGGAATTATTACATGGCCCGCCACATAGAGATTTTACATAAAGACACAAAATCCCTATGCAGAATCCTATAACCCTTCTCTGGATTTTTTCAATTTCAGTTTTTTTTTTAATTTTTATTAAGTTTAATGATTTATTACTACCATTAGGAAATATATTTAATTAAGTCTTAGTTTCACCACTAATGTTTTTGTTGTGGGACCAAAGTAACCGAAAAGCATAGCACAATTAATGGGAAGAATTTGTTATATTGAGGCTACAATTAAATAATTTTATCATATTCTAAACTTGATCAAAATTAATATAACTTCGGGATCATATCTTTTTTTCAAGACTAGTGAGATTTAGGAATCACGAGATTGTGGTTGAAAGAACAAACAATAGACTCACACGTGTGGACTAGAAATGCTAATTTGATTGTTGATGTCAATGTATAGATGGAAGAGGCATTGACGATTAGTTATGTTTTATCTCATGTCGTTTATTTGAGATTTGTTCACTCCAGCAATCATAGTTGATATTTCATAGATGACATCTCTAAATGATACTGACTTGTTCTGTACAAACATATTGCCAAAAATGCATGGAAAATAACCTAAATGTTATACATGCAAATCACAAAAATCAACTGAAACAAATTTACTTTCTAGTGCAGTCATATCTAAAAATGTTTCTCTGAAACATTTCTTTGGGTGCTCTCTCTTCCGCTTTACTGTATAAGTTCTCTTGTGGATCTCTTTGACTGTCCTCTTCATTGTTCTTAGTGTGTTAACTGTTCATAATTGGATCGTAATAGTAATGCATCGCTTTTTTTTTTTTTTTTTTTTTTGGGTCATCTGTTTCATCAAATAAAATTGGGTTGGATAAATAATTCCATCCAACTCAGCTCCTTAAAAATAAAAATAAAAATAAAAAGATAAGAAAGTTGGGTTGGAGTAGATATGATTGAATTAATTTTAACTAGTACCGTCCATACAATGCACGGTTTTTTAACCAAAAATATGAATAATTTTTAAGTTCAATGAGAAAAGAAATAAACGTTGAAGTAGAAGAAAAGAGAATGGATGATGGAGAGACAAAACGGATGAAAGTTATGCGACGTAGAAAGTGGGAAGTGGGGAAATTGACTTGGAGTAGGTAACTGCCTAGAGATAAGCAGTTGAATTGTGGAGGAATTTTAAAAGAATCCGAATTGATTTGAAGGAATCATGTTTGTTGAATTAAAAAAAATTAAAATTCTATATATAGAAAAAAAGAGAGACAGGTAGTGAAGGCTCATCAAGCACTTTGCCATCTAATTTGTTTGTTTTATATATATATTTGTTGTTTGGTTTGCACAATGAGATTAATTATCATTTGTTTAAATACCATCCTCTCTCTGTATATTTATATTATCCATTTATATTTTGGATGGTGGGGATTACACTCATTGTGGTATTAATAATTTGGTTGTAGTGTGACCGGGGTAAAGTTGGTAACATGCGCACAAGTCATGATGGCGACAACGGCAAGGGTAGTGGCAACTTCGGCGGCGATGTTGGTGTTGCTGATTATGCCGTCGACCAAGGTGATGGTGGTGTTGATAGCAACAATGATTGTGGTGAGTTGTTGAAAGATGAGGTTTGTCAAATTTGTCATGAAAATATTTTCATCTTTTTGAAGCCTTTTCTCATTCAAGCTAAGTTTGTTAATAGATCAGATTAATAATTTGGTTTTAGTAGGATCGAGGTAGAGTGGGTAGGCATCTGCACAAATTGTGGTGGTGACATTATTGAGTGTGGTGTTGACGATAATGATGGTGGTGGCGATGTGCGGTCAACCAAGGAATTGGAGGTGTTGATGGCAACACCAATGGTGAGGTGGTAAGAGTTAGGTTTGTCAAAATTGTCATGAGGTTATTTATGTCTTTTTACAGTCCTTTCCCATTCCAGCTAAGCACGTCAAGGGTTCAGATTAGGATTGGTCGTATATTGTATTTGAATCTGATTTAAATCGATCCTAATCCAAACCCAATTAGAAAATTTGATCCCAAATTCCATCCATATATCCAACAAACTTGATATTTGTTGGCCATATCTTGAATTCATGAAAAATTGGACATCTGATCTTAAAATTCGATTCGATCTGACTAAAATAATCCCTCAATCTCATATAAACTTCAATATAATTTGATTAAATTTCATATCAAACCATGAGATGTTCCCCCATGGTTTTTTAATTCTAACCATGATATTGGTTGAAGTATAAGTCTTAAGTACTTGTAAACTGACTTTGGAATAATGAATTAAGCTTTGGTGAACCCTAGAGAGGTTTTCCCATGATTTTTTTCCTTAGAAGAGTTTTTGCGTCAAAAAATTTCTTGTGTTATTTATTGTTTTTATATATGAGCTTTGAATTTGATCACACACTATGTATTTGATAAATTGATTGATTGGATATTCATATCATACATAGTTCTTTGGTTAGATTTGTTGCCATTGGGTTGGGATCTCTATATGAGATTGATTGTTGAGCATTAAAATTGACAAATTCAATACAACAATTTCATGGGTTCAAAGGGTCGTGGTGGTTGGAAAGGGGTTCTCATGCTTAATTACAATATTATTTTGAGAAGAGGTCATTGTAGTACAATCAGGTTAAAATTGTGTTTGTTTAAGCATAATTTTAATTAACCTATTCATTCCCCCCTCTAGGTAGCGTCTAGCAACCCACATATTTAATTGTCATGGAAGGTCGATGTAATCTCCCCCCCAAAAATTGGTATTAGAGTGTGGTCGCCCTGAGGTTGCATTAGGCACTTGTAGGCATTTTTGTTGTTCTTACACACCTAGCTGAATATGGTCAAATCATCAAATCATGAGTTGTATTTTTTAGTGCACATTACCTTGAAAGCCCAAGTGAGAAATAAATGATATTTTGATAGTGGGTCCTTTAGGCACAGGACAAGACTAGAGAGAAGTCTAACTTTTGCGTTTGTACAAGTGTAATGGTGGGACGTTCACATGTAGGGATGCTAGTGTTTCCATGGTTGTTTTCAACCATTGGATGTGCCAAAGTTGGATAATGTCCTCTATGTGGAAGAGTTAAAAGCTAACCTTATCAGTATTAGCCAATCGTGTGACGGTGGCAATGATGTACACTTCACGAGACATAAATGGCCCGTGTTAAATGATAAAATGGAATGTCGCTTAGAATGGGTTAGTTCAAGAGATAATTGTTATTGCATATCTTTGAGCTCTTCACTAGTGTGTCATTAGGCAAGTGTTAATGACGTCACACTAAGGCACCAAAGGTTAGGTCATTATGAACTACAATGACCTTAATCGAATCACAAGGAATGAGCTTGTGAGGGGAGTACCTAAGTTATGAAAGTTTACTACCAAAGTGTGTGGTTCTTATCAATTAGGGAAACAAACTAAAGTCCGTTATAAGAATTGAAAGCCATCGTAACTAAGAGATCCCTAGAGCACATTCACATTGATCTCATGGGTCCTATATAGACTAAGAGCATAGGAGGAAAGAGGTACATCTTAGTAATGGTAGATGATTACTATAAGTACACTTGGGTGGTGTTTTTGAGTGAAAAATCTAAGGCTTTTGCAAGCTTTAGAAACATTTGTAAGAAAGATAGATATGAACAAGATGAAGACATAGGAAAAGTTGTCAGAAATAGAAGTGATCTTGGTAGAGAATTTGATAATTCTAAATTATGTGCATACTGTGATAAAAATGACATTAATCATGAGTTATTTGCACCCTAGACCCCACATCAAAATGAAACAATAGAAAGAAAGAACAAAATCATACAAGAAATGACACACGTCATGATTTATAGTAAGGGTTTAACTAAGAGATTTTGGGCCGAGGCTATGAACACTGCATGTTAGATTGTCAAATAGTCTACCTTACACCAGGCATATGTCAAACCCCCTATGAGATATGGAAAGGCAAAAAGCCTAATGTGAAGTATTTCTAAGTTTTTGGGAGTGAATGCTACATCTTGAGTGATAGTGAGAATCTAGGAAAATTTGACTCCTGAAACGATGAAGGAATGTTTCTTGAATACTCCACTAATAACATAGTATATAGAGTGTTTATTTGGGAACATCTACTGATATGAAATCCATAAATGTTGTAATTGATGACATAGGAGGGGACCTTCCGCTTTAGAAAAAGGAGAATGAGGGAACTAGTGCTTCAATAGGAGATAAAGGTGAGCCAGAACCTACTTCTACCCCTCAAAGAAATGATGAAATTCTCATCAAACCGACACCTTTGTGGTCGTTGTAATGAAAAATAAGTTTTAAACCTCAGGCAAGCACCGCTCGAGCTACCATGAAGGACCGCTCGAGCGAACTCACAGAGCGAGCCCTCTATTACTTTCCATGGCCTTTTTCCATTTCCTCCGCTAAATCATAAAGAGACCCCTCTAGCAAAGGCAAGCGAGCATAGATCATTTCCTATAGGTTTTTAAGCATAAAATCATGCAAAAATTTTTCCTCTTGAGCACTAAAAGGTGTTTCTAAAAGAGGGCCCAATTATGACTCAAACTATATTTTTAAAAGTCATAAATAGTTTAGAAAATCTTTTCTGTTAAAATCACCTAGGAGTCATAGTTGGATTGCTTCCAATTCCATTTTCATCATAATCAACCTAAGTTAGAAATAACTAAGGGTTCATCTTAGGTCTAGGTCATTGTCTTGTCCTAAGCATGAAGGTGCATACAAAGGTTGCATAATATTGCTTTGATGCTTGATCTCCTCCCTTCAATGATGCTTTTGGTTCTAGAACTTGATAGCATCATGACCATGAAATAGGTTGAGATTTATAATAGACTCCACGAAATTAGTCAATTGCAAATATGATCTAACAATCTTCCCTTTTGACAATTTCATGACAAACAACACAAGTTAAAAAGTAAGATTATAACTCAAAATCTTTGAACAAAAGAATTGTAAATCCAATCTCAAAACTCATGTATATATCCTAAATCTTTATTTAGTACAAGGATCTACTTCTTTACATTAATTTGAAGATCGTAGTCCTGTACATCACCACTCAAACCAAAACCTCATGCAAAACACCATATGTTAGAGAAATATATAAGAAAATCAAAAGTTTAAAAAACACCAACATAAACATAGGGTATAAGTATATATACATCATGCAAGTACAAATATCTAACATGTTGAAAACTATACAAATATCTAACATGTTGAAAACTAACTTGGGGAATATGCTTGAAAACCTATTGATCTATCAATATGAAACAAATCAAGTTCTCCCCCTTATTTGGTGTTGACAAATAAACTAACAAGTGAAAAATAAATAAAGTAAAATATGTGACTTCATACCAAATTTGCAAATTTACTCCCCCTTTCTATGTTCACATGAAACATAACTAGACTAGTTAAGAGTCAATATATCCGATTCCTCTCATATGTACCTAAAATATTCTCCCTTTTTTTGTCATGAATACTTTTTCAATGACAACATTCAACAAGCATGGTACAAAATCAAAACCCCCGATGGGGCTTTGGCATTGTTGAAAATTTCATATTGTTAAAAAGACTAATCGAATTGGAGGAGCTTACCAGTCTCACTTGGTAAGCAAGCAAGCGGACGCCAACTCCCAGTTCTTTCTCTTCTATCTTTTTTACAGGAAGGAGGACTAGAAGAGAATTTGATAACTAAGAAAACAAGTACCAGGACTGCTTGCTTGAAATAAACTCTTTTCTCGATTCCTTGCATAGCTGCTTGTTGGCGAATAGAAAAAGAGCTTTGCACTTAGAGATGGCTTTTGGACGGAGGTGTGTAACTAATAGGGGGTCTAGATCAAGGTAATGCAGAGAATCCAATGATGACCTATAAAAATCATGACATAGAATCATAATATAGCAAGAATGTATGAATGCACATAAATTAGCCAAATCATGTAAGTAAACTAAGTAAGGGACAAATGAGGCATATACCTCAAAGTCAAATATGACAAGCAATCAAGAGTAAGACTAAGAATGTGTCACAACAAACAAAAAATAAGCTAAACAAATAAAAATTCAACAAGATAAAATTCAAAGTACTTTAGTACATACAATGAATAAATAACAAAACACTCTCAAGCTCACATGTGATCTATATTATGGCTCTAAAAGTCATAGATCAAATGACTGTATCTCCACCACCTCCACCACGTGTCTCGGGCACATCATTAGTGAGGAAACCAGAATTCGACATCATGTGCCTCAGATGCTGAACATCTGTTCTAATCTCCCGTTGATTCATCTGTAGGCTCATCATACCCTCATCAATAGCATCCATACGGAGAGTAGAAAGTCCATGTTGTTGATCAATACTACTCTGTAGATGACCTAGTGCTCTGTGAACAACAGTCCATTGGTCCAATGCAGTTGTAAAAGGTGTCCTAGAGAGTGTGGTACATGCGGTATGACCTCGTTCCTAGCTTGATGGTGGTGCACTCTATAGTAGTAGTACCATGTATCTCACCCTCAATCTCGTCACTCTTTGCCTCAACCTCCATAGGGTCAAAAGTATATTTAGCATGTGTCTCACTTTGTCTCAGAGACTCTTTCCCTAGAGGTCTCTTTGGTCTCAACATCTTATTAGACACTAAAGCACCAACACTCATGTTTAGATAATTATGGGTGATTAGAGAACCAAATGGCAGATTGTCTTTAATCCTCTCCTTATCGAATGCTGTTTGAATGACTCAAAAAATCCCACATGGTAGATTTATCTCCAACCTGTACCAATAGCATGAGCAAATAGGCTCAGTGTAAAACCCAAAAAAAATTTAAATTTCTATGAAAACGGGCAAAACGGTAATTAGTCACCATAGCATAGGTTGAAAACCAAAATTTTCTAGAACTCGAATGACAAAATGGACCTCAGCATTGGATTTGTCTCGAAATTTAGTTATCCAATCAATTTTTGTTGAATTCTAAGATAGTTGATTTTTTCGCATTTTATGAGATGATCGGGTGTCGTGTAACCAAAATAAATGAGACTGAGAAATAAATTACGAAACATGAAAAATAATTTAAATTTATTTCAAATAAAATATATTGAACTTAAAATGAGACAAAATTTAATTGATTCAGGATAAAATTGGACCCGAAAAAGGCAGATGTGTGGTGTAATGAGGGTCAAGTATCTAAGGGAAATAAATAGGAGAGAAAAATTAGATTTTCTCCCCATTACCCATCATATTTTTGGAAAAGAGGGAAGAAAATAGAGAAAATAAAGGTTTCTTCAAGCCTTCTTCTTGCGATTTAGGGCCAACCTTTGGTTGAAATCATTTGGGTCAAGAACCAAAGTTCATCTACTCAACGAGGGTTACATCTACGTACCAAAAATTGGAGATTTTACCAAAGTCTCAAAGATGAAATTTCTGGAAATCAAAGGTTAAAGCTTGATTTGGGTTCTTGGGAGTTTTCTACCGCTCGAATTACTCTTCAAGATGTAGGGTTCCTTTCCTAATTAGGTTTATTTCTAACCTAGAGTTGAAATATGGAATGGGTAGGGTGTTAGAGATGTAATCTCATGTATGGCACATACCTATGGTAGTTGAAATATGAAGAATGAGTATAAGAATGGTTAAAATTAATTCTAACATGAATTGTGTTTGTTGAAATTACTTGTTTGTGATTTCTTGAGATACGTGGTGAAAGAGGCATGCTATGTGTTATAATTATGCCTTGAAGGTATTTTATGAAACGCTTAAGTTTGTTAATTGCATTGACATTGTTATAACATGTTTTGGTGAGGTTGTTGATGGTGGTTATATGTTTTTGATGTAATTGAGCATGAAAAAATGTTGATGGATATTGAAGTTGTTCATAATGTGCTTATGACATATTGAACTTGATGTTAAAAAATACAATTGTACATTAAATTGCATATGCATGGGAAGCATCATATTTATGGACATGTGGCATGGGTGTGGGTGTGGGTGTGGGTGTGTGCATGTTTTTGGATGAAACACTATTCTTGGTGGTTGAGACGTGGACTTGGGAAGGTTGGACCTAGGTCCAATTGAGTTGCACGGGTTCCATGGAAAAACTTATATCAGGTATAGCAAGAAAGACTAGACTTTCCCTCGGGTGCAAGACTAAGTTACTGGTTTATACACTTCTGACAGTGAAAGTCCAAAAAAGTGTGTTGGTGTACGCAGAACCAGATGTGGGATACCAAAATTTGTGTCGGTGTGGTGGAATGTTGGTGCAAGTCTAGGAAATCACCTACCCAAGAAAGACACATGGTTCATTTTACAAAATATTCATTGGATGTGTAACATCAATGGCAAGGGCTTGCAATGCCCAGATTCATACGCATGACATTGCATGTGTTATGGGAGCTGGTGAAGGCTCAGTTTGTAAACTCCTACATTCGTATTATCAAATATAGCAAATGTAATTATGTTTTTAAAATTTAAATATACGTAATGGAGTATGCATGAACTAAGTAGATGGTAAAAGTAGAGATAAAAAAGTTAATAGTGTAGAATTGGGTAAATATTTAGTTCAAACTTAGTTTTGAATTGTAAAAATATGAAACCGTTTGCAATAGAACTTATACCAACTATGTTTGATGTACAAATGTATGTTGTATAAGTTTGGGTTAGTTTTGGAAGGGTTTGGAATGGGTTTGAAATGAAAAATAGAGGAAATAGACAAATTTGGATAGGACCTACTGGTAGTACGTTGTCCAGTGGATCCGAACTACCGGTAGTCAACAGGTAGTAAATGTGTAGTAGATCCGAACTACCGATAGTCAACAGGTAGTAAGTGGCTAGTGAATCCGAACTACTGGTAGTCAACAGGTAGTAAATGTCTAGTAGATCTGAACTACCGGTAGTCAACAGGTAGTAAGTGGCTAGTAGATCCGAACTACCGGTAGCTTAACAGGTAGTAAGTTGCTAGTGGATTTGAACTACCGGTAGCTCGATACGAACTACCGGTAGATCGTTAAAAAATTTGGATTTTCTATTTTAAAACCCCCATTTTCACTCCATTTGCTCCTATTCTTTCACACCACTCTCACCCTACACCTCTTAGAACCCTAATAGAAAGACTTAGAGAGAAAGAGAGAAAGGGAAAATAAGATTTTTAAGGGTGATTCAAGATCAAATCTTCTTGTCCTTCACACCAAAGCCAAGGAGAAAGGTAGGGGATTTTCTTCCATTCTTGTCCACTGATGGTAGGGTGAATATAGATGTATTTCTTGACTCCTAATCATATGTATTTGCTATGGGTTCTTTGTTTCTTGGTCTTCTTGTAATTATTATCATGTTTTATACAAAGTTAGGGTTGAATACCCATGAAATCTCTTGTTCTTGTTTTAAAACCCTAGTTTTTTGGGAAAATATGGGTTTCTCCCTCTACATTCACTTAAATTTAGTTTCAAAAATTTTAATGCTTTGTGTTGTGTATCAAAATGATATTGATGATGATCTCTTAAATTTTCTTCAATTGTTCGATTGGAATATCACATGTGAAATTGGGGATTTATGAAATTGTTTGTGATTGGAGGAAATGGTTGGTATTGTATCTCTTGTGTGGTTGTTGGATAAACATGGGCTACTATGGACCGGGTATTGTGGAGTGTGTAGACGCTTTCTTACTCTATGCAGGTATGAATTTTTTCTACCACTCGTAATGGGGTTAGTGCCTTGCGAGGACTAAACCATTATCGCTTACGTGGTATCGTGGAAAAAGGATTTGTGTAGGTTGTACGTGAGCCATGATATTTTTGATGGTATCCATGCGAGGTCTTACTTCATACCAGAGATACGAATATTATGGTGGGTTATTGTTCATTGTACCAGAAATTGTTTCTATAAGAATTTTGGGAAGTATGAGATTCTGCAAGAACTTGGGAGAAATGGTTTATGGTGGAATGAATTATTAGTTGTATATTTGTTTCACTTATGCATTAAATTACTGATGTTGCTTAAACTTGAGATCTGTGTAAATGTCCATGTTTTATTGCAAAAATTCATATATGCTATTTGTGAAAGGTGACCGACCATTTTTATATGCTTTTCTAAACCTTATTCGAGTTTGGGAGAAATGTTGTTACAGAGCTTAGTGCTCACCGCCTACAAACTATATTTTTCAGATTGTGGTCTAGAGGAAGAGCTCGGGGTTGAGGAGCTGACACATTGGAAAGCTCCACTAGACGGGCTCATGGATCCCGAGGTGGATGTCTAGAGTTATACTCTCCTAGGTGTTAGACTAGGAAATTTCTTTTGGGACTATGTAAAGACTAGTCTTTTGCTATTCCGCTGCAAGTTTAAATGTGATTCTTTTGGGATGTAATGACCATGGTTGGCTTATTATTTTGAGAAAATATTGAAAATGTTATATTTGATGAATGAAACTTCTTTAATGATGAATTTATTTAGTTGCTTTCATGATGTGAATGGTTTATAGATTGTAATGCCGTCCAAGGTGGGTTTTGGGGCATCACAAAGTTTTGGTATCAGAGCCTAGGCTTTAGGTCTTACATGAGAGCTGTAGGTTATGGATTACCACTAGAGTGTAGGACTAGGTGGAATAGAATCGTTGATATAAATCCCACACACGTCTAATGTTTTAGATTAAAAGTATAGTTATGATATCTTGTACATCAATGAAACTAAATTGTGAATTGATGTGGAGGATGGACGGAGTATGTGGACGTGGACGTGGATGTGGGCGTGGTCGTGGAGGTCTAGCAAATCCACCACCACCACTACCTCCCGATGCCATAAACGGCATATACCAATGCTTAATAGAGCTTACCACTTTGCTGCAACTCCAAAATGGGAATAATAATCACAATGGTGGGGTTCATTCACTAGCCCAAGTACCGGGCAACGGGGACAAAAACCGAAGGATGGTTGTTCTCCGAGAGTTTCTGCGACAACACCCACCTACCTTCCAAGGAAGCTCTAACCCCTTGGATGCGGATAAATGGATCCGCCATATAAAGAAGATGTGTGATGGCATGGGAGTTGCCAAGGATCTTCGAGTCGGCTTGGCAACATATCTGTTTGAGGGGGAGGCCGACCATTGGTGGGATTCGGTGAAGAAGAGAAGAAACGCCGATGTGCTCACTTAGGAGGAGTTCAACCAAATCTTTCAAGACAAGTACTTTCCTGAATCAGTCAGGGATAGGATGAGTGCAGACTTTCTCGCTATACAACAAGGGAGCATGATCGTGACATAGTACGAGAGGAGGTTTGACGAGCTATCCTGTTATGCCACAAAGTTCATATCCACAGAGGCCAGGAGGGCCAAACACTTTGAGCAGGGCTTGAGGCCTGTCATCTGGGAGAAGTTGGTGGCTCTTAAGATCCGAGACTATGGGGGATCTTGTTAATAGAGCTGTACTGGTGGAGAGAGACACCGAGGACACTTAGAGGTGACAGAGCTTCTCTAGGGGAGGTCCAATCAGGATCGGTGCTAGCACCAGTGGAGTGCAGTGGGCGGCACCATACCGACGTCCAGACCAGGCGGGTGGACTGAGACTTCAGATAGCCAGAGGAGCTGGAGGCATACTAGAGAGGACAGACACAGATCCACGACACTACTTTGCATGTGGAGGTGTTGGGCACTTTAGAAATAACTGCCCATCTCTTCCCCCAAAAACCAATCAAGCAACTGGGCAAGTAAATGCAAAAAAGCCACCACCACCGAAGCCACTACTAGAGAGACCGTTAGCAGCTCAGGCCCCCGACGGCGCCAATCAAGGGAGAGTGTTTGCTTTGACTCAACTGGAGGAAGATGCTTCCAATGCCGATGTGAAAGGTATTGTTCTTCTCTACAATTCTTGGGCGTGAATCTTATTTGATTCCGGTGCTACTCATTCATTCATACGCACTACATATGCTTTGAGTTTGAGTTTGGACTTTGGGAAACTAGAACATACCTTGAGTATTAACATGCCTACGGGAGAACAGCTAGATACCAGCAAGGTGTGTAGAGGTTGTGTGCTTCGAATTGGGGAGCATGAATTGATCATAGATTTGGTTGCATTATATATGAAGGGGTACGACATTATTTTTGGGATGAATTTGTTGTTCACTTTCCGTGCGATGATGGATTGCTTTCGCAAGCGAATTTCATTCCAATTACCGGGAGGGGTAGTTTTTACTTTCATGAATGATCGCAATTTTTCCCATCCATTTCCCACTACGGGAAACAGATTTTTGAAAGCTAAGGCGGGGAGCACCTTGAGTTTCTTGGCCAGCTTAATGGGAGAGGATCAGGATAAATCCCATGCAGACGTGATGTTGATAGTATCGGATTTTTTGGATGTCTTTCCAAATGAACTACCAGGGTTACCCCCAGAACGAGAGATTGAGTTCAAGATTAATCTTTATTCGGGAACTGAACCCATATCTATTGCTCCCTATAGAATGGCACCTTTGGAGTTAAAGGAGATAAGGAAGCAGTTGGACCATCTCTTGACCATTGGGTTTATTCGCTTAAGCACTTCACCTTAGGGAGCCCCGGTCTTCTTTGTGAAGAAGCATGATAAAACACTTCGGTTATGTATGGATTACCGAAGGTTGAATCGGGTTACCATAAAGAATAAATATCCATTGCCAAGGATTGATCATTTATTCGACCAGCTGAGGGGTTCCAAGTATTACTCCAAGATTGATCTTCACACGGGGTACCATCAACTATGGATCAAGGAGGAGGATATTCCTAAGATAGCTTTTCGTACCCGGTATGATCATTTTGAATATACAGTGATGCCGTTCAGATTGACTAATGCTCCAGCAGCCTTTATGGACTTGATGCATAGGGTATTTCAGCCGTATCTAGGTCAGTTTGTTATCGTGTTTATTGATGACATATTGATTTATTCACAGACCCAAGGGGAACATGAACGCCATCTCTCGATTGTGCTACAGACACTAAGATAGCATAAGCTGTATGCGAAGATGAGTAAATGCAAGTTTTGGATGAAGGAAGTAAAATTCCTTGGTCATGTTGTGTTCAAACAAAGAGTAGTCGTTGACCCCGCAAAGATTGAGGCAGTGATGAAGTGGGAACCACTAAAGAATGTGACTGAAGTACGTAGTTTTCTGGGCTTAGTAGGCTACTATCGGAGGTTTGTGGAAGGGTTCTCAAAGCTAGCAATGCCGATGACACGTCTCACAAAGAAGGGAGAAAAATTCTTGTGGACTCAAGAGTGTGAACTAACTTTTCGCACATTGAAGGAGAAGTTGACAACCGTTCCTGTCCTCATTATTCTGAGTAGTGGGGAAGGATACGATGTGTACACCGATGCTTCGCTATGAGGCTTGGGGTGTATGCTAATGCAAGGAGGGAAGGTGGTTGCCTATGGCTCTAGGCAACTCAAGGTTCATGAGAAGAATTATCCCACCCATGACTTAGAGCTTGCCGCTGTGGTTTTTGCTCTTAAGTTATGGAGATGTTATCTTTACGGAGAAAAGTTTCAAGTGTTTTCTGATCATAAGACCCTCAAGTATGTGTTCACACAGAAAGACTTGAATCTTTGACAAAGAAGGTGGGTTGAGTATCTAGAAGATTATGATTTCACACTTAACTATTATCTGGGGAAGGCTAACGTAGTAGCATATGCACTGAGCAGAAAGTCTCGGGGGCAAATTAATGTTCTTGCAGTTAAAAGGTGGAAGATGATTGATGTCTTGGAGGACTTTGATCTATGGGTGTATAGGTAGGAGAATCGTCCATGCCTATTTAACCTTGTCGCCCAACCTACACTCCAACGTAGGGTTGTGGAGTTACAATATTCAGATCCTGACTTAGAGTCGATTCGAGCTAAATTGGAAAATGGGAAAATAGTGGAAGGTTGGTCTTTGAGAAATGGAGAACTAAGATATGGGGAGAAGCTATGCGTCCCCAATAATTCATCCCTAAAAGAGGAGATACTAGGAGAGTGTCATTGCTCTAAGTTTGCCATCCACCCCGGTGGCACAAAATGTATAGGGACATTAAGTGTCAATTTTAGTGGAAGGGAATGAAGAAGGATGTGGCAAGGTTCATAGCCCGATGTGTAGTGTGCCAACAAGTGAAGATTGAACATCAAAAGCTTGGAGGATTACTATAGTCCTTACCTATTCCAGAGTGGAAGTGAGATCGCATCACCAATGGACTTTGTGTTGGGTTTACCACGGACGTCATGAGGGCATAATGCAATATGGGTCATTGCGGACAGACTCACCAAATCCGATCATTTCTTGGGAATGAAGACCACGGATACTTTGGAGACCTTGAGAAAGTTGTATATTTGTGAGATTGTTAGGCTACGTGGAGTTCTGCTCTCTATTGTTTCGGATCGCGATTCTCGTTTCATGGCACAATTTTGGCAAAGTCTACAACGAGCTATAGAGATAGAGTTACACTTTAGCACCAATTTTCATCCTCAAACGAATGGCCAATCCGAGAGGGTGATACAGATTTTGGAAGACATGTTGCGTGCTTATGTATTGGACTTCAAGGGAAGTTGGAGTGATCATTTGTTGTTGGTGGAGTTTGCATATAACAATAGCTTTCAATCCAGCATTGGCATGGCACCTTATGAAACCTTGTATGGGAGACCATGTAGGTCACTGACTTGTTGGCTAGAAGCTGGAGAGAGTAGTTTGTTTGGGCCAGAAATTGTTCGGGAGACTACGAACAAAATTTAACTCATCCGAGAGAGGCTATGCATGGCACAAAGTAGACAGAAAAACTATGCGGATCGACGACGAAGACCCTTGGAATTCCAAGAGGGGGACTATGTGTTCCTCAAGGTGTCATCTAAAAAGGGAGTGTTGAGATTTGAGAAGAAGGGAAAATTAGCTCCAAGGTATATCGGACCCTTTGAAGTGATCAAAGTTGTAGGCAAAATGGCGTATTAACTTTGGTTACCAGCTCAACTGTCAGGGGTACATGACGTGTTCCATGTTTCAATGTTAAGAAAGTGTCAATTGGATGCAATGCATTTCGTGGATTTGGAAGATATTGAAGTTCAAGATGGAGCAACATATGAAGAACAACCGGTGAAGATTCTCGACACCAAGGAGAAGGTGCTTCGCAACAAAGTCATCCAACTGGTGAAGGTCTTGTGGCAACATCACGGAATGGAGGAAGCTACTTGGGAACCAGAGCTGGAGATGCGAGGAAAATACCCTCATTTGTTCGAGGACGAAACTTTCTTTAAGGGGGGTGGACTGTAAACTCCCACATTCGTATTGTCAAATATAGCAACGTAATTATGTTTTTAAAATGCTAATATACGTAATGGAGTATGCATGCAGTAAGTAGATGGTAAGAGTAGAGATAAAAATGTTAATAGTGTATAATCGGGTAAATATTTAGTTCAAACTTAGTTTTGAACTATAAAAATATGAAACCGTTTGCAATAGAACTTATACCAACTATGTTTGATATACAAATGTATGTTGTATAAGTTTGGGTTGGTTTTGGAAGGGTTTGAAATGAAAAATAGAGGAAATCAGCAAATTTGGACAAGACCTACCGGTAGTACGCTGTCTAGTGGATCTGAACTACCAGTAGTTGATTAACCCTAATTAGTGTGTAAATAAAATAATTAAGTAATCAATTTTGTAAGATAAAATAACTAAATATTATGAATTATAGTTTGTGCGTAAATTAAAGTTTTAAATACTTTATGTTTAAATTTCAGGGTCAAATGCAGATATACTAGAAAATACAAGGTAATTTTACAAGACTTAAAACTACAAAGGACTAAGGTGTAATAAAGAAATATGGACAAATCAGAGGGCGACAAGTGGCAGCTCAAGAGCAAGACACCTTACACCACTGTAAAGCTTAACCTTTAGGAAGGTTATGGTAGGGGTTAGGACTCCGCGACACATGCAAGCCCAAGAATGCAACACACCACCACCATTGCAAGGCTGGACATTTAGGAAGGGTGAAGTGGGGGTTAGGAGCCCCTTCCTTGGCCGAAACTTCCTCCTCCACTATAAATAGGGGTCTTCACTCCTTACTTCAAGTATACCATTCCAAGAGACAACCTCCTCCCTATTAAAAGACCAGCCGACCACTATAGCTTCAAAGAGAGAAATCCTTAGAGAAATAAAAGAGAAAGAAAAGAGAGAAAGGAAAAGAGAAAGAACCTTTGATAGCCGGTCCGTTTGTTACTCTGTATTTCTACATTTATGTAGTATCTTTTTATTCGGATAGTTGAACTGTCGCCATTTTTTTTTGTCTTGAATGATAATAAAGGTGGTTGTATTTCAATTATTCCTTGTGAAAGAATTTTTATTTTTAGTTGTAATGAATACTACCCACACTCCTTGCTTGTCTGTAGCAATGGAGCGTGAGTAGTCGTTTATACCCTCCAGTGCGAGGGAAACATATGTATATTATTGTTTAGATTATGGAAATGCTGATGTCTAATTTATATTTTATTTATTTATGTAGTATATGCTGAATGCATGATATAGTGATGTGTATAACTCCGGTGTTGTGCCTTGAATTATATCATCAGTGTATCATAAGACCCGTTGGTTAAACAACCACGACGTTCCTATCGGTATGGCTTGTCCTCCACCGGAATGCTGAGGATGTTCTACTGATGTGTGGTACATAACCTAAATGATCCTCATGAATGGCTTGTCCTTCTGGGTTATTAGGGTTATTTAAATATTATATATAACTATATTGCCAGTCTAACAACCACGGCGTTCCTATCGGTATGACTTGTCCTCCACCGGAATGCTGAGGATGTTTAACTGGTATATATATATCACAGATGACCTATTGGGTAATTCAAGTGTTCCTCATTAATGGCTCAGCCTTCTGGTTTACTTGAATTAGTCAATTGGTACGTCTATAACTAGCTTTCCTAAGAAGTTGCTGTGTTATGCTATAATACCACCAGTTAACCTGAGACGTGGCTGTGTTATGGTTTATTATATACGTTAACCTGAAACCACTTGAATCTGAACCTTTAATTGAAAAGCAATCAGAAACACAAAGTGAAAAAGATCCTCCATGTCCTATTCCTTTACCTTTTCCTCAAAGAGTCAAGAAACTGCCATCTGAAAAAGATCAATCTGACATTCTTGAGTTATTTAAACAAGTAAAAATTAATCTTCCTTTGTTGGATGCAATAAAACGAGTTCCGGTTTATGCTAAATTTTTAAAAGATCTTTGCACGATCAAAAGAAGAACTACTGTACTAAAGAAAGCATTTTCAACTGAACAAGTTAATACTATAATACATCAAGACACACTTCTTAAGTACAAAGATCCAGGTAGTCCTACAGTCTCATGTCTCATTGGAAATTTTCAAATTGGACAAGCCCTGCTAGATCTGGGATCCAAGTTGTAATTTAATGCCATATTCAATATATAGGCAATTAGGAATAAGTGAATTAAAACCTTCCAATGTTAAACTACAACTAGCAGACCGATCAACAAAAACTCCACAAGGAATTGTAGAAGATGTGATTGTCCAAGTTGATCAATTCTATTTTTCAGCAAATTTTATCGTTATAGACACGGAGCCATGTCGTGAAGGATGTTCATTTGAATACATACCTCTAATTTTAGGACGACCATTCCTAGCTACATCAAATGTGTTGATTAATTGTAGGAGCGGAATTATGAAAATCTCATTTGGAAACATGATTTTGGAATAAAATATTTTTAAAAGTGCAAAATGACCTAGAGAAGAAGAAGAAGAAATATATGAAGTAAATCATGTTGAAACAATAACCCAAAGTTTTTTTGAAAAGAATTTTCTGGAAAAAGAGTTATTGGCATTAGAATCAATACCTGAAATCGAATCCGAAAATACATCTGCCAAGGATCTACAATGCGAAGAATTGTTACAAAAACTGATAGAATCTAATGTCAAAATTTTTAAGCCAGAATTAAAACATCTTCCAACCAACTTAAAATATGTCTTTTTAGGAGAAAAGGAAATATAGCCAGTTATAATATCGTCAAAATGATCTGAAATTCAAGAAAAATAACTAACAAAAGTTTTGAAAAATCATCAAATTGTTATTGGATGGACAATAGCAGATATAAAAGGTATAAGTCCACTTCTATGTACTCATTGTATCTATTTAGAAGATGACGCTAAACCATCCCGTCCAATGGAAAGAAGATTGAATCCCCACTTAAAGGAAGTAGTTCGTGCTGAAGTACTAAAACTGTTAGATGCTAATATTATTTATCCTATATCTAATAGTAATTGGGTTAGTCCTACACAAGTAGTTCCAGGAAATTCTGGTGTTACAGTTATAAAAAATCAGGAAAATGAGTTAGTCCTGATGCGTACAGTCACAAGTTGGCGTGTATGTATTGACAATTGAAAACTAAACTCTCTCACAAGAAAGGATCACTTTCCGTTACCATTCCTAGATCAAGTTTTGGAAAGAATAGCTGGGCATGCATATTATTATTTTTTAGATAGATATTCTGGTTACAAACAAATTGAAATTGCAATAGATGATCAAGAAAAAATTACTTTTACATGTCCATTTGAAACTTTTGCTTATAAAAGAATGCCGTTTGGGTTATGTAATGTCCCAGCTACTTTTCAGCGCTGCATGCTAAGTATATTTAGTGATATGGTAGAACGCTATCTAGAAGTTTTTATAGACGACTTTTCAGTATACGGTGATTCATTTCATTTATGTTTATAAAATCTTGAAAAAGTATTGATTAGATGTGAGGAAAAAAATCTTGTTTTAAATTGGAAAAAATGTCATTTCATGGTTACACAAAGTATTGTTTTAGGTCACATAGTTTCTCAAAAAGGAATTGAAGTTGATAAATCAAAAATTGACTTAATAGCTAATCTTCTTTCACCAAAAATCGTAAAAGATGTCCGATCTTTATTGGGTCACGCTGGATTTTACCGAAGATTCATTAAAAATTTAAGTTCAATATTGAGACCAATTTGTAATCTTTTATGTCATGGTATAATCTTTGAATGGAATGATGCATGTCAATTAGCATTTGATAAATTAAAAAATATGCTTATCTCTGCACCTATTATGCAACCACCTGATTGGTCTTTACCTTTCGAATTAATGTGTGATGCAAGTGACTATGCGGTAGGAGTTGTATTAGGTCAAAGAAAAGATAAAAAATCATGTTATTTACTATGCTAGGAAAACTTTAAATGATGCACAAATGAACTATTCAACCACAAAATAAGAATTCCTTGCTGTTGTGTTTGCATTAGATAAATTTCGATCATATTTGGTTGGATCGTCAATTGTAGTATTTACAGATCATGCAGCTTTAAAATATTTGCTTACTAAGAAAGATGCTAAATCACGTCTCCTACGATGAATTTTATTACTTCAAAAATTTGATCTTATCATAAAAGAAAAGAAAGGAGTAGAGAATGTGGTAGCAGATCATTTGTCAAGATTAAATTATGAAGTAAAAGAGGAACCAATTTCGATTAGAGAAACCTTTC
The DNA here is from genome assembly GCA_963454935.2 of Ilex paraguariensis. NCBI lineage: Eukaryota > Viridiplantae > Streptophyta > Magnoliopsida > Aquifoliales > Aquifoliaceae > Ilex > Ilex paraguariensis. The sequence continues at coordinate 1,222,300 of CAUOFW020004835.1, read as the reverse complement.
CAGATGAACAACTTTTAGCAATAACCGAAGTACCATGGTATGCAGATATAGCCAATTATCTAGCTACTGGTACTATTCCTTCTAATTATACTTGGTCTGATAGAAATAAGTTCCTAGGTGAGGTACGTAATTTTTTCTAGGAAGATCCTTATGTGTTTAAATACTGTAAGGACCAAATAATAAGACGATGTGTGCCTAATCATGAAATCCATCAGGTAATTCAGTTTTGTCACTCTGAAGCTTGTGGAGGTCATTTTGCTTCAAAGAAAATCACTGCTAAAATTTTACAATGTGGATTTTATTGGTCAACTCTTTTTAAAGATGTTGATATCTTTTGTTTAAATTGTGACAGGTGTCAAAGAATGGGGAATATTTCAAAAAGAAATATGATGCCTTTGAACCCTATTTTAATTGTTGAAATTTTTGATTGTTGGGACATCGATTTTATGGGACCATTTCCTCCATCCTTTGGATATCTGTATATTTTGGTTGTAGTTGACTATGTTTCTAAATGGATAGAGGCAATTCCATGTAGAAATAATGATCACATAACAGTGATCAAATTTTTAAAAAGAAAATATTTTATCCAGATTTGAAATTCCTCAAACAATCATCAGTGATGGTGGATTACATTTTTGTAATAGATTTTTTGAGAATCTTATGAAAAATACTCAATTTCACATAAAATATCCATTCCGTATCATCCACAAACAAGTGACCAAGCTGAATTAGCTAATAGAGAGATAAAATATATTTTAGAAAAGACAGTAAATTCAGATCGTAAAGATTGGTCATTGAGATTGACTGATGCGCTTTGGGCTTACCGTACTGCATATAAGACTATTCTAGGAATGTCTCCTTATCGGTTAGTTTATGGTAAACCATGTCATTTGCCTATAGAATTAGAACATAGAGCTTATTGGGTAATTAAAATGATGAATTTTGATATGGATAAAGCTGGAATATCACGTAAACTTCAAATCAATGAGTTAGAAGAATTAAGAAATGAAGCTTATGAAAATGCAAAAATTGCGAAATCCAGAACCAAAATATTCCATGACAAGAATATTGTGCGAAAATCTTTTAAACCATCTCAAAAAGTTCTGTTATATAATGCAAAGCTTCGTTTGTTCCCTGGAAAACTAAGATCTAGATGGACAGGACCATATATAGTCAAGCAAGTTTTTGACTATGGGGCAATTGAAATTGAAAATCCAATAACTAGGACTATCTGCAAAGTAAATAGACAAAGACTTAAGCCATACTATGATGGATTCACATAATATGTAACTTCTGTGCTGCTTTTTGATCCAGTCTATGTGCACTAAATATATATTGTTGGTTGTTTGTAAGTAATAATACTAATTATGTGTAATTTATTTGACAGATTAAACCTCCTGCGTAAAAGCCAGATATCCTAATCTTTGAAAGACAACAGATTCCTAGTTTTTATTTATTATCAATACTGGCTATTATTGTATTTACATTTCAAATACTGTTTAATTTAAGATGGGGAAATGTGAATGTGAATTTAAGTTTTGTGTTTAAAATAATAATTGTAATTTAAGAATTTATGTTCGTCTTTGTGACTGGTAGACGTTAAAGAAGCGGATAGTGAGTCAATTTTCAATAATTATTTGAGTCATCTTTAATCTTTTTATAAAAAAATTGAAATGGACGAAAAATTATTTTGGTTAAGTTTAGTTTTATTACGTCATTTTCCGAAAGATATACATACGTTGATCATACAAAAAGCTAGATATGTTAGAAATTTAAAAATTTTTGAAGCCAAGCATGACCCCTATGTGGAAAAAATACATATGCTAAACACCGACGATCGAATTGTCTTTGTGCTTGAGTAAAATGTGGTCGTACAAAACATTTGAGACAATATAATAAGTATGCGGAACCAATTTCAGGATGAGTGTCTGATCGTTTATGGTGGATTAGGTATGGGCAGAGTAAGGATTATCCTGAGCCGCCATCCTATTCTATCCCAATGTTAACAAGATACGTGAGAAATGAAGTTAACCGTGTCACTAGTATTACTGAGCCAGATAGTTCTGATACTGACTAAATATGATCAATGAAATGTATAGTTTTGTAAATATATGTACATAGTTATAAATAAATGTAAATAACTATAAAATGAAGTAGGAAAATTAGTAAATATAAAAATAACAAATAAAAAGAATAATAAACCCAATTCTTTTGGAAAAAAAAGAGTGATTAACAAAGTTTTGCAGAATGGATATTTAATTTTGTAAATTGCAGGAAATACAGGAAAAAGAGCAGAATTCTAGAAAATCAGAGAAGCAGTCTGCAGTTACAAATCAGGAACCAGTCAAGAAAAAATATGGATTCAAGATGACAAACAAGAAGGTCTTTAAGCCAAGCACAAAGGGATCGATTTCCGCAACCTGAGCCACCTCCACAACAACCTCAATTGGGAAATATCTTCAATGAGGTGATGTTTGAAAATTTGGACCAACAACTCTAGTATGATGTTAATTTTTTGACTAAAACTATTATTTCTGAAAGAACAGTAATATATGATGATTTTGAGAACATAGGAATAAGACAAATTCTCCATGCAAGAGGATGGTTACATTATGTTAGATTATCTGTTCCTGCTTATGACTGCTTAGTTCGAGCATTTTATAGTAATGCTGAAATTATAGGGGAAAGACAATTGCGTGTATTTGTACGGAGAATAGTTTTTCAAGTTACACTGGCTACTATAGCTGATTTCTTTAAACCCATGCAAAGACCACCCAACCCACAATATCTGTACATTGAACTACCTGATTTGCATGAGGTAGGAAAATAATTAAAAGGAAATTCACAATTTGTTTGGGGACGCCCAAATAATTACATTAAACAAGGAGATCTAACAGATAAATACCGAATTTTGAATATGATAATAGTGTACAGTTTGTTACCCGGAGCTCAAAAGAATCACATTTTTATTGAGCAATCTTATTTCTTATATGCATTTGGGATGGGACACACAATTGACCTGCCGAACTTAATCATAGACCAAATGATACTCACTGTGGATAGAAAGAAACTCACACTCCCATATGCTATGTTAGTTTCTCAGTTATGTAGGAATGAAGGTGTGATCATCAATCCAATATTAACGAAAGTGAATCATCCTGGAGTATTGGATAAAACTTCATTAAAAAGAGTCATGGAGGACAATTGGAAAACCAACAAGGATTACCTTCACCACAAGAAGAGGAACCATTTTGGGTACCTGAAGAATTCATATCACAAGAGCAGCAACCACAAGAAGATCAACCATACATCCCAATGGATGACAGAACTGATAGATGCATCTTACTAGAGGTGGAGAACAGTATTACTCAGATCAACCAACGCATAGATGAATATGAACAAAACCAAGCTGAGATTTTGAAGCTACGTCGAGATCGTTTCGGAGAAGGATCTTCTACTTCCTAAACAGATTGGAGATTCTACAAAACAATTTGTTTTCTTTCACTCATCTTTTACATTATGTACTTGAACTTTAAATTATCTTATATTTTGAACATATTTATGTGTTTTAAATTTGTTTGGTTTTAAACTAGTTTATTTATGAAAATTTTAAATTAGGAAGACTAGTTCATATGATTCATAATTAAATTAAATTAATATTCCTATGTTTTGTGAAAATATCCTTAATCTGATTACTCGGGATTTTCATACTTTAGTTGTATATTATCTTAATATTTTTGTTTAAACTTACTCTTATAGAGCACGATTAGATTTCTTTATTTCAAAAACCTTGTGAAGTATTACACTATTTACATATTTAGTGGAGATGTATAACCAATTGAAGAATTTGAGCCAATCTTTCTTGGAGAGATATGCTACACTTACTCAAATAAACATCGTCGATTCTACGATAAACTTTCTTTGAATAATATCATTAATTTTGTCTTGATTAACACTTGTTAGATTATATTATTAGCATTGTCCTTGAAATTATTTTATGTAGGATTGATACAGATGAATAATTTCTGGAAAATGATCTTAGGCCATGTTTGATTAATCTTGAGCCTTAACCGTTTCTTTTACAAAATTATATCCTTAGTCCACCATGATTGAGCCTAAAAGAGTATAAAGTCTTTTCATGAAACCCAAAAAATACCCGAGCCAAATAAAAATATGTCAAACCTATCTTTGCTACATAATTTTCTTGCAACCTCTTTCAAATCAATATGATATAGAAAAGGTGAAAAATGTCTTAAAAAAAAAAAATCTTGGCTATTTAAAGCAAAAGAAAAAGAAAAACAAATGAAAAGTTGAAAAATAAAGAAAAAAGCCAAGAAAGTGAAAAATGAAAAAAATAAAAAGAAAGAGTAGACAAAATCTCTATAGAATGAGGTGTGCAAAAACAGGGTAGCTTTTGAATCCTATAGACGTCATTTCTTAAACCCTAAAACCAATGGCCACATTACAACCTAAATAAAGTCCTTTTTGATTCCAGAAATCATGCATCTGTATTAATTCTATCTTATAAAAGGAGAATGTTGATGATATGTCTAGTATAGTGTTGATATCCACTCATGAGATTATGTCAAATTCAAATTTTATTCAAATATCCGTTCTTCAAATGCTTACATGTGATATTATTTGTTTTGTTAACAATATTCCAATCATATGTAACTTGTGAGAATAGTTACTATAACAAATATGTATTATTTGCTGAGTGTGTTCCATGAAATGATTGACATCAAGATTATCATGAAAGAGGGTAATCTTTCTTGAGTGATTTTTGAAACAAAAGAAATCATCACACACACACACACACAAGTTTGTATAAAAATATATAGATAACGTTACAACTAACGTGTGTTACTCTTATAATGATCAGAAAAGGAACTATTCTAGCAAAACAGAAGGAATATTGATTTAATTATCTTTGTGAAAAGTATGAATTATAAACTCCTAACTACTGAAGTTTGTAGATACCTTCACTAGAAACCTTCACGAGACAAAACTCGTCCACTAGGGAGCACCTAGGGGTTTAACGACTTATTGCATATGCTAAATGCAATCGTGAAAAAATCTACGAAAATGATTTTACTTCTGTTTATGTTTTATTTTGTGTTATAATCTATATTTGCTAGAGACTAGTAAAGTTTAAGTTGGGGGGGGGNGTTTGTAGATACCTTCACTAGAAACCTTCACGAGACAAAACTCGTCCACTAGGGAGCACCTAGGGGTTTAACGACTTATTGCATATGCTAAATGCAATCGTGAAAAAATCTACGAAAATGATTTTACTTCTGTTTATGTTTTATTTTGTGTTATAATCTATATTTGCTAGAGACTAGTAAAGTTTAAGTTGGGGGGGGGGTGTGATTAACCCTAATTAGTGTGTAAATAAAATAATTAAGTAATCAATTTTGTAAGATAAAATAACTAAATATTATGAATTATAGTTTGGGCGTAAATTAAAGTTTTAAATACTTTATGTTTAAATTTCAGGGTCAAATGCAGAAATACTAGAAAATAGAAGACAATTTTACAAGACTTGAAACTATGAAGGACTAAGGTGTAATAAAGAAACATGGACATATCAGAAGGCGACAAGTGGCAGCTCAAGAACAAGACACCTTGCACCACTGCAAGGCTTAACCTTTAAGAAGGTTATGGTAGGGGTTAGGACCCCATGACACATGCAAGCCCAAGAATGCAACACCCCCCCACCACTGCAAGGTTGGACCTTTAGGAACGGTGAGGTGGGGGTTAGGACCCCCCTCCTTGGCCGAAACTTCCTCCTCCCCTATAAATAGGGGTCTTCATTCCTTACTTCAAGCATACCATTCCAAGAGACAACCTCATCCCTATTAAATGACCAGCCGGCCACTATAGCTTCAAAGAGAGAAATCCTTAGAGAAAGAAAAGAGAAAGAAAAGAGAGAAAGAAAAAGAGAAAGAACTTTTGATAGCCGGTCTGTTTGTTACTCGGTATTTCTACATTTCTGTAGTATCTTTCTATTCGGATAGTTGAACTGCCGCCACTTTTTTTTGTCTTGAATGATAATAAAAGTGGTTGTGTTTCAATTGTTCCTTGTGAAAGAATTTTTATTTTTAGTTGCAATGAATACTACCCACACTCCTTGCTTGTCTGTAGCAATGGAGCGTGAGTAGTCGTTTATAACCTCCAGCGCGAGGGGAAAATATGTATATTATTGTTTAGATTATGAAAATGCTGATTTCTTATTTATATTTTATTTATTTATGTATTATATGCTTAATGCGTGATATAGTGATGTGCATAATTTCGGTATTGTGCCTTGAATTATGTCATCAGTGTATTACAAGACCCGTCGGTTAAACAACCACGATGTTCCTATCGGTATGGCTTGTCCTCCATCGGAATGCTGAGGATGTTCTACTGATGTGTGGTACATAACCTAAATGATTCTCATGAATGGCTTGTCCTTTTAGGTTATTAGGGTTATTTAAATATTATATATAACTATATTACTAGTCTAACAACCACGACATTCCTATCGGTATGGCTTGTCCTCCATCGGAATGCTGATGATGTTTAACTGGTATATATATATATATCACAAATGACCTATTGGGTAATTCAAGTGTTTCTCATTAATGGCTCAGCCTTCTAGTTTACTTGAATTAGTCAATTGGTACGTCTATAACTAGTTTTCCTAAGAAGTTGCTATTTTATGCTATAATACCACCAGTTAATCTAAGACGTGGCTGTGTTATGGTTTATTATATACGCACTTATAATCATGAGATCAAGTGAATAACTCAAGTATTCCTCATAAATGACTTGTCCTTCTGATTTTCTTGGGTTAATCAATTGATGTGGATATAACCAGTTAGCCTAAGAAGCGATTGTGTTATGATTTATTACCCTCAGTTAGCCTAAGAAGCGGCTGTGCTATGGTTTATATAAATCAGACCAACCGGTTGACTTGCCAATAAAATGGAAGTTAATCCTGGTACGGTAACATTTCCAGTATCTAACCAATATAATGCATATGGTACCCTTAAACTGAAGGGTATCTTTTATATTCTTGTTATTAACTCACTTTATTTATTTACTTACGCACTTAATTTGTTTACTTATGCACTTCATTTGTTTAATTACGCAATTTATTTAAGTTAAACTAGCTTTCAAGCTAAGCTCACATCACAAGCTATCAAACATCATACTACTTCAAACAACAACTTTACTATTTTTTTTTAATTTTAACTACTAAATTACTAAACTCTTCATGGGATCGATACTTGGACTTAAAATTGAGAAAACTACAATTTGACCATTTATACTTGGGTGTATAATAGTATAATTCAGACCACTAAAAACTGCGAATCAGTAGTCAATAGGTAATAAATGTCCAGTAGATCTGAACTACCGGTAGTCAATAAGCAGTAAATGTCCAGTAGATCCAAACTACCGGTAGTCAATAGGTAGTAAGTGGCTAGTAGATCCAAACTATCGGTAGCTCAACAGGTTGTAAGTTGCCAATGGATCCGAACTATTGGTAGCTCGATACGAACTAACGGTAGATCATTAAAAAATTGGGATTTTCTGCTTTAAAACCCCCATTTTCACTCCATTTGCTCCCATTCCTTCACACCACTCTCACCCCACACCTCTTAAAACCCTAATAAAAAGACTTAGAGAGGAAGAGAGAAAGGGAAAACAAGATTTTTAAGGGTGATTCAAGATCAAATCTTCTTGTCCTTCACACCAAAGCCAAGGAGAAATGTAGGGGGTTTTCTTCCATTCTTGTCCATTGATGCTAGTGGGAATATATATGTATTTCTTGACTCCTAATCATATGTATTTGCTATGGGTTCTTTGTTTCTTGGTCTTCTTGCAATTATTATCATGTTTTACACAAAGTTAGGGTTGAATACCCATGAAATCTCTTGTTCTTGCTTTAAAACCCTAGTTTTTTGGGAAAATATGGGTTTCTCCCTCTACATTCACTTAAATTTAGTTTCAAAAATTTTAGTGCTTTGTGTTGTGTATCAAAATTATATTGATGATGATCTCTTGAATTTTCTTCAATTGTTCGATTGGAATATCACATGTGAAATTGGGGATTTATGGAATTGTTTGTAATTGGAGGAAATAGTTGGTATTGTATCTCTTGTATGGTTGTTAGATAAACATGAGCTACTATGGACCGTGTATCATGGAGTGTGTAGACGCCTTCTTACTTCGTGTGGGTACAAACTTTTCCTACCACTTGTAATGGGGTTTGTGCCTTGCGAGGACTAAACCATTATCGCTTATAGGGTATTGTGGAAAAAAGATTTGTGTGGGTTGTACGTGGACCATGATATTTTCGATGGTATACATGCGAGGTCTTACTTTATACTAGAGATACGAATACTATGGTGGGTTATTGTTCATTGTACCAAAAATTATTTCTTTAAGAATTTTGGGATGTATAGGATTCTGCAAGAACTTGGGAGAAATGGTTTATGGTGGAATGGATTATTAGCCGTATATTGGTTTCACTTATGCATTAAATTACTGTTGTTGCTTAAACTTGAGATTTGTTTAAATGTCCATGTTTTATTGCAAAAATTCATATATGCTATTTGTGAAAGGTGACCGACCATTTTTATATGCTTTTCTAAACCTTGGTCGAGTTTGGGAGGAATGTTGGTACAGAGTTTAGTGCTCACCCCCTACAAACTATATTTTTCAGATTGTGGTCTAGAGAAAGAGCTCGGGGTTGAGGAGCCGACACATTGGGAAGCTCCACTAGACGGGCTTATGGATCCCGAGGTGGATGTCTAGAGTTATACTCTCCTAGGTGCTAGACTAGAAAATTTATTTTGGGACTATGTAAAGACTAGTCTTTTGCTATTCCATTGCAAGTTTAAATGTGATTCTTTTGGGAAGTAATTATCATAGTCGATCACATTCTTTGGGGATGTAATGGAGCCATGGTTGGCCTATTTTTTTGGAAAAATATTGTAAATGTTAAATTTGATGAATGAAACTTCTTTAATGATGAATTTATTAGTTGCTTTCATGATGTGAATGGTTTATAGATTGTAATGCCATCCAATGTGGGTTTTGGGGCATTACACGGTTTGAGTTGCATGTGTGAGTCTGATCGCATAAAATGACATGACATTGAGAATTTCATTATGAATTACATATTCTTAAATAGATTGTTTGTTGATTGTTGAATTTGCATGCGAGCATTTCATATGCATCTAGATTGAGGAGTAACCTCTTTAGAAGATACCCTACTGAGCGTGACTCACCTTTTATAGGGACAACATTTTAGGTGTGGGACAAGCTCTGGTGGATGGCGCTCACTTGGGCTTTCATTTATGAAGAAAAGACGAGATGTGACTTTAAATTATATTTTTGTAAAATTAATATGTAATTTAGTTTTGGACATGTAATATTGTATAAAGGATTGTAAAACGAACTCATATGAACTATGTTTTTTGTAAAATTGTATGTTATATGAGTGTGGCTGGATATTGTATGAGATTGGATAAATTGGAATTGGAAAAAAAGATTAAATCAGGGGCAAACTGGACACTTCGACCCATAGAACATTGGTTATTTTTCGGTAGAACAATTCTAGTAGGCACTTCTCACGGTAGAACATCGAGTATCTATTGGTATAAGAATTCTAGTGGGCACTTCTATCGGTAGAACGTCGAGTATCTACCAGTAGAAGAATTCTAGCGGACATTTCTACCTGGTAGGTCCCCCTAAATTTTTAGAAAATTAAAATACTTTTTGTCAAGCCTTCGGGTCTTAGTCCTTTTGCTCAAATGAGGTAAATGGAGTAAAATTAAGGGTAAATTGATGTATATTAGACCTTGGAGTGTTCAAGTGATTAAATTGTACACAAGTTATGCATTTGAGAGTGCTTGGTACAAGGGAAACTCTGCTTGAACTCTGTGTTGCTTATGATCTTGGTGAATGGTATGCTATAATGTGGTGTCAAATTATACGGCATTCACGGGTATTTTTACAGGCTGATGAGTGATCAATGGGTTGACAAAGGACCCCTAGTTTTAGGGGCAGCACACTCGAGGTGTGGGAAAGGTGGAAATATGAGTCTCTTAGTCAATGTTGTAGTTGACAATCAAATTGATAAACCTATAATCCCTAGTCAAGTCCTCATGATACCACAACTAGCGGTTCCAACCATCAGAGTAAAGAACTCCATACAACACTAAAGCAACTGAATATAGTTTGGGTATAGCACTTTCATGACTAAAATGAAAAGGATCGCATGCTACTTAGGGAACACACAGGGTGGTGGCAATAAGGTCAGTGGAAAACTCAAACAACACACCTCAGATGTATATTGTGAAGCGCTCACTATACTTTGTAGTTTCACAAATGTGTATAAAACCCTTTGAACATGTAACGCCCCAAAAACCCCCGTGGGTGACATTACATTCTAAAAACCATTTACCGTATGAGAGCATTAAGTAAAATTCATCACGACGAAAGTTTTATTCATCAACCATTCATATTTTAACAAAATTTGGGCAGAGTCTCCTTTGTACGGGGAGCTCTACCCAAAACACAACCTGTACAATTATATTACAATTGACCACACCGGGTCCACATATGCATAACTATTGACCACACCGGGTCCATTTTTCCATCATAAAATAAACTTGCATTCATCATATGTCATATCCACACTATCATCCCAAATTAATAGGTCTAATCTTGGCCTTTACATCTCCAAAATGTAATAATATAACGCAGCGGAAATAACAGAAATGAACTAGAGTTCAAAAGGATATTCTAAGCATAATCTAGTCTAGAACAAAATAAAAGTGTCGCTCTAAGCGTCCACCTCGGGATCCACATCCCCGTCAAGCGGAGTCTTCCAATGGGTGGGCTCCTCGGCTCCTAACTCCTCCTCAAGTGTGAAATCTGAAAAAATTTTATTTGTAGGGGGTGAGCACGAAGCTCTGTAGCAAAATCCTCTCAACTCAAACAAGGTTTGAAAAACATAGCAAACGGTCGGTCTCATTTCACAACTAACATATATATAGGTTTGGAATGAAAACAGTGACATTTTAAAAGAGATCTCAAGTTTAAACAATAGCAATAATCAGTTAAAAGAATAAAGTGAGTTTAGCATCGATAAACAAAATTCTAATTTAAGCTATTTAAGAAGGGCTTCTCCCTAAGCATTGTCCCATACCAATGCATCGGCAAGAACGACCCAACTCCCGATTCCATGTATTTTTGGTTCATCCCCGTACCATGTATGTTGATTGCTTCTCGTGAATCTACCTAACGATCATGCCTAGTCCACCAATTCCAACCAACAATCACAAATCTCTTTAGGAAGGGCGTGTACCGTCTCCTACGGCATTGACGAAATCCTCCCAAGGTGTCTAGTATACTAACCCTTTTCCTCGGTGTATATGTGAACAATAGTGATCGCGAGCACAACAACGATCCACTACGAGCATTAGGCAACCATCTCACCCCCCATTGGGATAGACTAACCTCTAACACTCTACGGCATCTCTCGAAGGTAATCCAAGTCCATCACAACAACCATACAATGAGGAAATCAAGAATATTCACAATTCACAACAATTTCCCAAATATAGTAAAATCCCCAATTTTGTTTTCACATTTGTCATATAATCGAATAATCCAAGAAAATATGCAAGAGATCGTAATCTATATCATTTTGTTATACAATATTCAACACTAAAGTTTTAAAATCAAAGACAAAGAAGAAATTAGGAGAAAATCCCCTTTTCTTGAAAACTAGGGCTTTGAAAATAAAAAAAAAATCAATAGAGCTTTGGTGGTTACCCACCCTTCATATTGTTCAAAACATGGCATTTATTACAAATAGAACAAGAATCATGTATTTCATATTATATATATGAGAAGGAGAGTGAAGAAACATATATCTATATACATATATATATCTATAGATATATATCTAGCCTCAATGTGAGAGATTGAGAGAAAATCCCCTACCTTAAATCAAGATTCCAAGCTAAGACCCAAGCTTCAAGACCTTCTTGCTCTCCTTTCTTTTCCTCTTAATCTTCTCCTCCTAGGGTTTCAAAAGATTTGGGTGAGAGGGTAGCAAGAATGGAAGAAAATGGGAGGAGAATGTATTCTTGAAGAATTTGAAGTTTTGATTTCTACAAGGTATAAATCCCTCTTGATTGGTATTTCTATCTTCCTCTCTTCCTCTAAAATGGTTCCTAGGGTTTGGAGGGGTGAAATGAATGCTAAAGGGACGACATTAGGTTTTTATAGGGCAAGAAAATCGAGCAAAACCCGATATTTTCTGTTCAGAAAAAATCGGGTTTCCTTTGTACTGTTCACAGATTTTTGGTGCGACTTCCAGGTCAGTGTTGACCCATTTAGAGGTCGAATTGGAAATATTTGATGAAATACACTTTTGTAGCCCTAGATGTCTACTATTTCCTGTCAAAAGTTCAGATAAATTGGACATCAAAATATAAAGGTATGATCAAAATACTTAGCAGTGTCCATCACCCCTTTTTACCCAATTTCACTCCAATTTGGTTTTACTTCTAAAATACTTCCTAACTTCTAATACATCCCATATTACATCTCCCAATTTTTTCCGACCTCCCGAATTCAATGGTAATGTTATTTTGATAAAAAAAAATATTAATATATTTATTTAGTTACCCTTATCAATCTTAAATACATCAAAAAAAAAAAAAATTAAGTTTGACCCAAAAGTCAATCCGTTCGAAACTCAAACTTCATGATTAATATTTCAACAATGATTCTAAGTTTTTATCCTCATTTTATTCATATTTGGAAAACTCTTAAGATATTAGTATTCTTATTTAATTTTTAGTACATGGTCTTACAGAACATGTTCATATATGCGGGTACAAGGGCTTCAAATAGCTCATTTCACCATCTCGAGTCAAACAATGAAGGGATAAAGGTGTTACCTACCCCAATGTGATTAACTCCTAACTCTACAAGCATAGTCCTTAAAGAAAACTATCTCCTATATATCTCTTGGTACTGTGTTTTCTGAAAAATGAACTCTACTACCCAAAGCCTTTAACCTTGCCTTTTTCTTAGATCTTGGCCACATTTTCAAAAAACAATTTGCAAAAATTTATAAATGAGTATGATAAACTATGGTATAAACTCAAACTTACACTCAATCTCAGTCAATATGAAGTTTAATCACTTAGAAATGCTTTGGGTAGGGTAGAAACAAAGTGGGCTCTTGCTTGGGAGTGAAATAAATGAAGAACTCTAGTCAAAATTCGGCATTTTACTCAGTAGTGTAAAATCCTGATGTAGAATGCTCGAGCAAAGTCTATGGTTGCTCAATCGAGCCTTGAATCAAAACATTCTTGCTGTCTATAGTCCAGCCCATTTCCAACCAAATCTAGTGAGTCCGAACATTCATGTGTGATGTACATGAATCCTAAATGCAATACAATGCAATGCATGAATGAATTTGGCTAAAAAATAAGTGCAATATTCAAATTTAAACAATAAGTGCTCAAAATTCATAATTATGAAAATTACACAAATTTGCATTTTAATGGCTTCATCCAAAATTCATCATCTTAATAAATTACTCTAAGGGATATACAAAGATATTGAATTCGTTTTCATGCATTCTAGAGCAATGTTTGTTCACTTGGTTCAGTTTAACTCACACGTGTTCAAATTTTGTTCAATTTTGACAAATTCAAGTGCATCTTGTGTGAAACCAACCTTCAAAACAAAAATGATTCCAATTAGACTAAATCATTAATAAGCTTATAATGAAATCCTAATGCATTTTCTAAGTGAATACCTAACCAGGTAATGAGTGTACAAATATGTCTTCTTTTTGTCAACTCCTCATCTCTTCTAGCCCTTTTACTCTATGACTTCAATCAACAAGATTGTGAATTTCGTATTTTAATCATGGTTAAAAGAGTTCTATGAGCTTTACAAATATGAAATTTATAATTAAGCATAAGTACTCTCACAATTCAAGTACAATTATTTTTAGTCATTTATTTATGCATCACCTTTTTAGATTTGGTCACATTGGGCTCCTTTCTTATAGTTGGCCTTTGACATCTTTTAAGAGATTGAGGTTCATCTAATCTTTAGTCATATGTTCACCTATCACCAACACTTCGATTCATTTAAGATCATTAACAATTCAAATAAATCAAACTCCTAAGAGTGAAGGTGAATTACATAAGTGTACTTGATTTTTCATCTTTCAAAGGTAAACACTATCCAAGAATGCTAGGATGAAAGAGACTTTGGTTAATGAATCGTGTGATATGATTTATGCCACTAAGTTCTCTATATCCTAATACGACTTATAGTAATGAGCATTTGAACTTTGATTTAAGGAAGGAACAATTTCAATGCAAACCAAAGTGTGAATTACCATGATCATGAAACAAGGAAAAAAACAAACAAAAGAAAATGTTTTTGGCCTTTTCTCTTCCAATATTTTTGAAATTTTCAATTAACACGTGTACATGAAAAAAATGCTATCAAACAAAGTAAAAAAAACAAATAAAGTATTTACCATAAATCCTAAAAATAAATTGTCAAAATTGACATTAAAACACTTTTTGAATTTTTGTATTTCTTTTGCTTTTGTGTTTTCATTTTCTATTGTGTTTGTATTTTCTCATAGAAAAAAAATAACAAATAAAAAAAGAAAAAAAATATGTACAACGTGTATGACCCTGAGGTGTTCAATAAAATGCATTAAAGATCACCTAGGTCCATACTCGCACCCCTCCTACTTCTTAGAAGCCATGACCTTGCTTGAAGCACCTGGGGTCCCAACTTGGTTGAGCTGGTGAATTTCTCAAAGTTCTCCCTAGTCATTCATCCTTGTATGTCCTTCCTAAAACTTGGGTTAGGTTGTATAATGGGTGGAGGACTAGCTCTCTTCGCTCCAAAATTATGTAAATCAATTTTGATATTGGGGGTGGAAAAAGCATTGAGAACTCTAGAATGTAGTTTATGTGAAGATGATGCATGACTATGCATGGGCTCATTTGACATTTCTAAAAGCTTGGAAAGATTTACAACTTGGTTGTTCAAGGATTTAGATTGGTTAGCCAGATGCATGAGTTTTTTTTGTCTAAGACTTCCTTATTTTTAATGCAATGTATACTATAGTGATCATGCTCTCCATAAGTAAAACACACAAATGATTTAGTTCCGGTATTATTTTTATGCTTACCCTTACAATTCTTATTTTTTTAGGAGTTGTGCTAACTTTTGGGGATGATGGGTTGGGCTCACCCTTCACAAACACGGTCTTAGAGGTAGTGGGGTTGGTGTTCTCATTTGTATATCATCCACACTCTTCCCTATAGCCAACATCCTATCAAGTTTTTTGGTTCTTTGAGAATTTTTTTTTAGAGCTCTTGTGATTTGTGAAGATCTCTATCAAGTTTTGTAAGTTTAAACTCAAGACTCTTCTTTAACTGTAAAAGCCCTTCATGCTCTTGTTCAAGGAAGCTCACCTTGTCATGGAGGGACTTCTTTTCCTCCTCAGGCTCAACAATATGAGCCTTAGATTTAACTAAGTCCACATGGTGTGCTTTCTTTCATCTTCACTCCTTTTGAGCTCGTGGTCAATGAAAGTAATTTCTCTCCTTGTTTTAGACACTCATATATAACTCATTATAAGCATCTTGAAGGTCCTCAACACTCTCGGTCTCATCCTCACTGGTGGAGGCTTCCACTACTAAGTCATCTAATTCTATAGTGGGACTTGACTCAACTTCCTTTTCTTCATCCTTGGAAGTTTCTCATGGGGGATGAATATGAACCTAGAAAGGCTATTGAAAAATTTTCACGCTCGAAAAAAGAGGAATCAACACTCGTTGTGGACTTCATTTTCTCTTTCACTCACCTTAGCCTTTAAATTTCCTCTCCTCTCCTTGGGCATATCTTTCTTCATATCATTTGGATATTCTGTAGCTATATGTCCAAACTCATGACACTCATAGCATTGGAGACCTTTTCCTTTCTTCTCAACCTCATGTTGAGAAGGTCTCCCCAACCCTTTTTTCCCTTTCTAGGAGACTTGGGTCTACTTATATTTCTTTTACACCTCGAGGACTTGACACCATTAGCAATAAAATATTTGTTGAATTTCTTGCAAGATAGGTTATGTCCTCTTCCCCCAAACGAGGTGCTTCAAATTTACCCCCTTCTTCAATTTTGGAATTTAAAGCCACACAATTCACTTTCTTGGGTGGAAGAAGGTTCATCTCGAAATTCAAAATTGCCTTAATGGGTCTTCAACCAATACCGTGCCCATGTTAGCCCTAGTCTTAAGTGAAGTCACCTTTGCATGAAATCCCTTTGGTAGATATCTCTAGATTTTCCACTTAATGGAGGCTTCATCGATCTTGGTACCTAATACAAAGGAAGAACTAAAAATATCATATAATTTGGCATAAAAATCAGCAAAGATTTCTTCCTCTTGCATCCTCAACATCTCAAATTATAAATTGTACCTCTGGAAATGGAACATCTTGACTATTATAGTTCTTTCATGAGAAACCACAAGAATATCCCATGCCTCATTTGAAGTCTCATAATTTTTTATCCTTTGAAACTCATTAGGGGTGATGAGTCCAGAATATTGCATAATTAATGACCTTATTACATCCATTTTTAAGTTGTTTTTCTAATACATTGTTGAGAATTGGGTTAAAATGGCAATTAACGAAGAGTTATATGTTTGCACGAGATCGAGCTGTAAAATAGGGGATTCTATCACTTTTTAATGAGTCAGGGCCAATGGGCAAAGAAGGAACTCAAGGAAGAAGGGCTTGTGAATGCAAAATGTAGAAACATGAAGGATAGCAAAGAGGTACCGATACCTAAGCTTGTTGGGAAGGAGGTATTGGTACTTGGAGTCATTGGTACTAGTACTAGAGCTTACTTGAATCTAGGTACTGGTACCTGATTGTTGAGGTATAGGCACTAGGCATCATACCTTGAGTGCTTAAAATTTGAAGAAAATGAGGAGGTTCTAGTATTTGGAGTCACTTGGTACCGGTACCTAAGCCTACTGCCATCGAGGTATCAGTACCTCATCACTTGGTACCGATACCCAAATCCCAAAAACCCCAGATTATTTTTCCCATGACTCCACCCCCTACAAGGGCCCCACTCCTACTTACCCAATTGATGTTTCAAGCAATTCAACACCCCAACTTAGTCTCCTAACCTCTGCATTCAACCCATATGCATGTAAAAGGGAAAAGGGTTAAGTAAAGGAGAGAGAAAAGGGAATGATTGAGAAAAGAAAGGGACCAAGCTGTGTTTTGACTTTTTGGAAGCTTTTTTGGACAATATACTTCCCAATGCAAGAAATCTTTGGACACTCAAGGTAGAGAGGGTGGATGGATGAAATTAGAATATACTTTTTGGATTATTTTTTAGCCTTTAGAGAGAGAAACTCCAATGAAGAAGAAGGTGGTTCTAGAGAGAGAAAGTTAGGATTTTACATTTTCCTTCACCATTTTCAGTCTTGTAAGCTTCAATCTACTTGTAATCTTCCTTTCTAATGCATCAATCTAATTTATTCCAGGTTGTATTGAGCTTAGCTAGAGCTTTCTAGCTCCATTGTTTGTTTTGAGTGTTCTCACCTTAAGCTTTACATTTTGGGAATAAATGCCATCTCCTTTGTAGTTTGACTTCATCTCACATTAATACAAGTTTTTATTTGATTTCATCTCCATGTTATCTCTTCCATGTTAGTGTTTGCTTCTATTATGAGTAGCAAAGTTTTTAGTGTTTGGTTTGACTAGGTTGAGTGCTGATGAAAGTGGTTGTAGATTTTTGATACACCATAGAATTGTCACAGGGTATGAATTTGTCCAAGAAACTACATTCATATCTCACTTCCTATGAATCAATCAAACACCTAGGCACCATTGGTTGAATGGAATGAATTGATTTGGCATACCCATTGGAATGGACTCTATGGATTAGTCCACCTTCTTTTTACTTGCATATTTCTCAAAACATAATCCACCAAACTTCAAATCACAATATTTTCTATTTTTTTCCTTTCACAAATTGTGATCGAAAATACTTCACCTTTCCTTCCTCTAAGGAGATGACCTTGGAATACCATTCCAAGTAAAATATGATACTATAAGTCTCTTTACTCTTGGAGAGCATTTTTGCATATTCACACACATTTTTGTTCATCTACACTCAATTTCCCTACATCTTGCATGAACTTGAGTGAGAGTGACACTCACCCTTCACCATAAGCTATACACAGAATCAGACTCATGTGGGAGTGCAAGGAAAAAAATCAGTGAAGCAAATGAACTATTACAAAAATGTGAGCCCCTGTCACTTATCACAGTTCGAGGCATCCCAAACCTAGACAGAATATTTTCTTTTAAGAATTTGACTACAACCCGATGGTCATTAGTCTTGGTCGAGATTACCTCGACCCACTTAGAGACATAATCAATTGCCAGAAGTATATAAAGGTAGTCATAGGATACAAGGAATGTACCCATGAAGTCGATGCCCCAATAATCAAAAATTTCAATGACAAAAATGGGAGTGAGGGGCATCATGTTCTTACAGGTAACACTTTCTAGCCTTAGACACCTATCACATTGTTTACAAAATAAAGCACAATCTTTAAACAATGTCGGCCAATAGAAACCATGTTGTAAAATCTTAGCTGAGGTTTTCTTGGAAGAGAAGTGTCCACCACATACTTCAGAATGAAAAAAGGAGAGGACATTATGCTATTCATGGTCTGATATGCATTTTCTTATGACTTGGTCAAGGCAACACTTGAACAAGTATGGATTGTCGAAGTAAAAGTACTTCACCTCTGCCATAAATTTTCTCTTGTCCTCCAAGCTCCAATGTGGGGCATTTGTCCTGAGGCAAGAAAATTACAAATATTAGCATACCATAGACAAACTGAATGGATAGAAAATAAATGTTCATCAGGGATATGGATGTGCTCTTCAGTGTTTTGGACAAGTCGTGACAAATGGTTTACCACCACATTCTCAACTCATTTTTTTATCTTTGATGATCAAATTGAATTCTTGAAGGAGGAGGATCCACCTAATGAGTCTCGGTTTGCCATCCTGCTTAATGACAAATACTTCAAAGTAGAGTTATCGGTATAGACTACTATAGAAGAACCAATGATGTATGACCTGGATTTATCCAAAGTGATACTATAGCTAGCAACTCCTTTTTAGTGGTTATTTAGTTTATTTGAACTTCATTTAAGGTTTTGCAAGCATAGTATATGACATGAGGTTTTTTATTGTCCCTTTGACCTAGCACTAAGCCGACCGTGTAATCATTTGCGTCGCACATGAGCTCAAATGTGAGTTCCCAATTGTGTGATTGCATGATTGGAGGCAAAATTAGCATAATTTTTGAGTTTTTGAAAAGAGGGGGCTAATTCCCTAGCATTTCCCCCCTCATTTGCACTCACAAAATATCGTATGCAAGATTTTTGAGTTCTACCCTGTCTATTCAATCTCGATTCTTGACCAAGTCAATTCAACCACCACTTCACCACCTTGAACTTGTGTGGTGGCAGTGGGAGGGCTCCAACTGTCTTGCATAGTCAACCAAACTCTCTCATAAATTGATTTCTTAAATGCTCTGATGTGAGCTTTTCAATAGGCAAAGTTAGAACCATCAAAGAGAGGTGGTTGTGAAATTGACCCTCTGCCTTTTTGAGACTCCATTCAAAAATAATTTTTAGTGATGATAGACCACTTGGAGAAAAACTACTAGGCAAGTAAGCAAAACAAAAAAAAATGCCTACTTAGTGTCTATAATCTCAGGGCAACCTCGCTCTGATACTAATTGTTATTCCAAGAGGGAGAATCAGATGTGGATCTTCCCTCACGATTATACATGTGGAGCAATAGAAATTATACTTAAAGGGGGTGAATAGGTTTTTCAATTAATCACCACAATTAACTCATTTCACAAAGATATATCAATTAAAGTGAGAACCCTTTAGTCACCATAATCCAAATTAACCATGATATCTGATTTTAATTAATATAGAATTAATTCCCTCACAATCAATTTCACGGCGATCCCAAATCACAAAATCAATTGCAAAACTATGTATGGATGAATATTCAAACAATCATTCCAATAAACACATAGTGCACGTGTGTGCTAACAATTACAAGTGTATACAATAAACAATAAAGAACACAAGTGATTTTTTGATATAGAAACCCTCCTTGGAAAAAACCGCGGGGAATTTTCTTGGTTCACCAAAGCCTAATCCGCTACTCTCTAAGTCATCATACAAGTACTTGACACTTATATCTCAACCAATACCAAAGTTTGATGCTCCTTTACTAGTTGTCTCTCCATTCAACATCTAGTGTAGCTTCACTTGAACCTCCCCATGCATGGTTCTTCTAAGCCTCGAGCAATCATGGGCACGCCAATGATCCTCGATATGCACACACACCAATGGATTTATAAAATCAACAAGATATTCTTCTCCAAGTTATGAGGTTTTATAGAATCTCTAGTGGTAGCCTTTTAGGTCTTAGAGATCTAGGTTGTCGTGGAAGCTCTCAAGGTAGAAATGATTTCTCTCTTTCTAATCTCATAAGAGGCTTAACTTAGGTGTGGGAAAGGATCTCCCTATTTGTAGGTCTAGAATAAAGGTAATCTTAAAAAATAAGAAAACTCATATTCCTGAACAACCACTCAATAGGTGGGAGGGAGATTTTTGTAAGAATGAAAAATATGTTTCAAACCCAACATCACCCCTCGAGTGACCATGAGTATAGCTCAAGCAAGCTCCCAAATCAAGCTCTATGATGCCTTACATGACCTTTTCCCATATCCTTCCTTAAGTCATAAAGAGACTGCTCTAGCCAAGGCAAGTGAGTATAGATCGATCTTTGTAGGTTTTTAAGTATAAAATCATGTAAAAAAACTTGTCCTCTTGAGCACTAAAAGGTATTGCTCAAAGAGAGGGTCCAATTATGACTCAAACTATATTTTCAAAACTCATCAATGATTTAGAAAATCTTTTCTTATAAAATCACCTAGGATTCATAGTCAGATTGCTTCAAATTCAATTTTCATCCTAATTAGCCTAAGTTTGAAATAACTAAGGGTTCATTTTAGGTGTATAGGTCATTACTTGTTCTAACCATGAAGGTGCATATAGAGGTTGAATGATATTATTTTGACACTTGATCTCCTATCTTCAATGATGCTTTCAGATCTTGAACTTGATAGCATCATAACCATAGAATAGATTGAGATTTACAATGGACTCCACGAATTTAGTCAATTACAAATATGATCTCACAGTGTAGTTGCATAAGGGTACACCCAAGTTGAAGGAATAGACTTTGATCAGACATTTGCACCAGTAACTAGGCTAGAATCTATGAGATTATTTTTTACCATATCTTCACATCAAAATCAAGTTATATCAAATGTATGTAAAAAGTGTATTTTTAAATGGTTTCCTTCAAGAAGGGGTCTATGTGGAACAACCAAAAGGTTTTGAAGATCCACATCATCCTAGACATGTTTTTAAACTTAAGAAGGCACTCTTTGGGTTAAAAAAAGCTCCAAGAGCCTGGTATGAAAGGCTGTTTACTTATCTTGTAAAAGAATGACTTTTTATAGGTAGTGTAAATAAGACCTTATTTGTGAGGAGTGTTGAAGGTGAAACTTTTGATTGCCCAAGAATATGTTACTGATATTGTTTTTGGTTTCACACCTGATTATCTTGCTCATGAATTTAAAGAATTGATAAAATCTGAATTCAAAATGAGTATGGTTAGGGGTGTCCATGGGCCAGGTTGGGCCTATGTAGGGTAGGCTCAAGCCCTTATCCATGTGAGTTATTAGGCAGGCTGGGCCGGACTCGAGTAGGGGTAGGTTACCCTTAGCCCAACCCGTCACTTACTGGGCGGGCCTGCTGGGCCGACTTTTTTATATACAATTCCATTTAAGGCAACTTTAATGATTTATATTTAAATGCCACATATAACATTTTATAGGTAGAGTTCTACCTATGTTGTATATCATATGGTATTTTTTTGTATTTTAAATTATTATTTTTTATATAGTTCCAAATGTCCTAAGTTTATTTTTAGAACCAATTATATGACAAATAATATGTCTAATTTTATCAATTACAAATCTAATATCATGGAGACCATGTTGTACTATGATATTTCTGATATGATACATGCATCTCATATGAAAAAAAGTACCTTCAAATGGTAAAGTTAAATAACATTTTAAATGACTTAGAACCCTGCTATTATTTTTTGCATTATCTAAAGCAACAGTAAAAATTTTGTTTTGAATACGACAAATTTGTAACTGATTTTAAATAACTTCAAAAATGACTTGTGCACCTAAATGTTTTCCACCGACCTATCAAACTTTTCAAAGTTTCACATTTAATGTGTCTAACTTTTTTTGAAAGGAAGGGTGGGCAAGTTGTTTGTGTTGGGCTGGGAGAGTTCTTAGGCCAGTCTTTTGCAGAAGGGCTACTGGGTCGTGTTTTGGGTTTGGGGGTAGTCCCAAGCCCTTGCTTGAAGGATATTGAGCTCGGGCTCAGGTGGGCCAACTATCAGGCCTATTAGATTTTGAGCATATTTGTTTCGGACCGGGTAATGGGACCCATATGCAATCTAGCCCATGGACACCCCTAAGTATGATTGGTGAGTTGACTTTCTTTCTAGGCTTACATGTGGAGCAACTATAAAATGGAATTTTTGTCTTACAATCTATATATGTAAGAGACTTAGTTACGAATTTTTAGAGTGAGGACACTTCAAGCAAGGATGTTGATCACACATTGTATCATAGCATGATAGGTTGTCAACTTTATCTCACTACAAGTTGGCCTGATATTGCCTTTAATATTGGTGCATATTCACGGTATCAATCTTTCCCCAAAGAATCACACTTGCTTGCTGTCAAACAAATCATTTGATATGTGACTGGCACTGTAGGGTATGGTATTTGGTGTACTTTTGAGAATCATACTAAGATTGCTAGCTATTTCGATGCTGATGGGGCAGAGAATGTAGATAATTGTAAGAACACTTCTAGTGGGTGTAGGATTAACTTAGTATCTTGTCAAAGTAAGAAACAAAATTCCATATCACTTTCCACTATCGAGGTTGAGTACATTGCTACAAGAAGTTGTTGCACGCAACTACTTTGGTTAAAGTAGATGCTTTTTGACTACAAGATATCTCATGACACATTGACAGTTTATTGTGATAATTCTAGTGCCATAAAAATTTCAAAGAATCATGTTCAACACTCAAGGAATAAGTATATTGATATACGTTACCACTATTTGTGAGCTTGTAGAGAACAAGGTGATCTCATTAGAATATGTCCAAACACAAGATCAATTAGCTGATCTTCTCACAAAAGCATTGGATGCACCTAGATTTGAGAGTCTTAGGAAATCCATACGTGTTTCTACTTGAGGAACTTAGCCCTTGAAGCATTAATGAAATATCATACATTAGGGACTAAGTCATTGGTATACATTTTTACTTTTTTATTTTTGATTTTTTTCTTGTAAGAAAAACACAAAAAATATATAGAATTTAAAATCCAAAAATCTTTTTGATGTTTAGTTTGAAATTCCTTTTAAGATTTATGCTATTTATTTTATTTTTTAGATTGTTGTTACATCTTCATGCATAATTTTCTGTTTGTATGTTATTTAAAAAAATACAAAAGACATTGGAAAAAGAAAAAGCAAAAATATTTGATATTGTATATTTTTCTTTGTTAATTATGCTAATCACAGTTTGATTTGATTTGTAGTGTATCCGTCCTTAAAATCAAAGTTTTGTGCACTGCTTTGAGACCTATTAGGGAATAAACAACTTAATAGTTATAAATCATAATGCATAATTCTTGAACCAATTTTATTTTTCCCTAGGAGTCTTGTTAGATTGAATGATTAATGAAGGTGAACACATGACTAAAGGTTAGTAAAACACCAATCCCTTAAAAGGTGTCAATGTGACGCCCCTAAAATCGGGGATCCTTTGTCAACTCTTTAATCACCTATCAACCTGTGGAAGTACTGATGAGTGCAAAATATTGCATATTTGAAGGCCTCATTACATGCATTTTAACTCAACTTTTGCATTTAAGTACTTAGAGTTAGCCGAAATTATGAATAATGCTGATATTTTGATGTTGTAGGTATTTATAGCATAAATCATGTATTCTAGAACCTTGAAACTATGTTGGATGTGTGGTAAAGATATGGAAACATTACATGAGGATTTGGAGGCTTAGAAGTGAAGAAATCAAGGAGGTATTGGTGTTTGGTAACAAAGGTACCAGCTCTAGCACCATCTGGTGGAAGTACCTCGGTTTGTCTCCATTTTGACCATGATCCACTCAGAATCTGGAAACATTAAAAACATGAAAGTTGTAGATCTGGATGTCTTCTGTATGATTTCAAAATTTCAGCTCAATCCGACGATTAGATCCAATGTTATGCCGATTATACGAAAAATGGTCCAGAGCAGGCAACCTACCGGTAGATTGCTAAAAACCTACCGGTAGGTATTGTCCAGAATGCCCAGAACGTCTGCAACTCATCTCCAACTTGCTTGGGGGTCCCACCTACACTTCTCCCACGTTTTTCCTGACTTATCTTACACATTTACATGCCTCCTACACCCTACTTGAAGATTTGGAAGGCTTGGGCATTAAGGTGGATGGGAGAAAAGGGGTGAAGCCTGGGGAGACTTGTCCTAGCCTGCACCACCCATCCATTCAGCCCCCTATTGATGGGAGGCCTTCCACCCAGCTAGAGGGACCCCCCATGGACGAAATTTGAAGGCACACACTCCATATATTCAGCATTCACACAAGATATTGGGGGTGGCTACCTAAGCTTAGGAGTAGTCCAAGGAAGAAGAAGATGAATAGTAGAATAGCTTTTGTGTTTGCATTTTCCTTTCCATTTCAGTTGTTGTAAGCTCTAAATCTCTTGTAATCCTTAACTCTTGCACTTTAATTTCATTTATTTCAAGTATATTGCAAGTTTAGTTACATGTTGTAGTTTCTACCATTAATGCTTTCAAGTTCTTCATGTTCAAGCTTTAAAATGGGTATTGCATATTTTTCTTCTTAGTTTAAGTTTTCTTACTTTAAGTTAAGTTTCATGTTTCTTTTCTTCATTATGTCTCTTTACATTATGTATTTCTTTCTTGCTTTCATGAGTAGCTAGATTTTTAGTTGGCTAATCCAAGGGAGACCTCCTCCTGGGCATGCCATTTCAACTCATTTCCTTTCCTCCTCTCGGTGTACGATGGTTCGGTTTGACTGGGTTGAGAGTGGATGTGGTTGTGAGTCTTTGATATTCTATAGGCCTAGTCACGGTTTATGCTTGGATCCTCACCATCTTGTCCCTAGCTTCCCACGAATCAATCGTTAATCGATGCACCATTAGAGGAAGGTTTCAAGTTGAGTTGGGATTCCTATTGGAATGACCTCTTTGGATTAGCCAACACTTGTTTTATTGTATTTTCATTCACAAACTCCAATCACCAAAACACAAACTAAAGATTTTACACTTTTCCCTTTTCACAAAATCACCTTCACACACTTGAAACTTCCTTCCCTGAGGAGACGACCTTGAAATATTTTTCGAAGTAAAACACAACACTCAAAAGACTCCTTGCACTTGGGGAGCACTTTTGTTCATACACATTTCATTCCAAACATTTTGTTCATTTCATTAATCCACCATTTCGTTGCCCCATCTCTTGCATCATTCCAAGGGAGAGTGACACTCCCTTTCACACATAAGTCATACACACATTGAGGCATGATGTTTAGAGGTTAGGAATTTGCAACAAAATACATCAAGTAAGTACCCGTGAGTATCGTATAACCCAACACCACGACAATAACATCCCATCCACCGGGATCATAAACAACACAGCGTTTGAGCAGAGTCTCCCTTGTACTGGGCACTCCCAAACGCATAACTTGTGCACATTCCAATCATTTGATCATTCTAAGGTACAATATACATCAATATACCCTTAATATTACTCAATTTGCCTCCTTTGGGAAAAAGGACTCAAGTCTCAAAGGCTTGGCAAAAGTATTTTGATTTTTTGAAAATTAAAGTAGATCTACCGGTAGAAAAACAATGTTCTACCGATAGGAAAACTCACTGGAAAACTTCTACCGGTAGAAGATTGACGTTTAACTGACAGAAGCGCTCACTGGAAAGTTTCTACCACTAGAAGATCAAAGTTCTACTGTAGAAGAGCTCACCGGAAAACTTCTACCAGTAGGAAATCAACGTTCTACTGGTAGATCACCCCAGTTTTACCCTAATTCGATCCTTTTTCAATTTCAACTCTTCTAATCTCATACAACAACAATCCAAACTCATATAACATATAATTTTATACAAAACATAATCCATATAAGTTTGTTTTACAAAAACGTAATTTAAAGTAACATCCCGACTTTTCTTCCTCAATGAGAGCCCAAGTGAGAGTCACCCACTAGCGCTTGACCCGCACCTGAAATATTTTTCCCATAAAGGGTGAGCCACGCTTAATACGATATTTCTTAAAGAGGCTACTCTCCAACCTTGATGCATGCAATTCAACAATCAACAAACAATCCATTTAAGAATATGCAATCCATAATGGAATTCTCTATGCCATGTCATTTTGTGAGATGAGACTCACACATTCAACTCAACCGGAGCTTTCACTGGCTCCTATAACACATGCAATGTCATGCGTATAAATTCGGGCATTCCAAACCCCCGTCATTGATGTTACAGATCCAATGACCATTATAACTTTCGGGTCTTTCTTGGGGTGAGTATTTATGAACTTACACCAATGGGCACTCAACCAACATGACATTCATGGACTTCCACCAATGGCTCCACATACGTCGATGCGCTTTATGGTCTCTATACCAACGGAGTTCGTATCCAAATCACTAAGTTTTGCACCTAAGTGACAGTCTAGCCTTTCTTGTTAATCCTGACCCTATTTCAATGCAACCCGTACGACTTAGTCGAACCTTGGTTCAACTTTCTTGAGCCCACACATCTATCCACCAAGAATGGTGTTTCATCCACCATGCACACACACTCACACTCATGTCATATGCCTACGAATGTGATGCTAATCGTGCATATGCAATATAATGTACAATTACATTTAATATCATTATGAAACCAAGTTTTCAATTGCAATATCAACATCATGTTCAACATGTCAGGAGGGCAATGTGAACAATTTTTCATCATAACCAACAATCTCAAATTTTCAATATATCATAAGCATATAATTACAATTTACGACATCATCAAAATTTGTTATTTCAATTTCATTCAATTAACATGCTCATATCATTTAAGGCATTTTATCAAACACCTTCAAGGCATAATTATAAACACATAGCATGTCTCTTTCGCCACCTATCTCAAGAAATTACAAACAATTAATTTCAACAAACTCAATTCATGCTAGAATTGATTTTAACCATTCTTATACCCATTTCTACATTTCAACTACCATAGGTATGTGTCATACATGAAATTACATCTCAAACACCCTACCCATTTCATATTTCAACCCTTGGTTAGAAATAAATCAAATTAGGAAAGTAACCCTACCTCTTAAAGCATAATTCGAATAGTAAAAAACTTCAAGAACCCAAATCAAGCTTTAATCCTTGATTTCTAAAAATTTTGTCTTTTGGATTTCGTCAAAGCCTTTGAATTTTTTTATGATTTTGTAGCCCACGTCATGTAGAACAATCTTTGTTCTTGGCCCAAGGTGATTTGACGAACAGAGAGTCGTAGATCGTAGAGAGAAGTTGAAGAAAACCCCTGATTTTTCCTCTTCTGTTCCATATATCTTTCCAATGAAAATCTGATGGGCAATGGAGAGAAAATATGATATTCTCCCCTATTTGTACCCCTTGAATACTTGGCTCGCGGTGCACCATACATCCACCTTTCCTGGGTCCAATTTTGTCCCAAATTAGTTAAATCTCTTCCCAGTTTAAGTTCAATGTATTTTTATTTGAAGTAACTTTAAATTATTATCCAATTTTTACAATTTAATTTCCAGTCGTGTTTAATTTGGTTACCTGACACCCAATTGCCTTGTAAAACGTAAAAAAAAATGACCGTCTCAAAATTCAACAAAAATTAATTGAGTAACTAGATTTTATGAGACGAATCCAACGGTGAGTTCTGTTTCGTTATCTAAATTCTAGAAAAATTTGGGTTTTCAACCCGTATCGTAGCGGTTGATTACCGTTTTGTCATTTTTAATAAAAATTCTAATTTTAATGGTTTTTAAATTCTTCATCCCTTATAGAAATTTTGTCCCCAAAATTTACACACGCATGCACACGTAACCACATGCATATACAACAAGTCATATAATACTTATGATCACAGGAATGTACCTCTATCCTCGAACAAGAATAGATTACTGGCACGTATGGTGTTCTTGCGCTCCAATGTCACCTCCTCCACACCACGGTGCTGCCACAACACTATTACCAGCCTCACGGTCTTGCTTTGCAAAATCCATTCTCTACTATCCATGATACATATCAGTCCTTCCTCGAAGGTCTCATCTGTATCAACAACTATCTCACCCCAATCCACCACATGTGTCGGATCTAGACTGTAATTACAGAGCATTAAGACATGGAATATCGCATGAACACTAGATAAATTTGGCGGTAATGTCAACCGATAAGCGACTCTACCAACCCTTTCAAGTTCCTTGAAGGACACGATATACCTCGGCGACAGCTTTTCTACTTCCCGAACCTGACCACTCCTTTATTGGTCATCACCTTCAAGAAAANCTACATTTCAACTACCATAGGTATGTGTCATACATGAAATTACATCTCAAACACCCTACCCATTTCATATTTCAACCCTTGGTTAGAAATAAATCAAATTAGGAAAGTAACCCTACCTCTTAAAGCATAATTCGAATAGTAAAAAACTTCAAGAACCCAAATCAAGCTTTAATCCTTGATTTCTAAAAATTTTGTCTTTTGGATTTCGTCAAAGCCTTTGAATTTTTTTATGATTTTGTAGCCCACGTCATGTAGAACAATCTTTGTTCTTGGCCCAAGGTGATTTGACGAACAGAGAGTCGTAGATCGTAGAGAGAAGTTGAAGAAAACCCCTGATTTTTCCTCTTCTGTTCCATATATCTTTCCAATGAAAATCTGATGGGCAATGGAGAGAAAATATGATATTCTCCCCTATTTGTACCCCTTGAATACTTGGCTCGCGGTGCACCATACATCCACCTTTCCTGGGTCCAATTTTGTCCCAAATTAGTTAAATCTCTTCCCAGTTTAAGTTCAATGTATTTTTATTTGAAGTAACTTTAAATTATTATCCAATTTTTACAATTTAATTTCCAGTCGTGTTTAATTTGGTTACCTGACACCCAATTGCCTTGTAAAACGTAAAAAAAAATGACCGTCTCAAAATTCAACAAAAATTAATTGAGTAACTAGATTTTATGAGACGAATCCAACGGTGAGTTCTGTTTCGTTATCTAAATTCTAGAAAAATTTGGGTTTTCAACCCGTATCGTAGCGGTTGATTACCGTTTTGTCATTTTTAATAAAAATTCTAATTTTAATGGTTTTTAAATTCTTCATCCCTTATAGAAATTTTGTCCCCAAAATTTACACACGCATGCACACGTAACCACATGCATATACAACAAGTCATATAATACTTATGATCACAGGAATGTACCTCTATCCTCGAACAAGAATAGATTACTGGCACGTATGGTGTTCTTGCGCTCCAATGTCACCTCCTCCACACCACGGTGCTGCCACAACACTATTACCAGCCTCACGGTCTTGCTTTGCAAAATCCATTCTCTACTATCCATGATACATATCAGTCCTTCCTCGAAGGTCTCATCTGTATCAACAACTATCTCACCCCAATCCACCACATGTGTCGGATCTAGACTGTAATTACAGAGCATTAAGACATGGAATATCGCATGAACACTAGATAAATTTGGCGGTAATGTCAACCGATAAGCGACTCTACCAACCCTTTCAAGTTCCTTGAAGGACACGATATACCTCGGCGACAGCTTTTCTACTTCCCGAACCTGACCACTCCTTTATTGGTCATCACCTTCAAGAAAACATGATCTTTTACCTCAAACTCCAGGGGTCATCGTCGTCTGTCGGTGTAGCTCTACTGTCGGCTCTGAGCTGTAAGAAGATGATTTCGTATCAAGTCCACCTTCTCCGAGATTTCTTTAACCAAATTTAGACCCGTAGAAGGTCTCTCTCCAACCTTCGTCCAACAAACTGGAGAACGAAATGGCTTTTCATAAAGTGCCTCACAGGATGCCATTAGTAGGCTTGTTGGATAACTGTTGTTGTAAACGAATCCCACTGAGGGTAAGTGATCTTCCAAACTACCTTTGAGATCAAGGACACATGCTCATAGCATGTTCTCTAAAGTATGGATGGTCCTCTCTAACTGACTGTCCATCTAGGGATGAAAATTTGTGCTCATCATCAATTGTGTCCTCATGGCCCACTGAAAACTCTCCCAAAAATGGGTCCTGATCTATAGATACGGGCACGCCATGTAACTGAACTATATCCCGTATATACAGTCTATAAAATTTCTCCAGTGTGAAGGTCATCCGCACTGCCAAAAAGTTTGTCGACTTCGTAAGTCGGTCCACAATCACCCATACCGCGTCGTGCCCCTGCGATGTCTGTGGCAAGTGGGTCACAAAATCCATCCTCCTGTGCTCTCACTTTTACTCAGCCACCTCCAATTGCTGGAGCAACCCTGCTGGTCTCTGGTGCTCAGCCTTAACTTACTGACACGTGAGACATCGACTAACAAAATCTCCGACATGCCTCTTCATCCCACTCTAATGGTTTTGACAATGAAGATCATGATACATCTTCGTACCACCAGGGTGTATAGCAAAACGAGGGCAATGAAACTTCCTAAGGATCTCTTTTCTTAGATCCACAAAGTGGGGAATCATAACTCTTCCCTTGAACCGAAGACTATAATCTATGTGAATGGCCCAGTCTTCATCACATATACCTGACTATACGTGGTCCCTGATGGACAATATCTATGTGTCCTACCCCCTTGGACTCGATCACCCTGCTCAGTAAAGAAGACGTAGCCACCAAATTTCACAAAGTGCCGTGAGCCTAGCCCCTATAGTGCAGCCCAAACTGTCCCACAGTCTCACGCATCTGCCACTTTCGAGAAATCACACTGGTCAAAACTTTTCATGACTTCCGACTGAGTACATCAGCCACCACGTTTGTCTTACCAGGATGGTAATGCAAAGTAAAGTCATAATCCTCCAAATACTTCATCCATCTGCGTTACCTCATGTTGAGGTCCCGCTGAGTAAAGATGTATTTTAGACTTTTATGGTCCAAAAATACCTCAGACTACTCACCATACAAATAGTGGCGCCAAGCCTTCAAGGTAAAGACAATGGCTGACAACTCCATGTCATGTGTGGGATAGTTCTACTTGTGGCTCTTTAACTACCGAGAACCATAAGCCACTACCCTCCCAGACTACATTAAAACACGTCCAAGTCCATCCTTGGAGGCATCACAATACATCGTTTACCTCTGTCTCGTCTTAGGAACTATCAGAATAGGAGCTAAAGTATGTCTCCTCTTCAAATCTTGGAATGCTTGCTCACACGAGTCATCCCACTAAAACTTGATCTCCTTCTTGGTCAATCTAGTCATAGGTGCAGGTAATTGGAATAACTCCTCAATGAATCTCCTGTAATACCTCACCAATCCCAAGAAACTACATATCTCAAAGACTAACTTTGGCCTCTCCCAACTCATAATCGGCTCAACTTTCTCTGGGTCAACTAACACACCCGAAGCCAACACTACATGTCCTAGAAACTTTACTTCTATCAACCAAATTTCACACTTGCTGAACTTGGCATACAACTGATGGTCCCTCAAGACCTGGAGAACAATCCTCAAGTGATCCTCATGTTTCTCCTGAGACTTGGAGTAGATCAAAATGTCGTCAAAAAAGACCACAACAAACTGATCTAGGTAGGGTTGGAAAACCTTATGCATGAGATCCATGAATGCCGACGGGGCATTCATCAATCTAAAAGGCATAACTGTGAACTCGAAATGTCCATACCACATCCTAAACGTCGTCTTAGAGATATTTGCTTCCATAATCCTCAACTAATGGTAACCCGTGCGTAAATTTATCTTAGAGTAGATCCGTGCCTCTCTCTGTTGATCAAACAAATCATCAACCCGTGGCAAAGAGTACCTATTCTTGATAGTAACCCGATTCAATTGCTAGTAATTTATACATAGTCAAAGGGTCTTATCCTTCTTCTTGGCAAACAATATAGGAGCGCCATAAGGTGAGGTACTTGGTCTAATGAACCCCTTGTCCATCAATTCTTCCAATTGGACTTTGAGTTCTTGCAACTCTGAAGGTGTCATTTTATGTGGAGTCATAGAAATAGTGGATGTACCCGGGTGCAACTCAATAATGAAGTCTACATCCCGATGTAGAGGTAATCCATGTAGTTTGTCCTGAAAAATATCCTCATACTCACAAACCACCCTAGATAGACCCAACTCTTGTTTGACCTCATCCTCTAGGGTAAGGCTTGCTAGCCAACCCATCAATTTCCCGTGCCATCGAGAGTCATACACGGATTGGCGCAAAACATCATGATTTTCTCCCTGAAACTTGAAACAAAAACCCTCCAATGTATAGATAGTGACCCTCTTTCGATCACAATCGATGAAGACCAGGTGTGCCGTCAACTAGTCCATCCCAATTATAACATCAAACTCTGACATATCCATTACCCTAAGGTCCACGGTGAGTAGAATCCCCGAGATCTCTAACATACAATCCCAACACATTTGATCAATACATACCCTAGCTCATAGGAGAGAACTCATATGAAATGACTCATTCAAGATCTCAAGCTCTATTCTACAGCTCTATTTGTATTCAACAACTCTATTTGTATTCTACAGCTATATTCTACAACTCATTCAAGATCTCAAGATCTCAAGCTCTAACATACAAATCCCTTACACATGATGCAAAAATAAATGAATACGATACACCAGAGTAAAATGACACCTTTGTCCATAAGCGAGAGAATATAAATGTGCAATGAATAACAGACTAATCCACTAGCTCAGTCTGAGGTGTGATGGCATAGACTCGCCTCTGGGTCACCAAAGTCCTGACTTGTAAGCCCTGTCCTTGGCCTCAGCCCCTACCAATGCCTTGGCCTGGTTACGGAGTCCCCACTCATGAATTAGTAGGGGCCTATGTAGCACCCTAGAACTGAAATTTGTTTCCCTGTCCCATGGTGGGGTAGGGAGGAATGAAATAAGTTTGTGGATGCCTTGTTGATGATTAAGACTAAGATGCCCCATAACTCTTGGATCCCTACCTCTGAGGACAATCCCGCTTCTTTTGACCCCGCTGGTGGCATATGAAACACATCCTCTGGCTTGCCTGGTAGGAAGTCTTGAATTTTCTCCTACCTTGAGAGGATTGAACTTGGGTGTGGAAGTCGAGGCCCTGTCTCTGATACCCTTATGGGGTAGAAGTCTTCTACTTCTTTCTCGAACTAGAAAAAGAGGATTGGCCCTCCTTCTTCTTGTCCTTAGCACCCGCCTCTCAGATGCCCTTTGCATCTTCCACCTCTCTTTCAATGGTCATAGCCGTCTTAACCATTGAGTCCAAATCTTATAGGCGGTGGCCCACAATCTTTCTTTAGATAAAAATTTTCAAACCATCCTTGAACTTTCTCACTTTGGCCAAGTCTGTGGCTACATAGTCATTGTAAAAATGGGCTACCTCGGTGAACTTAGCCACGTATTCTATCACCATTATAGTCCCTTGCTTCAAATTTAAGAATTCCCGGGCTTTCACTTGTCGAATAGCCGATGAGAAGTACTTGCCCATGAAGAGCTCCTAGAACTCTCCCCATGTCATTCCTTCGATATTTTTTGAGGCCCTTACCTAATCACACTATAAATGGGCCTCTATTTCCAACTGAAACGCAGCTAGCCTTATCTTAGTGGCATCAGATGTGATCTCCATAGCCTCTAAGATCTTATGAACTTGCTAGAACCAATAGTCGGCCACCATCGGATCCGCCCTCCCAAGAAAGTCGGCGTCTTGTGTGCCTTAAAATTTTGGAGGTTACTTGAGCCTCCTTGGCCCACATTGGTGCTAGCTTTTGTAAAGGTAGTCTCCATTGGGCCTATAGCCTCCATAAAGGCACGTTGGTCAAAGACCAGTGGTGGTTGATTGTTGTTTTACCCACCTCCTCAACCGTTCTGATGTTCTCTTCATCTATTTGCCATCTACAATCAAGTCAAATAGCAATAAAGTACAAACTTAGTATCCCAGGATAGTGATCAAAGCCGTAACATTGAGATTTCTCTCCTTGTTGCACGAGTGGTGCATGTGGCACCCAGTTATAGATATCTATACCTTGAACCGTCCCATATTCCTTCTCTTTCTGACCCCGAAGATTATATTCTCTAACCCTAGTGTCTCTTTTCCATATACATTTAATCATGCATATTGTTATCATAATACATAACATATAGCATTTAAAGCACATAACATGTAATGCACAATAGATGCAATGGCCTAAACTCATGGCCTGTAAGCCCTAGGTAATTTGAGAAACTAGACTCTGATATGAAGCTATAACGCCCCTAAAACCGGGAGTTCTTTGTCAACCTGTTGATCACCCATTAACCCATGGAAGTACCCGTGAGCATTGCATAATCCAGCACCATGGCAATAACATTCTATCCACTGTGATCATAAATAACACAGCGTTTGGGCAAAGTCTCCCTTGTACTGGGCATTCCCAAATGCATAACCTGTACACATTTCAATCATTTGATGATTTCAAGGTACAATATACATCAATTTACCCTTAATGTTACTCCATTTACCTCCTTTGGGCAAAAGGACTCAAGACCCGGAGGCTTGACAAAAGTATTTTAATTTTTTAAAAATTAAAGAAGACCTACTGGTAGAAAAGCAATGTTCTATCATTAGGAAAACTCACTGGAAAACTTCTACCAGTAGAAGATTGACGTTCTACTGGTAGAAGAGCTCACTGGAAATTTTCTACCGTTAGAAGATAAAAGTTTTACTGGTAGAAGAGCTCACTGGAAAACTTATACTGGTAGGAAATCAACGTTCTACTAGTAGATCACCCAAGTTTTCCCCTAATTAGATCCTTTTTCAATTCCAACTCTTCCAATCTCATACAACAACAACCCAAACTCATATTACATACAATTTTATACAAAACAAAGTTCGTACGAGTTTGTTTTACAATCCTTTATACAATATTACATGTCCAAAACTAAATTACATATTTGTTTTATAAAAACGTAATTTAAAGCCACATCCCGACTTTTCTTCCTTAATGAGAGCCCAAGTGAGAGACATGCACTGGCGCTTGTCCTGCTCCTAAAATGATGTCCCCATAAAAGGTGAGTCACGCTCAATAGAGTATTTTCTAAATAGAATACTCCCTAACCTAGATGCATATGAAATTTTCACATATAATTCAACAATCAATAAACCATCCATTTAAGAATATGCAATCCATAATGGAATTCTCTATGTCATGTCATGTTATGAGATGAGACTCACACATGTAACTCAACCTTCACCGGCTCCCATAACACATGCAATGCCATGCATATGAATTCAGGCATTCCAAGCCCTCATCATTAATGTTACACATCCAATGATCATTATAAATTTTGGGTCTTTCTTGGGGTGGGTATTTATGGATTTACACCAACGGGCACTCAACCGACATGGCATTC
Organism: Ilex paraguariensis; assembly: GCA_963454935.2. NCBI lineage: Eukaryota > Viridiplantae > Streptophyta > Magnoliopsida > Aquifoliales > Aquifoliaceae > Ilex > Ilex paraguariensis. The sequence goes on along the minus strand of CAUOFW020004835.1, from coordinate 1,186,276 downwards.
TTGGACTTCCACCAACGACTCCGCATATCTCGACGCACTTTGTGGTCATTATACCAACAGAGTGCATATCCAAATCATTAGGTCTTGCACCTAAGGGACAATCTAGCCTTTCTTGCTAACCCTGACACAATTTTCCATGCAACCCGTATGACTCAGTCGAACCTTGGTTCAACTTTCCCTAGCCCACGCATCAATTCACCAAAAATGGTGTTTGATCAACCATGCACACACACCCACACTCATGTCATATGCCCACAAATGTGATGCTAACCGTGCATATGTAATGTAATGTACCATTGCATTTAATATCATCATGCAACCAAGTTTTCAATTACAATATCAACATCATGTTCAACATGTCATGAGGGTAATGTGAACAATTTTTCATCATAACCAACAATCTCAATTTTCAATTATATCATAAGCATATAATTACAATTTACGACATCATCAAAACTTGTTATTTCAATTTCATTCAATTAACATGCTCATATCATTCAAGTCATTTTATCAAACATCTTCAAGGCATAATTATAAACACATAGCATGCCTCTTTCGCCACATATCTCAAGAAATCCCAAACAAGTAATTTCAACAAACCCAATTCATGCTAGAATTGATTTTAACCATTCTTATACCTATTTTTTACATTTTAATTACCATAGGTATGTGTCATACATGAGATTACATCTCTAACACCCTACCCATTTCATATTTCAACCCTAGGTTAAAAATAAACCTAATTAGGAAAGGAATCCTACCTCTTAAAGCGTAATTCAAGCAGTAAAAAACTCCTAAGAACCCAAATCAAGCTTTAACCCCTTAATTTATAAAAATCCCGTCTTTTGAAATTTGTCAAAACCTTTGATTTTTGGTATGGTTTTGTAGCCCACGTCATGTAGAACAATATTTATTTTTGGCCCAAGGTGATTCGACGAACGAAAAGTCATAGATCGTAGAGAGAAGTTGAAGAAAACCCTTTATTTTTCATCTTATCTTCCCTCTCTCTTTAAAATGAAAATCTAATGGGTAATGGGGAGAAAATCTGATTTTTCTCCCCTATTTATACCCCTTGAATACTTGGCCCTCATTGTGCCATACTTCTGCCTTTCCTGGATTTGATTTCTTCCCGATTTAATTAAATCTCGTCTTGGCTTAAGTTTAATATATTTTTATTTGAACTAACTTTAAATTAATATCCACTTTTCTCAATTTAATTCCTGGTCGTTTTTATTTTGGTCAAACGACACTCGATCGCCTCGTAAAATGCAAAAAAAAAAAAATATGTCTCGAAATTCAACGAAAATTGACTGGGTAACTAGATTTTGTGAGACGAATCCAATAGTGAGATCCATTTTGTAATCTAAGTTCTAAAAAATTTTGGGTTTTCAACCCCTACCATAGTGCGACTTATTACAGTTTTGCCATTTTTCAAAAAAATTCAAATTTTCTCAGATTTTACAGCCAAAGAGCAAAATTTTTGTTCTAGAAGGGGAATTTGATGTAGATCTCCCTTCACGATTATACACATGGATCAATAGACACTTTACTTAGAAAGGGGTGAATATGTTTTTTAATTGTATGCCAATTGATTACCAATAAAAACCTAATCGACCACAATGACCTCTTCCCAATAAATATAGCAATTAATGATGCAAATCTCTTTCAATCACTACAATCCCTCAAACCCATGAAGATTGATGTTAATTAATATTCAATTAATTCACACAAACACTCAATCTCACGGGGATCCCAAAATGCAAACCTAATGCACAACTATGGTTGAATAGATGTCAAACAATCATTCATACGAACAAAAAATGTGCATGTGTTTTAAGAATCACAAGTGTATAGGAATAATCAATAAATAATACAAGTGATTTGTTGATGCAAAAAAATCCTTATCCGAAAAAACCGCGGGGAACCACTCGGGGTTTACCAAAACCTAATCCACTACTCACAAAATTAACATATAAGTACTCAAGTCTTATACTTCAACCAATACCATGGCTAGATGCTCATTTTCTTGTTGTCTCTTTGCCAAAACCCTCCTTCGACGTCTTGCATAGTTTCACTGGGATTCTTCGTCACATGGTCCATCTAAGCCTAGAGGTAGAATCTTTAGTGGTAGCCTTGAATCTTAGGGATATAGGTTAGTAGTGAAAGCTCTCATGGTAGAAAATGAATTATCTCTCTTACAAATCTCATAAGAGGCTTAACCTAGCTATAGGAAAGGCTCTCCCTATTTTTAGGTCTAGGATAATGATAGTCTTGGCAAAAAATAAAACTTGGATTTGCAAATGACCACTCTATCAGTGATAGGGTGGTCATATGATGACTGTCGCTAGAAAGCAAATCATGTTTCAATCTTGACCAAGACCACTAACTACTCGAGCGAGCTCTATATCATCCATGGCCTTTTCCCATTTTATTCTCTAAGTCATAAAGAAACCACTCTTAATGAAGGCTAGCGAGCATAAATCGGTCCTTACCATTTTTAAAGCATAAAACCAAGCAAAAAATGTGGCATCTTATGTCCTAAAGGGTGTTTCTCAAGAGGGGTCCAATAATGGCTCAATATATGTTTTCAAAACACAACATTCGTCAGAAAAATTTGATTTTCAAAACAACTAGGAATCATACTTAGATTGCTTACAATTATGTTTTTATTCTAATCATCTTAAGTTAAAATGACTAAGGATTTATCTTAGGTGTCTAGATATATCCATGAAGATGCATACAGAGTTTGAATGATGTTTCTTTGACGCTTGATCTCCTCCCTTCAATGACACTTTTAGATTTCTAATTTGATAGCATTATGACCATAAAAAAGGTTAAGATTTTTTACAATGGAATCCCTGAAATTAGTAAATTATAATATGTGATCAAACAAAAATGTTTGAAAAGAGGCCAATGAGGCCAAATTTGAAAAGATGAGCCATAAATAAATGGCTAAAACCAATTGCACTTGACTTGTTGAAAGTACTTATGCTTAATGTTCATTTCTTATTTGTAGAGCTCAAAGTGTTCATGCTATACACATTTAGAAGCATATTTGTAAAGTATGAAATTCACAATTGTGCTAATTGAAGTCATATGAGTAGAAAGCATAAAATATAAGGGTAGTTCCCAAAAAGAAAAAATGATTAGGGTACTCACTAACTGGTTATATATTCACTTAGATGATGAATTTAGATTTCATGTAAAGCTTTATTAATGATTTGACCTAGACACAATCCTAATGTGTTGGAGTTTGGTTTCACACACGTTGCATATGAATTGAACAAAAATGCAAAATTTGAACACGTGTGACTAAAATTGAACTAAGTGAGAGGCTAGGTTAGTGTATACATGATGAAATTTAGATGGATATTGATTCGAACTATTTTGTGATTGGATTTATATTATACACCCAAGTATAAGTGGTCGAATTGTAGTTTTCTCGGTTTAAGTCCAAGATTGATCCCACAAAGAATTTTTGATAAGTTAGAATTTAAAATAAGAATAGTGAAATTATTGTTAAAGTGGTGTAGCATGAGATAGCTTGTGATGTGAGCTTATCTTGATGGCTAGTCTAAGTAAATGAAATATATAAATAGATTGTTAAAAGACAATAATATGAAAAATACCCTTCAGTTTATGGATCTCATATGTTCTATATTGGTTAAATACTAGAAATACTACCTTACAACAATTAACTTTGATGTCACTGGAAAGTCAACCGATAGGTTTGATGTATAAAAATTATACCACATCAACTTCTTAGGTTAGCTAGTGGTATTCATGTCAACTGACCAATCCAAGTAACCCAGAAGGTCAAGCCATTCATGAGGATTGCTTGAATTACTCAATCGGCAATAGTATAGTAAGTATATGCATATTAAACCATAACACAACAACTTATTAGGTTAGCTGGTGGTATTATTAAAGCATAACACAACAACTTAGGTTAGCTGGTGGTATTATTAAACCATAATACAATAACTTCTTAGGTTAGCTAGTTATAAGACAATTGACTAATCCAAATAAACCAGAAGGATAAGTCATTCATGAGAATCATTTGAATTATTCAATTGGCTTTATTATAGTAAGTATTAGTTAAACAACCCTAATAAACCAGAAGGACAAGTCACTCATGAGGATCAGTTAGGTTATTCATTTGACAACTATTATATCTTGTATTAGTTAAACAACCCTAGTAATCCATAATAATTAGTCATTCATGAGGATCACTTAGATTATTATTCTGACAATTGTACCATGCAACAGTAAAACATCCTCAGTGCTCTTGGAGGACTAGCCATGTCGTTGGAACACCATAGATATTTAATTGGCATGTTGATGATTCACTGATGACATAATTCTAGGCTACTTAGTAACACCCAATTACATACATCACTATATCATGCATGAAATTCATAATAATAGATAATATAAAATATTAAATATTGCTCGATGTTCATAATAGTGAGCATATTTTATATATATATATATATAGAGAGAGAGAGAGAGAGAGCATAATAAAACATCAGCATTTCCATAGTTTAACCAATATTATACATATGTTCACCCCTCACTGAAGGGTGTAAGTAAACTACTCACCCTCCATTACTATTAACAAGCAAGAAGTGCGAGTAATTCTCATTACAACACTTAAATAAAATACAAACACTGACACTCCTTTTCCAAGAAATAACTGAAATACAACCACACTTAATATCAGTTAAGATACAAAGGTGGCTGCAGTTCAACTCTCCAAGTAAAAAGGCATAACAGAAATGTAGAAATACAGAGTTTTGGCTTGAGAGTAGGACAGACCGGATCTTGAATATGAATTTCTCTCTTTTTCTTCTCTCTGAAGCTTTTTGTTATTTTTCTCAAGCTCCCTCTCACTCCTAGCTCTTAGCACCTGGATGAAGATGAAGCAAGGGCCTTTTTTTAGGCCAAAAAGTGAAGCAAGAGGTGGAGGATAACTTTGAACCGCCAAGCACCACCGTCCGGACGGTGGTGATTTGCTGGATTTTTGGTGTTGATCCTCTTGTTGTGATGACTAATTTTTGGTTATTTTACACTTTGTTCCCTTGTTCTCCCAAGCTTTGATAGATTGCCCTTTGTAATTTCCAGCAATTTTGCACAAAAACCCTAAAATTTCAGACAGTATGCACATAAACCCTAATTTACTTTTTTTAACTGATTTATCCTACACAATGTAACTATTTAATTATATTAATTTACATACTAATTAGAGTTAATCAGATATGCTTTAATAATGATTTGTGTAATTTTCATGATTAATGCTTTCATGCATTTAATAAGATTCAATTGAACATTGCATTACATTTGCATCCATTTATTATCCATGCATTTGCACATAGTTGTATTTGTACATACACCCATGTATGTTTTTTAGGCTATAGAAGTAGTAGAGAGACGTTGGGAGCAAATAGTTTTAGGCTATTGATTGCCAATCTATCAAAGTGGCAAAATGGCCTACAAGGACCGCTCTAGTGGCATGAACACGACTAGAGTGGTTCTCCCTAATGGTCAGGCAATCAGATTGTTGAGACTCTATTACTCTTATTCTTACCCATTTGAGAGCTAAGTTTTACTACTTATTTTCCATTAAAATTATAAGTGTGAAGGATTATATGGTAGTTTTATGAGGTTTATTCATTTGTGGTAGGTACTTAAAGTATTCTATTTTTCTTGTTGACTTTTCCACTTGTTTTTGCTTACTTTTGTTATGGCGTACTCTTAGTCATGTGCTATTTGATACTTTATATATTTGAGAATTTGACTTAAGTGTCATGTTTTTCCTTTGCTTTACTTACATATCTATTCTTACTAGTATACCGTGATTCTATGTTGTATTTGCTATGATATGTCATTGGATCGACACTTTGTGACAAATAGGAAATAATATTTTGGGATGACTTGATTTTGTACCATGCTTGTTATAATATGTCATTGGTTTGGCACTTGGTGACATAAAGGAGGAGAATATTTTGGGTACATATGGGAGAATTCTGGGAGGTTTTCTCATGTCTAGCTTGAGTGAATTGCATGTGATTAGAGTAAGGTTGAGTTTGTTCTCATACTCGGGAGGAGTACATACACAAACTCGACATGATGTCACCTATTTTACACTTGTTTATTATTTACTTGTTATTTTACTTATCAACACCAAATAAGGGATAGAACTTGTTGCGCATTGTCATTGTTATATCTATAGGTTCTGAAGCATATTGGGCAAGGTAGTTATTATATATGTTACATATTTGAAATTACATGATGTGAACATGAATATGACATGTGCTTCTCTTACTGATTTTCACACCTGTGATTATGTTATGTTTTTCCTACATATCACAAGGTATTGGTTTGAGGGATGATGTTCTCCTATGATTTTAAAAGCTACATCTAAAGATAGCTCGTTTACTTAGAGATTAGGGACTTATACACTAGTGTTGAGATTTTTTTACAGTTCATTTTATTCAATGGTTTGCAGATTATAATCTTAATTTCTTACTTGTTTATTTTGTCACAAAATTTCCAAATGGGGATATTGTTAGATCATGTATTATAATTGGTTAATTTCATGAATTCTATGTAGATTTCAACCTATTCCATGGTCATGATATTATAACGATAAAGATTCGAAAGTGTCAAATGGAAGGGAGAAGATTATGCTTTAAGCTACATCAAAGATAATGATCTTGCTTAGGACAAATATAATGACCTTAGAGATCTAAAAACCCTTGATTTAATTTATTATACTTGAGATTTTTAGTGTTAAAATGGAATCGATGTTGATCTGCGAATGGCACCTAGGTGATTTTCAAAGAATTTTTTTTTCTAAACCTATTTGTGTTTTGGAAGTATGGTTTAAGCCATTATCGGATCCCTCTTGGGCAACGACACCCCTTAGTGTTCAAGAGAATCTACATTTTTGCTTGGTTGTAGGCTTGAAAAACAATTAGACACCTCCCTACGTTCACTACCCTTAACTAGAGAGGTCTCTAAAGACTTAGAAAAAAATTCAGGAAAAGGCTAAGCATGTGGCAGAGAGGATCGTCCTTTGCGTCGCTCTCAGGCCGCTCAAGCGATCCTTGCTTTGTAATTCTAGTTTGATTCTAAATTTCATTACAGTGATCATTGTCTTCCCATTGCTTAAGCAATCATTCGTGAATTTATATTTTTTGAGACCCTAAGACAAACCCTATTCCAAGCCTATAAATAGAGGGATGAGCCTCTTGTAAACATTTTGAGAGAAAAATTAGTCTATCGTACATCTAGAAAGCTTCATTACAACCCCAGATGCCTAGAATCCAAATGCTACCATCTTGTGATTCATATCCGATCTCACACCTTGGAGAAGAAGAACTTGGTTGGTTAAACTGAACTCATTGGAAATGTACATACTGAGGATCTAGGCAAAGAAGATTGATCGAGGCCAAAATGAGCTGTGCAGTGAGGAGTTCAAGTGAAGCTATCCATAATGCCGAAGAGGGGCTTTATGTGGAATGGTTTATTGAAGAAAATGATCTTCTATCAATGTTATTAGTTGAGGTATAAGTCTTAAAGAATTGTAAACTGACTTTGGGATAGTGGCTTAAGCTTTGTTGAACCCTAGAGAGGTTACTTGTAATTTTTCCCAATGAGGGTTTCCCCATTAGCAAATTGATTGTGTTATTTATTGATTTTATTGTGGGGGAGATTATATAAATCTTCCCTCACAATGAAACATGTGGGTTGCTAGAGAATACCTAGAGGGGGGTGAATTGGCTAATTAAAATTAAGCTTCAACAATCACCAATTTTAACCTAATTATACCATAATTACTTTTTGTTATGATGATATGAAAATTTAATGTGAGAACCCTATTTCAACCACTACAATTCATTAAACCCATGAAGGTTGGTGTATTGATGTCATTAAATTATTAATTAATACTCAATCTCTCACGGCGATCCTAAACCAATAGGAACAAACTCAAGCAAGCAACTATGAATATTCAATTACTTAATTTATCAAACATAGTCCCCGTTTGTGCTCAAATTACAAGTGTATATGTAAAAATGATAAAGAACACAAGCAATTTGTTTATGCGGAAACCCACCTTTGGAAAAAAACTGTAGGAAACCTCTCTAAGGTTCACCAAAGCCTAATCAATTGTCCCAAAATCAGTGTATAAGTACTTGAAACTTATACCTCAACCAATACCATGGTTAAATGCTCATTTTTTTTCAATAAACCTCTCTACCAAAAGTCTCTCTTTGACATTATGGATAGCTTCACTTGAATTCTCCACTAAAATGGATCCTCAAGGCCCCGAGCGATCTTCTCTGCCAAAATCCTCTATATTCACACTTGGCAATTAGGTTTTAACCAATCAAGCTCTTCTCTCCAAGGTGGGAGATTGGATAGGAATCACAACATGGTAGCCTTTGGATTCAAGGATCTAGGGTTGTGGTGAGATCTCTTGATGTAAGACAAACAAATTTAACTCTACGAGGCTTACCCTAGGTTGGGAAGGCATCCTTTTATTTATAGGGTTGGGTTTATCTTGGGGTCCAAAAATAAACAAATTTACAAATGCCCACTCGAGCAGTGGAAAGGCAATGGTTACTAGAATACATTTTGGAAGCAAACCAGATTTGTAGAATAGGGTATGTTTAAGCAACCTCAGGACCGGTCAAGTCATCTCAAGACCTCTCGAGTGGTCTAAGAGCGACCTACAGGGTGATTCTCTCATTTCATGAATCTTTCCCTAAGTCTTTAGAAACTAGTCTAGCGAAGGATAGCAAACACAGAGCATTTCCTACTGGTTTTTGAAGCCTAAAACTAAGAAAAAAACTACTCCTCTTGAATACTAAAGGGTGTTGCTCAAGAGGGGTTTGATAATGGCTTAAACTATGTTTTTAAAACTCAAAAGAGGTTTAGAAACAATTTTCTTTGAAAATCACTTAGGAGCCATACATGGATCATCACCAGTTTTATTTTAACTCTAATCATCATAAGTCTAATAAATTAAATCAAGCGTTCTTAGGTCTCTAATTTCATTGCCTTTGTCCTTAGCAAGAAGGTGCACACTGAGAGTTCTTTTGATGTAGCTTGAAGCATGATCTCCTCCCTTTCATTTGACCCTATAATCTCTTTCTGTAGCTTTTGGGATTAATAGTTTGTGTCATTTGTGGTAATTGACTTGATTTCTAGTAAACAAAACTATGAATCTCACAACAATAACAAGAGTATCGAAAGAACCTACAATTGAGCAAACCATGAACACCCTAATACCCACCCAGTGGGACAAAGGGTCGTGCCATCTCCAGAAAAGAAGTTAGAAAATTTCAAGAGAATGAAAAAGGCGATCGAGGAGTTGAATTGACAAAACAAAAAATACTTCAACTTTTGGAGTGAGATCAATCTCAAACCAGAGAGATACGGAGGATAACCAGGAGGTAGATCAAAGCCAGAATAAAGATATTTGTCCTCAAACAAAAAAATTTCCAATGGTAGATGAAAATTTGAAAAATGTTATAAGTATGGTGAAAAATCGAGTTCTAGAAGTTATCAAGACCTTGATCTAGCACACTAAATCACCACTCTCCTAGTACCTTTCAAATTACCCTTTACCAGAGAGATCTCTAATGATGTTCCATAGTGTCTCAAATAAAATAATATTTTGAGCCTTTGCCACCACACTTAAGGGAATTGCAAGGCACTAGCTTAACAAGTTGAAGCCAAACTCTATCATCACATTTAAAGAGTTGAGCACCTCTTTCATCTCGCACTTTATTGGGGGTCGAGCTCACCGACGAATCCCATCCTATCTCCTCAACGTTAAGCAGAACAGGAGTGAAACACTATGAGTATATGTCAATCGCTTTACTATATATGCCCTACATATTAGCCATCTGGACGATAAGGTAGCCTTAATTGCCTTCATGGGTGGGTTGTAGTATTCTCAGTTTCTCTTTGTCCTTTCTAAAGAGCCACTTGAATCTATGACCGAACTCTTGGCATGGGCCCAGAGCTATATGAATACCAAGGACACCCTCCTAACTTGAAGAAATTAGGAGGACAAGTGAGACGATTGGCTAGATGACAAAAGAAGATGAGATTCGCTAAATAGGGAAGAAAGGTCGAGCAACCCAAATACACATCGTTTTGAAAGGGTCAGTGCAAGGGATCATCTAGGTCCTCACACCCCAACAACCCAACTCATAAATATACTCCACTGAACACCTTCACGGAGACAATCCTCTTCTAAATTTAGGCCTGGGAAGATGATGACTCATCCCAGCAAGAGGTCCAGGGAAAAGTATTCATTTCCATAGGCATCATGACCACAACACAAAGGATTGTCAAGGCTTAAAGGACCAGATAGAGGACCTGATCCAAAAGGGCATCTCGGAAGATGTATTAAACGTCAGCGATAAGATAACAATGAAATTCAACCCTACCGTGAAGAGGTTCTGCATCAACAACCGGTTGGAGAAGTCACATTAATCTCCAAGAGCTTTGGAGGAGGTGGAGAAAGCATCTGCGCTAGGTGAGCCCATGTTCACAAAGCTAAATCTGAGCTAGAAGTGAGCTCAGTTAATCTAGGAAAAATGTCCTGGTTTATCCCCAATTACTTTTTCAAAAAAATATTTGAGTGGTGTTCAACAACTATATGATGACCTTCTAGTGTTCACTTTAACAATTGCTAATTACTTTGTGAAGAGAGTTCTGATGGACAGTGGGAGCTCAGTGGACATAATATTCACCCTAGCCTTCGACAAATGGAATATCGAAATAGAGAGGTTAACACTAGTAACTACTCCACTTATTGTTTTTAAGGAGAAAAGGCTCATCCCTTAGTAGCCATTTTCCTACCAATCACAACCGATTTGGCGCCTTGAAAAACCATGATAATGATGAATTTCTGGGTGTAAGACTGCCCATCAGCATAAAATGTTATTCTAGGCCATCCAAGCCTAAATTCCATGAGCGTGGCACCCTCAACATATCATCCCCTCATGTGGTTCCCAACTAAAGAATGAGCTAGAGAAGTGTGTGGTGATCAGGTAGTAGCCCACAAGTGTTATGTATCCTCCATAAGAGGGAAATAACAAAAGATGCTCTTTAAGTTGATTCTCCAGATCATAGAGGAGAGCTGGAGTGCTTGTAACCAGTGGAGGACCTGGAACCTATCCAAATAGGAGATGGACTTGAAAAAGAATTCATTGGAGGATGCTTGAGGAAAACCTAAGGGCTTCATTAATAGAGTTACTAAAGTCTAATAAGGACATCTTTGCTTGGAGATAATTTGATATGAGAGGAATAGACCCCCACCTTAACCGTACACAAGCTAAATGTCAACCTAAGCTTCAGACCAATCTGAAAGAAACGCTGAAGCTTCACCCCTAAGAGAAACTAGGTGATCAAGGAAGAATTAGCAAAGCTCTTGGATGCCAAGTCTATAAGATATCCACTGTAGCTAACCAATGTTGTTTTGGTAAAGAAGACAAATGGGAAGTGGAGACTTTGTGTAGATTTTACCAACTGAAACAATGCATACCCAAAGGACTGCTTCCTGTTACCAAGGATTGGTATTCTAGTCGATGCCACTATTGGATACGAACTACTCTTCTTTATGGATGCATTCTCAGGATACAAATAGATCATAATGCATGAGCTAGATGAGGAAAAGACCTCTTTCATAACAATGGAAGGACCTTACTATTATAAGGTCATGCCATTTGGTCTGAAAAATACAAGAGCTACTTACTAGGACTAGTAAATCACATGTTCAAGCAACTCATTGGCCACTCAATAGAGGCGTATGTTGATGACATGCTCGTCAAAAGCCTAAGATCCATTGAGCATGTTGAAAATTTGAAGAAGACCTTTTGACACTCTTAGGAGGTACAACATGAAGCTTAATCAGGATAAGTGCGCCTTCGGCGTATCCTCAGGGAAATTCTTGGGATTTTTGGTGACTCAAAGAGGAATAGAGGCCAACCTATAAAAAATCAAAGCACTCTTGGATATGAGGTCCCCACAAAATATTAAAGAGGTCTAGATACTTAAAGGGTAAGATAACAGCCTTGAATAGATTCATCTCCAAGGCTAGTAACAAGTGTTTCCCTTTCTTTAAAGTGCTCAGAAAGGCCTTCGAATGGACCTCAGAGTGTGAAGATGCCTTTCGATCACTCAAGGAATATATCAGCAAGCAACCAATCTTTTTAAGACCAGAGGAAGGAGAACCTCTATACCTATATCTTGCAATAGCCCAAGAAGCAACCAGCTTAGTTTTTGTTAGCCAAAGTGAGAGGATCCAGCATCTCATCTACTACGTAAGTAGAATGCTAAGAGGAGCATAGGTGAGGTACCCAACAAATTTCAAGCTCATCTCATTATACTGCGTATAGAAATCCCCTTGAGCTAAGTCTAGTAGAAACTAGAAATATTCAGCCGATTGGCAAAGTGGTCCATTGAGCTCGCAGAATTCAACATCCAATACGTCCCTCAGATAACTGTTATGTGACAAGTAATTGCTGAACTTCAAGCAGAGTTCACTCTTGAAGCGCCAAAGCTTAATGAAGCCGCCATTGAGATAGGGGAATGGTAGATGTACATCGATGGGTCCTCCAATTCAATAGAAGTAGGAGTTGGATTAAACATCATCTCCCTAACTGAAGTTAAAATTGAGTATGCACTATAGTTTGGATTCAAGGCCTTAAATAATGAGGTAGATTATAAAGCTCTCATCACAGTGTTGCAATTGGCTAGGGCCCTAGGGGTGAATAGCCTAAAGACATACAGTGACTTACAACTTGTGGTTAGAAAACTTCAGGGTCATTATGAATGAGCTCCTATTTGAAAATTGCAATAGAGAAGACTGCATAGTTTGAGCACTTTGAAATCACCCAAGTCCCACGGTCGCAAAACTCCCATGTAGACTCATTAGCACAACTATACTCCACACTCTCTAATAGTTTGACTAGAACCACATCGATAGAATTTCTACCAGAACCAAGAAGTTGCAGTGCTAATGCTAATCTAGTTAGTAGGAGCCAAGTTGGATGGATAAACTAATGATGTATCTATAGCACGGAGTACTCCCCTAGGTGATTCAGAAGTTCAAAAGTTGCGAAGAAGAGCCTCAAGGTTTGTGGTATTGAATTAGGTACTCTAAAAAAGAGGGTAATAAGTTCCATATTTGAGGTGCCTAAGTCCAAGTGAATAAGCTTATGCCTTTGAAGAAGTCCATGAAGGGATATGTGTAAACCAATCAGGGGTTATTCCTTGGGTCAGAAGATTCACAAGCAAGGCTACATTTGGCCTATTATGAAGAAGGATACTATGAGCTATGTACAAAAATGTGAAAAGTGCCAAAAGTTTACCATAGTCCCAAGGCTCCTAGCAGAGAAACATACCTCAATCTTGAGCTCATGGTCGTTTGCTCAATGGGGAATGATATTGTGGGACCACTTCCAATGGAGAAAGGCCAGAATAAGTTTGCGGTGGTTGTGTGGAAGTCAATTGTTTACAGATTCGGCATACCAACTATTATAATAAGTGACAACGACAAGCAATTCGACAACAAGTTTAGGGAATTCTGCTCTGAGCTTAGGATTCATAATTATTACTCTAACCTAGGTCATCCACAAGCAAACGGGCATGCAGAAGTAACTAATCAAACCTTATTGTGAAACTTAGAGACTAGATTAGAACAATTAAAAGGATGCCAATCCATCAGACCAAGGGGTTGGATCTTAGTGTGAATGATCACTACTCGCAAATAACCTCAATTGGGTCGAGGAAAAAAGAGAAGAGTCCCAAATAAAGATGGCAGCATATCAAAATAAAGTCTCCAGATACTACAATGCTCGGGTAAATTGCAGTTTATGGTTAATGACTTAGTACTCAAGAAAGTCACCTAAGCAACAACAAATTCAGGAGAAGAAAAATTGGGGGCAACATGGGAAAGACCCTACCAAGTCGTAAAGATACTAAGGCCAGGGACTTATGATTTGGAAACCATAGAAGGAACCAAGTTGCCAAATCCCTAGAATGATGAACACCTAAAGAAGTTCTATCAGAACCTTCAGAAACCTTCATTCCTATGTACTTGGTTCAAATAAAGCTATGTATTACAGTTATTCGTTTTTCAATAAAATAATGACTTTTTTATGATCAAGTACAAAATTTATAGCTTTCAAACTCCTTGCCTAGCTTGGATTGAGTCCATTTGACTCAATCGCAACAAAGTTAGAGCTTTCAAGCTCCTCGCCAAGCTTTGATTAAGTCTATTTGACTCAACAACAACAAATTTAGAGCTTTCAAACTCCTAGCCTAGTTCAAATTGAGTCCATTTGACTAGAAAGCAACAAAGTTAGAGCTTTCAAGCTCCTTTCCTAGTTCAGATTGTGTCTATTTGACTCGACAATAGCGAAGTTAGAGATTTCAATCTCCTCACCTAGCTCGGATTGAGTCTACTTGACACAACAGTGACTTTTACAAGACTAACACTCTTCCAAATTCAAGGGGGCAGAGGAAAAAGAAGCAAGTTAGATAAAAGTTCTTGTTTCATTAACAAATAGTGCAAAAAAATTTACAATTTTTCTAAAAAAGAAAAACAAAAAGAGAGAAGTAGCAATGGGTAAAATTCAGCCAGGTCCTTTTTGCCGATTCCTAGATGAATAGGACCACCCTTCCCATCTCCATTTATGGCAAGAGGAGGACCAAGCCCAAGGAAATCAAGTCTCACAAGTAATTAAACTCCTAAGAGACCTTGAACCTCCTTAGGCAGCCTTGTTTATTCTGGACCGAATACCTGGAATCAATGGAGGCTACTTGATTATCCTCCTTGTTATTTTTGTGTAGTACGTTGGAATTTGTGTCATAAGTGGTGTACCCTCAAAATTAAGATAGTGAAAAAGTTGGGTATTAACTTGAAAAAAGTTCTGAGGTTGTCCTGTTAGGGAAGGTCTTTGAAAGTGTTGGTGAATTGTGAGATTCGGAGTTTGAAACTCTATAAATGAAAAAGGTTGGCTAATTCTCGGAATTCATTCCACCGGGTATGGTTAATCAATCCAACTTATAACTCAATTGAACTCAAAAGTGTTTCAATCAATAGATAGGAGTTAGAAATCAAGAATTACCAAATGTGTGTAATGGTGTTAAATTGATTTTTAAGAAGATTAATTCGTATATGTTTGAAGCGATGATAAGCATACCCTGTGACAAGTCAATGGTGCATCAAATGTGTACAAAATTATACGTTACAATCTACCTAGTCAGATTCAACAAACTAAACTACACGGCAATGTGTTTGAGGATTAATTTTCCTATACCCAGATGGAAATCCTTCCTTGGATTTCAGCAACAAATGATTTAGCCGGCCGTAAATGAAGCAAAAATGCTAGGGAAAATGGAAAACGTAGCAAAGGAAATAAACACTAACTTAAAATAGCCAAAAAAAAAAGGGTAAACAAACTTAAGGCTTTGATCAAATATCAAAAACATAGATGTTAAAGCACAAATGTTACAATACTTTAAAATGGAGTTACTCTCTCTCTCTAAATCTCTATTATTCTTCTTCCATCAATGTCTCTCTCCAAAAGCTACAATGTCCTCTTTGTTCCCTGAATAATTTCATAAATCTCCAAGTGCTAAGAATCCTTGATTGGAGGGAGGTTGTCCTAGTTTCTTTCCAAATCAGTAAAAACATGGCCTCCTTGTCCTTTCCAACCACTCCCTCCTCCTCTTGTTGTGTTTCTCTTCATCCAATCATTCTTGCTTGAAAACTGAATGTAATGGTTAAGAGGTCATGGTGGAGTGTTAAAAATGACATAATATGGCTCAGACTTACCTATGAGTACACTTATGGTTGATGAGAACATAGAGAGAAAATTTTGGGGAAGTCTGGGCCCAGGAACCAGTACAAAGTGATGAAGGTACTAGTACCCCGCTTCAAGTGGGCTCAAGTCCCGATACTTATGCTTCCAAGTACTAGTACCTCCTTCATTCTTCAATTTCTAGCAGGCTCAAGTACTAGTACATAGCTTCACAAGTACCGATACCTTTTTTTTTTTTTGGGAGGGGGAAGGGGAGGGGGAAGGGAAAGGGGGAGTTGAACCCTTGACCTCAACAAGGCAAAACCTTTACAAGACAAGGAGTACCATTGGACCAAAGGTCTATTGGTTACCGATACCTCTTTCTTGTCTTTGATTTTTGAACTTCTACGCACCTGAGCCCTCACCTCTTGTATTCCTTTCTTCACCCTTTGTCCACAAAAAATTGCATAGTGATAAAACTCTGTACTTACACCCCAATCACCTATAATCACACATTTCTGCATTTATCTCAAAATTAAACTCAATTCAAATAAATCATCGCAAAACCAAGCTAAAGTGAATGTAATGAGACCATCAAATATGCAATATGCACACAACACACCCCCTAACTTGAGTTTTGCTAATCCCTAGCAAATCTTATTCGAAAAGATAGATATACACCAATAATAAAACTTCCATGCATGTCGATTATTGAATAAACTAATTTGGAACAATTAAATCAAATTGCAATTAAGCCAATGAATTCAAGGCAAGTTAAACACAATAAATATTTTGTTCTTTCATTCACAAACACTGTCTTTCAATACAAAGATGAACAAAAAATGGCCTATTCGCCTAAGGATTCTTCTACCTAGGCCTGTCAACCTAACCTTGTTTCCACTAACCTAAAGTTCCTAAAAAGTTGCAAAACAAAAGAAAAGACAATCACTAGTGGCTCATTCTTCGATCATGGTTGTATTCACTTCCTCTTCCTCTCCCATCTACTCATTTGCCTCATCACCATCACCACCTTTTTCTTCCTCATCACCATCACCCTCGTCATTACCACCTTCTTCCTCCTCATCATCACCCTCTTCCTCATTACCAGAGTCCTCAATGTTTACGACAATAGATGATGGAGAGGTAGTAGTTGGCTTTGTAGAAGTGCTAGCATGAGAGTAGGTGATGGATATCAAGTGTGGCAGCTGGTGGAACCTCAATAGGAATAACTGGTGGCGCTAGTGGTGGAGGTACCATAGGTAGAGGCTCTCCCAAGAATGCTTGCACGTAGACTTTCTTCATCATTAGCATCAATAGCTCCAAAGTCCCCTAGTCTTCAACCATGGCAACCCCCATGTCCTCCANGTCTATTGGTTACCGATACCTCTTTCTTGTCTTTGATTTTTGAACTTCTACGCACCTGAGCCCTCACCTCTTGTATTCCTTTCTTCACCCTTTGTCCACAAAAAATTGCATAGTGATAAAACTCTGTACTTACACCCCAATCACCTATAATCACACATTTCTGCATTTATCTCAAAATTAAACTCAATTCAAATAAATCATCGCAAAACCAAGCTAAAGTGAATGTAATGAGACCATCAAATATGCAATATGCACACAACACACCCCCTAACTTGAGTTTTGCTAATCCCTAGCAAATCTTATTCGAAAAGATAGATATACACCAATAATAAAACTTCCATGCATGTCGATTATTGAATAAACTAATTTGGAACAATTAAATCAAATTGCAATTAAGCCAATGAATTCAAGGCAAGTTAAACACAATAAATATTTTGTTCTTTCATTCACAAACACTGTCTTTCAATACAAAGATGAACAAAAAATGGCCTATTCGCCTAAGGATTCTTCTACCTAGGCCTGTCAACCTAACCTTGTTTCCACTAACCTAAAGTTCCTAAAAAGTTGCAAAACAAAAGAAAAGACAATCACTAGTGGCTCATTCTTCGATCATGGTTGTATTCACTTCCTCTTCCTCTCCCATCTACTCATTTGCCTCATCACCATCACCACCTTTTTCTTCCTCATCACCATCACCCTCGTCATTACCACCTTCTTCCTCCTCATCATCACCCTCTTCCTCATTACCAGAGTCCTCAATGTTTACGACAATAGATGATGGAGAGGTAGTAGTTGGCTTTGTAGAAGTGCTAGCATGAGAGTAGGTGATGGATATCAAGTGTGGCAGCTGGTGGAACCTCAATAGGAATAACTGGTGGCGCTAGTGGTGGAGGTACCATAGGTAGAGGCTCTCCCAAGAATGCTTGCACGTAGACTTTCTTCATCATTAGCATCAATAGCTCCAAAGTCCCCTAGTCTTCAACCATGGCAACCCCCATGTCCTCCAACTTACATTCAATCCTAGTCAGTCATTGGGGAACAGTCCTTACTAGAGTAGATGTGGATGCAGGTGGCTCAGTACTCTCCTCCAGATTTCTAGTCGCCCTAGTCATAGCCTTCTTTTTCTTGCTGCTTTGTTTACCAATTGGGCCATACTCTGGTTGGCACATCACATCGCTTGAGATCACTTTCACCTGAGCCCTTAAACAGATATGGAAGACTAAATAGGCATAAGGCATGTTCGCCCTAGGCTTGGCGGCCTTGGCATAATCTCTCATAACCTCCCAAATCATCATCGTAATGTCCATCCACGACCCTGCCATGAACTCGTATAGTAGAGCCATCTTCTATACCCCTGGCTTCTTTTTTGCCCCCTTGGTAGAGCATTATAGTGGACAATTTTATGCACGACCGCATAACTATGCTTGATCTCACCGGTATGGATTTTTCCTTTGAACGCCACTGTGTCTTTATACATTAACTACACGTACTCATGAAGCTCATTCTTTTACTCAATGGGGTGGGGGTAATCAATTTTGTCCACTTCAGGCCTTTGGTACTTTAGGATCACAACTATTGATGCTGGGGTGACATCAATCACCTTTCCTCTCACCATTGTTCTCAACACTTCTAGATTTTTATCCATAACCACCAATGCCTGATAGAACTCCCGACACAAGGGAAGCGCATACCCCTTCACCTCCTTGAACCAAAATTGTAGACCATGATTTTCAATGGTTATCACCACAACATCCCTAGCCCCCAAAGTATTCCTATCGACTTGGCGCTTGCAAGTCACATTCCTAACCTCAATCGCCTCTAAATGATCATTCTTCTTTTTCTTCCTAGACTTATTCGAACTTGGGCCAACATTCTTGGCCTTCCTATGGACACCCGTGAAAGTCACTCTCTTAGTGTGCGCCATCAACACTATGAAACCCGGAACCCAAGAGCAAAGAGGAAAAAAATAAATTCTTCAATCTTTCTTCCGCCGATTCTCGGAGTTCCATCGGTCGGAATTCGTCGGGCCAAGAATTAAAGTCGATCTACGCGACGAGGGCTACGCGTGGGTACCAAAAACAAAGATTTTCACCAAAGATCCAAAGGGAGTATTTTGGAGAAATCTAAGCTTTGGACTTGAATCTTGTTCTTGAAGTTTCCTACAAATTCTTTACGCTTCAAGAGGTAGGGTTCCTCCTACTCGGACCTATTTCTAACCTAAGGTGTCCATAGGGTTCATGTGGGCTGTTTTGGGTATTTCTAACATTTTTCCATTATGGTTGGTGTTATGGAAATGGGTAGGATCAATTCAAGTGTGAATTGATAGTTAGAAAGTGCTAGTTTGTGATTTCTAGAATGTTTCGATAATTGGTTATGTAAAAATCATATACTCTGATTTTTATTTTGCTTGAAATGGTCCATATAAAATCTTGGCTTGATTTTGGTATATGGAAGTATTTATGTAATCCCTTGGAAATTGAGATCATGTGGGCATGCTTTGTGTTTTATATTATGCCTTGTGAATGAAATGTGATATTAGCATGTATTATGTGTTATCATGTTGATGAAATGTTGATATATGCTCTTGGATATATTGAACTTGAAATAGTTATGGTGATTATATGCAAATGATATAAATTGTTATGGTATACATTGATATGTAAAAAAATTGTTCATTTGGCATGCATTGCAATATGGACATGGAATTGACATCACATTCATGGGCTTACATGCATGAGTGTGGGCGTAGGGTTGCATGGGGTGATCAACACCAACCTTGGTGCTTGATGGTGGGCTCGGGAAAGTGGGATGGAACATCCTACGGAGTCGCACGGCTACATGCATTAGAAAACTTGTGTCGGGTATAGCAAGTAGGGCTAGATACTCCCTCGAGTGAAAAACCCGGTCACTTGGTTCATACAATTACTGGCGGTGAAATTCCAGAAAAGTGTAACGGCATACGGAGCTGGAGGTGCGATTCTTGAATCTGATACCCCATAAAGGCACATGATTTTGATATATAAATTATTCATTTGATGGGAAACATCCAAGAATGAATTGGTTTTATGACATATGGTTTATTTCAAAATGATCTTTGGATGTGTTTCATCAAAGACGTTTGTTTTACACATATGAGTCGCATTGTGTTGTGGGAGTCGGTGTGGGCTTGGGATAGCATGCATGAGTGAGTTTCATCTCATTACTTGGCATGGCATAATGAGATTCTATTTTGAATAAAATATTCTTATTTGGAAGAAGTGGTTTATGGCATGTGCGCATTACATACGCATTTTAGGTGGGGAGTAGCCTCTGTAAGAGTTTTTCTATTGAGCGTTGGCTCACCCTATATGGGAACATTTCAGGTGGGAGAGGTACACCGGTGAATGGCTCCAATTTGGACCCTCATGTTTCAAGAAAGCCGAATGTGGCTTTATTTTGTGTTGATGTAAAATATTTGTGGAAAGAATGTTTTAAGCATGTAATCTTTTAAATTGTATTAGAACTTATATGGACTATTGTTAAACTAACCTTGCATGTTTTGATATAAATATGGATGATTGGACCCGGTGTGGCCAATGTTTAATTATAATTGGACCCGGTGTGGTCAAGTTTTACTTATAAATAGACCATGTGTGGTCATTGTGTTATATAGGGCCTCAGACGGGTCATGTTAATGTATATTGCACAGGTTGTGTTTTGGGTAGAGCTCCCCGTACAAAGGAGACTCTGCCCCAATTTTGTTAAATTAAGGACCTCGATAAATTGGACATAACGGTGTGATATCAAGTTACTCGGTATCCACGGATTTTCCGCGGGTTGATGGGTAATCAACGGACCCCCGGATTTTGGGGCGTATCAAACACCACTAACAACCCAAACACTACAAATGGAAAAATCCACTCCCAAACCAAAAAAATCAAATCAAAGTGGGGAACATTTTGCTTCCCTTTCAATGCCATAGTTGCTAAAATCCAAGAGTTGATCGACAAAATGAGGATATTAGAGAGTTACCCAAGAGTCTTGAGGGAAGTTCTAGGGTTTCAAGAAAGAGGAGAGAATGTTTAAGATAGATGAAGAATATGAAAAGAAACCATCATTTTACCCTTTAAACCCTTGATTTTAAAGTTTAGATACAGGAGATATTGGTACCTCGTTAAGTAGCTACCAATAGATGAATGTTCTGTCAATAAGTAAGAGTACCAAATAGATAAGGTACTGGTAGCTGACCAAAAATCTGCAAAAAAAAAAAAAAAACAATTTGGTGCCCTTTCACTTCTATCCAAATTTTATAACTTATTTGACACTAATCTAACTCTAACAACCTACTTGGCTAACTTAACTACTTAAAAACATGATTTACACTAGTGTATCAAAACTGTCTGACATTGCCCGAATTCATAAACAAAATTGCAATGCAATTTAATTTTACAGATTCAAAACACATGTCATGGAATTCTAAGTCTAACAAAATGAAAACCATCAAGAAAAGCACAAAACAAGATCTTCCTACCCTACCCACTACATTTTTAAACCACAAGGTGATCTATAGCATACGATTTTGTCCCATGAAGGTTTACAGTGAAGCTACCTACAAACTTCTCTTTCATTAATTCCCCTTTTTGTCACATCCAATATTTAAAACATATTTCATCATCCTAACCAACCATGGGGTATCATGAACAAATGTGTTTCGTATTCACCCAAATTAATTATTCATGAGTCACTCCATAGACTTAAATGTTATTCAAAAGTACTTACCTACACATCTCCCTTCAGGACTCGTGTGTGTGTGTGAAATGAGCATGCAATTTAAAAAATTTACCCAAAAAACTCCACATCCATTTTAGCTATTCAAATTTAGATTCAAAACTATTCTCACCAAGGGTTTCCTCTCAAAGTGAATAACTCTATGATTATAGTGACTTTCTCTCAATGTTCATATGTAAAGCAGAATCTTGTATTCCAAAAATGAAATAAAGCTCACATGTAGTCCAAAATTGAAGTTTATGCTCAACAATTGAAATGATCTTGGCAAACTCTCATGAATGGAATATTAGGGCAATTTAACACAGTGTAATTGACTTCTCTTTTCCTTTAGAACATACTTTTGCAATGTATCCTCAAGATCAAAAAAGACTTGTTCCGGTTATGATGTGGCCTTAGGGTTATTTAGGCAAAGAGAAATGAAGGGAATAAGGAGTTCAAAAGTGAATTTTCCTCATAATATAACATTCTAATCACAATTCACCATCATTTCAATTCCCTTTTTATTTCTCCTTTTCTTTTCGTTCTTATCAACCATTTTTCTTTCGTTTCTTTTCACTATCCAGCTTCATTTCAATTCCCTTTTTCTTTCTTTTTAGCCCATTTTTTCCCATTTTCATTACTTTTGACTTTTTTGGAAATTTTTGTTTTTCAATTCATAAATACATCATCCCTTTGTTTCATTTCACACCATCTCATCTTCAATTCTGTCAATATAAGCATTGTTCATCTTAAGATAACCAAGGAAGTGTTAACATATTAAACAGGACTTGGTCAAACATGTGCTTAAAGAGATGAAATTTTCATTTACAGCTCAATTACAGTGACTGGGGACAATGTTTCGAACGGAAAGGCTAATGCTCAAAGTGGATCAAAGAAGGCCTAAGATCATTTCTCAGAGATATATGGCAAAATCCTACTATGCACACTACCAAAACAAGAATAATTAGATTATTGAATAGAATGGAATTTGAAAAAATTGTTCTTTTGAGTACATGTAAATTAACCCTCCAACAAAGAATGGTACAATAGCTCGCAATGAGCTGTAACAAAAACACCACCAGCTGCAAAACAAATTAAAACACTATATACAAAAGAAAGTAAGTCAACAATTTAACTAGTAAAAAAAACAATTGTACACTAACATTTACTGAAAAACTACTCCTTAACAAGATTCGGGTATGCCGGATCAACCAATTCCTCCTTAACCTCCTCGATTCAAAACCCTCAAAGAATGGCTTAAGTCTTTGGCCATTGACCTTGAATTTCGTACCATCCTCCGGGTTTTCCATGTCCACAACTCCATGCAGATAGACCTTCACAATGTAGGGGTCATCCCATCAGGAATGAAGTTTTCCTTGAAAAATGGAGAGGCAGGAATTATACAAGAGCACTTTTTAGCGAGCTCAAATTTCTTCCCTAAAATGAATTTATCATGGAAAATTTAACCCTTTCTTTGTGAATTCTAGAGCTCTCATATGCATCCCTACGGATCTCTTCCAACTCTTTGATCTCCAACTTCCTATGAGTCCCACCTAAGCCTAGGTTGAAATTCAAAGTCTTTGTTATCCAATATACCCTATGCCCCATCTGCACTAGCAAGTGACAAGCCTTGCCATAGACTAACCTATGGGGATACATACCCATAATGATTTGTAAGCAGTGCATTAAGCCCATAAGGTATCAGTCAATCTAAGTGACCAATCCTTTCGATTAGGGTTAAATGTCTTCTCTAGTATGTTCTTTATCTCCCTATTGGCCAACTTAACTTGGCCATTGGTCTATAGGTGATAAGTAGTGGACATCTTATGTGTTATGTCATACTTATGCATCAATGAAGCAATTGGCCTATTGTAGAAATGTAAACTATCATCACTTATCACAGCTCGAGGAATCCCAAACCTAGACAAAATAATTTCCTTTAAGAACTTGACCACAACTTGGTGGTCATTGCTTCTAGTATGGATTGCCTCTACCCACTTAGATACGTAGTCTACTACCAAGAGTATGTAAAGGTAACAATATGAAATGGGGAACGGACTAATGAAATCGATGCCCCAACAATCAAAGATTTCTATGACAAATATAGGGGTAAGGGGCATCATGTTTCTACGAGTTACACTTCCTAGCCTCTGACACCTATCACATTATTTGCAATATGAAACACAATCTTTAAGTAATATAGGCCAGTAAAAACCACATTGTAAGATCGTAGTTGAAATTTTCTTGGAAGAAAAGTGTCCGCCACATGCTTTGGAATGGCAAAAAGAAAGGACCTCTCTCTATTCATTGTCTGGTATGCATCTCTTCATGACTTGGTTAGGAAAATACTTGAGCAAGTATGGTTTGTCAAAGTAAAAATAATTCACCTCTGCCATAAATTTTTTCTTGTCTTCCAAGCTCCAATGTAGGGGCATTTGTCCTATGGCACAAAAATTATAGATGTTAGCATACCATGGACAAACCAAATGAATGGAAAATAAATGCTTATCTAGAAAAGAGTTAGGAATAAGGATGTGCTCGTTGGTGTCTTGGACAACAAGTCGTGATAAATGGTCCGCCCCTACATTCTTGACTATTTTCTTGTTTTTTTATGATCAAATGGAATTCTTAAAGGAGGAGGATCCATCTAATGATTCTCGGTTTGGCATCCTACTTAAACAACAAATACTTCAAAGTAGATTGATCAGTATAGACTACTATAGGCAAACTAGTGATGTACAACCTGAATTTATCTAGGGCAAACACCACAACATGCTTCATTTAAGGTTTTGCTAACGTAGTATATGACATGAGGTTTCTTGTCTTGCCATTGACCCAGCATGCAGTCGGCTATGTAATCACTCATGTCGCACATGAGCTCACATGGAAGTTCCCAATTGGACGGTTGCAAGATTGGAGGTGAAATTAGCAAGCTTTTGAGTTTTTGAAAAGATGTCTCATGATCATTTGACCACAGAAATCGGACATCCTTTGCCAACAAATTAGTCAAAGGTTTTTCCAATGCACTATAAATTTTAATGAAACGACGATAAAAACTTGCAGGGCCAAAAAATGACCTGATTTCTTTAACAATCTTGGGAGTAGGAAAATTGGAAATCTTTAAATTTGGACTTGTCCATTTCTATCCCCTTTGCAGACACAATGTGACCTAGCACAATCCCTTGAGTGACCATAAAGTGGCACTTCTCCAAGTTAAGCACCAAGTTTTTCTCCTCGCACCTCTCCAAATATCGAGAATTCATCCTTGAATACTTCCAAGATCTTCTTCACCATATCACTGAAGATCCCCATCATACACCTTTGGATCATCCCCGGGGGATTGTATAGCCCAAATGGCATTCAACGGTAGGCATATGTTCCAAAGAGGCTAGTGAACACAATCTTTTATTGGTCCTCAAACGCAATCTCAATTTGTTTATAGTTGAAGTAGCCATCTAGGAAGCAATAAAATAGATATCCTACTACCCCTACGCGTACATTAGTTGAACTTTCGATTGTCTCCAACCGGTGACCAACGAAGTTGGTATCAATTCATTCTCCTCATTGGCTACCACCGTTACTCCCGAATTTTTGGTTACTACTTGTGTGGGATTGATCCACTTATTGTCGACTATTGCAAAGATGATTTGCACAACAAGTATATTATGTGAGTGCAAATGAGAGGGTTAATTTCCTGGATGTCGATTTTAGTCCAACCAATAGCTCCTTTGTGCTTCCTTAAAACACTCAATAGTTCTTTTTGTTACTTCGGCCTTAATGAAGAGATTATCACCACTAGAAATGTCTTTTTCTCCTCCAAGAATGCATATTTGACATATTTGAGTGTAGATGGTAATGACATTAACTCCAAAATTGGTGGTTGCATTATGGATGGAAAGATCTTCTTCTCTTGTGGAGGCAACTTCTTGAATGTCGAGGTCGAATTTTTCACCCCTTGAACAGTTTCTGGTTCCAACTCCTCATCAAATTCATACTCCCCCAAACTTGTGTTGTACAATAGATCCATGTGATGCTTCAATAGTTTGTCAATCCTATTGACTTCATGAATTTCCCCATCGTCCCCCAGTTTCTTGCACAAGTTAAACACATTGAGATCCATTGTCATACTCCCAAATGCTAGCTTCATTAAACCATTCATGCAATTAATCATAGCATTAGAGATTACAAGAAAAAGTCTACCTAGAATGGCAGGAATCTATGTAGTGGGGTTAGCAACAGGGTGAGTGTCAAGCATAATAAAATCAACAGGAAAATAAAATTTGCCCACTTGGACCAACATATCCTCTAATACTCCCCTTAGTGTTCTCACTCTAAGATTCGCCAATTAAAGAGTGATGAAGATTGGTTTCAACTCCTATAGCTACAATTGTTGGTAAACCGAGAATGATTGGAGGTTGATACTCACTCCCAAGTCTAGCAATGCTTGTTCCACATGGCAATTCCCAATTGTGATGGAAATAATAGGGCACCCAAGATCCTTAAACTTGGGTGGAGTGTTTGTCCTCAAGATGAAGCTCACTTGCTCGGTGAGGAATGTTTTCTTGTGCACATTGAACTTACTCTTGTCGGTACATAAATCCTTCCATATCTTTACACAAGAGGGGATTTGTTTAATGGCATCGAGGAGTGGAATACTGATCTTCACCTACTTAAATATCTCAAGAAAATTAGAATAATTATAAATCTTAGCAGGTGCCCTTAATCGATAAGGAAAGAGGAAGGGATAGGACGATCATTCATAGTAAAATCAACAACCTTGGGCTACTCAAGTTGTTCACTCTCTCTAGAGTCACCCTTGGTCTCTTCTTCATTTTTCAAAAGGACATTTGGTGAGACCTTAGGTAGAATGGTTTTTTCAATTTCTTTTCCACTCAAAAGAGTGGTGGTAGCCTTGAGTTGCTCAAAATTACCTTTAATGGCATCGGATGACTCGATCATATGTTGACTGATTTGACCTTATTTATGTCATACACCCAAATATAAGTGGTCAAATTATAATATTTCTCAGTTAAGTCTGAGTTCAAACCCACAAAGAGCTAACTATTGGTATTTAAAACAAAAATAGTAAAATTGTCATATTAGTAGTGTGTAATGAAAGACCTTGTGGTGTGAGCTTAGAGTTATCAAATAAATACTTTAACTAAAACTTGGAAAAATAATGATAAAAAGATACTCTTCAGTGCGTGGATCCAACATGTTTTATATTGTTTATTTATGAAAATGCCACCTTACATCAATTAACTTCCATTTCACCGGAATGCTAACTGTTAGGTTTGATGAATAACTGAACCATATCACAACTAATTAGGTTAGCCGGAAGGTCTATATGTCATGCATCAATCAAATAACCCTAGTAAACCTGAAGGTGAACCATTAAAAAAGGTTGACTATAACTATTTAATCGGCAGGTTGATGATTCAACGATGACAGAGTTTTGGGTTAAGCTTTGAATCAAAAGCTATGGCGAGCTTTAACCTGTCTACAACCAATCTCTCAACTGTTACATAAAGCCCTACAATGTGCATCACTGTATCATACATGAAATACATAATAAAAATAGATAGAATGGTATATATCAATAGGTTTTGCTCGGTGTTCATAACCATGAGCATATTATAAATGTAACCATCCATCAATTAAGGGAGGTATAAACATTAACGCATAAACAAAACATCGACATTTTCGTAACTTAAATAGTATTACACATGTATTCACCCTATACTGAAGAGTATAAATGGACTACTCACGCCTCATTGCCATAGACGAGCAAAAAGAGTGAGATAATCTCATT
Organism: Ilex paraguariensis; assembly: GCA_963454935.2. Classification (NCBI taxonomy): domain Eukaryota; kingdom Viridiplantae; phylum Streptophyta; class Magnoliopsida; order Aquifoliales; family Aquifoliaceae; genus Ilex; species Ilex paraguariensis. The sequence goes on along the minus strand of CAUOFW020004835.1, from coordinate 1,158,523 downwards.
ACAACTGAAAACAAAATACAACACGTCCTTCCTTGAGGAATAGCTGAAACACTGTCACTCTTATTACCAACTAGGGCAAAAAAGTGGGAGATATTCAACCCTCCAAGTAGAAAGGATAAGAAGAAATGTAGAAGTAGAGAAAATTCTGGTTGGGAATTGATTAGGGCAGAGCTTCGCTCGTTTTCTGACTGGAACACTCACTGAAGTCTCCCTTTCTCTCTGTCTTTCCTCCTTTCTTTCCTCTCTTGCTCTGAATTGAGCTTTCATGAACTTCCTGAAAAATGAGATGAGAAGGGCTATTTATCAGCACCAATAGAAGGCTGTAAGGCGACAGACACCCTAGCTGACCAATGGAGTGCTTGTGTTGCTTGAATGGACCAATGGGAGAGTAGAGAGAGCTAAAGCAGTTTAAGGACCATCTAGATGGTGGCAATTCTTTGTTTCCTTTCTTGGCAGCCTCCTTGTTTGACTTCTAATTGCATTGGCCTCCCTTTCTTTATTTAGAGTTTACACTTTGTTCCTCCCAAATTTCTGTATTTCCACTTGAAACCCTCCAAAATGGACAAATTACGCACTAACCCTAATTCTTTATAACTTAATCATTTTCACCTAATTTACGCGCACAATGAACCTTAAAAATTAATTCGTTTACACATTATTTTGGGTTTGTCACACCCCCCAACCAAACATTACTAGTACCTAGTAATAAAAATAAAATAAACTAAATAAAATCACTTTCGTAGATTCTATGATTGCATTTAGCATAAGCAAGAAGCAGTCAAACCCCTAGGTGATCCCTAGTTGACAAGTTTTGCTCGTGAAGGTTTGGAGTGAAGATACCTACAAACTTCAATGGTTAGGATTACATAATTCATATTTTTCACATATAAAATTAAATCACCATTTCTCTTTATTGCCAAGATACTTCTCTTCCCCGATCACTGTAAGAGTAACACACATTAGTTGTAACACTATTCTATATATTTTTAGAAAAACTCATGTGTACGTGCAAGGATTCCTTTTTTTCAAAATCACTTAAGAAATATCACCATCGTTCAATCTACTATACTAGAATTAGCCTCGATGTCAATCCTTCCCTAGAAATCACTCAGCAAAGAATACACTCAAGTTTTAGTGACTATCACTCAAAAATTACATGTGATAAGAATATTGCTATCAAGGCAAAGTAATAGCACATATACTATCTCAAAAGAAAGTTATTTGAATAAATTGGAATTTGGCATAATCTCATGAAAGAATATTAATACTAGATTAAAACACATTATCAACACTCTCCTTTTTTTTGATGAATAGGCAGAAATAATACATATACATGACTTCTGGAATCAAAAAGGACTTTATTAGTTGTATAACATGGCCAAGGGTATTGGGTTTAAACAAACGACGTCAAAGGTATTCAAAAAACTATCCTTTCTTGATTAGTGTAGCATATCTCTCTCCCATTTTCCAAAGTTTTTACATAGTGTACTTCCCATTTCTCCTTTTTCAATCCCATTTTTGCTAGCTCTTGGCTAATTTCTTTCTTTGCTTCTTTTTCTTGCTTTTCATTTTGCTTTCTTTCACAGCTTCTTTCTTTTCTTTTCTTTTCTTTCCTGAACTGTAGTCACCATTTTTTTTCTTTTCTCCCTTTTTCTGTATAATGCTTTCTTTGGTAGAGGGTGTAAGAAAATTAGATAGCAAGGGTTGGTCAAATATATTTTTCTGTGGCTCGGTTATCTAATGGGTTTAAAGAAAGAAATTTTCATTTAAGCTCAATCACGACTTACTAGGGATAAAATTTTGTAAAAGAAATGGTTGAGGCTCAAAATAAAATCACAAATGGCCTAAGATCATTTTCCAAAATCCATGCACCTACATATCTTCTAGTTACAGTTTAAAGGAAAATGTTAATCATGATATTCAATGAGTGCGGACCAAAGCAAAGCTAATGAGATTATTCAAAGAAGTATTATTGCTAAACCAAAATTCTTACTTGAGTAAATGTGAAAAATCTCTCCAAAGAGGATTGGCTCAAAATCTACATAAGGTTTGCATCTCCACTATATATGTAAGCTTAATAAGGGATTGTAGTATTTCAAAAGATTTTCAAATATGCAATTTTTAAGTGCTCAAAATGCTAAGTTCTTATGAAAATATTAAGATAGTGCACAATTAATGTATGAAAATCCCGCGCAATCTGGTTAGGGTTATTCCTGCAAAGCATTAGAATGATAACATAATTCTCTATCATGAATCACATGACATAAGTATCCTAACACAACAAAATTTAAGCAAAATCATTAACTAAATAAATTACTTAAAATCAAATTCAAATAACTATTCAAAACATAAAACTGAAATAAGGTGCATAAGTAAAAAGTTTGGTAGTTGGAAACGAAGAGCATAGAAACTACAGTCACTAAGCTGATGGGCCTCAACTACATTGTCTTCAAAGTAGCCTTAGGATCGCATTCTGATTCTCCTAACTTTTACTCATCATTTGATCCAACTGGGTGATTCTAGTCTCTAACCCTAATAGAATCTAGCAGTCAGTCCTGTCATCAACTGGAATATAAGGTTATTCTTCTTGTTGTTGAGGCTCCTCTGGTGGCTGAAAATCTGCACCTCCCGGGGAATGGATCTGCTTATGATTTTGGTGGTGCTTCCTGCTGCTCCTCTGGCTGACCTCCATGGCTCTTTTTCAACGAGGTTTTGTCCAATGTGTCAAATGCTCCACCGTTGGCCATGTAGGATCTATAATGACTCTTTTCTCTCTGCATAACTCAAATACTAACACAACAAATGGGAGTGATAGCTTCTTAACCTTAACAGTCACCATTATTTGGTCCATTATCAATGTTGGCAAATCAATAATGTCCCATTCCGAAGGCATACAAAAAATAGGCTCTCTTAGTGTAGATTTGGTTTTTCTGAGACTAAAGCAACAGATTGTGCACAGTAATTAGATTCAAGATTCTGTATTTATTAGTCAAGTCCCCTTGCTTAATGTACTTATTCGGCTTACCCTAAACATACTCTGGATTCCTATTCAACTCAATCTTAATGACAGTCATATCAGGCAATATAGTATAGGGATACTGTGGGTGTTGTTACCTTAGGATTGGATTCAAAAAACTAGCAATTGTGGCAAGTTTAACTTGAAACATAACTCCCCTAACATAAACATGAAATTTTCATGGCCTGTTTTCTTTTGCATTTCTATAAAATTCCCCGACTAAGCATTCATATGCAAGACCAACCAATTTCACATAGTTAAGCCAACCTCGTGCCGCTAAATTTTACCTAACCCCTATTTGTTCAAAATCTTCATATATAACAAGTCTCTCAGCAATAATAGACTTAGAATAAAAATAACTATCATACCAAACCTGCTGATCAATATTTTCAAACATAGCAGCATCGAATACATTTGACCTTGGGGTTTTTCTTGCTACAGCAAGACTGCTTTAGGCAATGAAGAGGCTTCTTGCCTTGCTCGGCTAGATGAAACTCTTGTTCTTGCTCTTGGATCCACGAGTTCTTGAATTTATTGATAAATAAACTTTTTCAAAGATTTTTAATTGGTGAAAATTTGTAAAAGGTTATGGGTACGAGTTTAATCGAAGTAGAATTCAGAAAAAACTGATGGGTGAAGTAAATCTGAAGATAGAATGTGACACCCCTAAAACCGGGGGTCCCATGGACAACCTGTCAACCAGCAGAAATGCCCGTGAGTGCCGCTTGATTCTACATCATGCTAATATTATCCCATTACCAAAATCTTACATCACACGAAACACCCGTGTTCCATTAATCATTTAATCCTATTAAAGTTCAATGTACCCAATATATCTCCAATTAAGTCTATTTATATCATTGGAACCAAAAGATGTATAACCCAAGGCCTTGGAAAAACAATTTCAAAATCTGTCAAAGCGTACCGATACGGGTTGCTAAGTGGACCTCACCGTACCAGTACGCATACCGATACGCTGTGTCCTCGGGTCCTCACCGTACCGGTACGCATACCAATACGCTTGTTTCACCTATTTTACATTCCAAGTCTATTCCAAACTTAACCAAATTCATCCTAAACATGTATAAAGATGTTTTCTACATTATACATGATCCATACAAGTCTATTACAACTCATTCCATACATTTCATTGATTTACATGAAATTTCATATCAAAACTAAGTTTTTCACAATAATGTTACAAAAATTCAATATTTACACAAAATGGGTTATACAAGCCACAAGTCGGCTCTCTTTATCCTTGAGGTCCCGTATGAGGGCCTTCCATCGGCGTGTATCCCGTACCTGAAATATTTTCCCGTATAGGGTGAGTCAAGGCCTAGTAAAGTATTTCCTACAGAGGCTACTTCCCAACCTAAGTGCATATGCAATGTTCACATGCAACATTTCATAAACAACAATCGTTCTAACCAAGACTAATCAAGCTATGTTGGAGTTTAACATGTCGTGACATAATATGAGATGACACCCACTCATGCAACTCAACCCGAGCCCTCACCGGTTCTTTTCCCCCATGCAATGCCATGAGTACTATGACCGGGTTTCCAACCCCCGCCATTGGCCTCACTCATCCAATGACCATTTTAAGATTTTTCAGGGTCTTTGTAGGGGTGGATGTTTATGGACTCACATCAAGGGTCAACCAACCCACACGAAATTTAAGGATTTCCACCGAGGATTCCGCGTACACCCACACACTTCATGGACTATACCAAGGGAGTGCGTACCCTATCACCGGGCCTTGCACCCGAGGGATCTTTTAGCCCTTCTTGCTAACCCCAACCCTAATCACGAAGTAATCCATGAGACTCGGCCAAGTCTTCAACCAAGCTTTACTCGAGCCCACTTGTCATCCACCGAGCGTGGTGTTGACAAACAACCATGCACACAAACCCATACATGCGATGTCTCCGTGCATATGCAATGTAATCCACCGTTGCTATTTCAATGTCATGCCCACATGTAATGAATGTCATATGAGCAACTTTAACATAAATTTTTATAATTCATGGCCATTAATATCATATGCACATAATAGCCATATTTCATCTCAATGTTACTATATCAACATGTTATCCAACCTTAATCCATAGCATGTTATTTCATATATCTCAATCACACACTTAATGTCATAAGGTATAAAATAAACACATAGCATGTCCACTTAACACCCATTTTTCATAGAATTACACAAGTAATTGCAACCTACCAATTCCAATCTAGGAATTTTTCTTAAATTAGGTCAATTTCACATACCCAATTCACCAATCACTCAATTCCATCAATTTCACAACTATAAACAAGTGATATGAATCTCTATCAATCAACCCATTACATACAACACTCAAGGTTATAAAATAAACCCAAGTTGGAAGGAACCCTACCTCTTGAAGCGTAATGAACGACCGTAGAAAATCCCAAGAACCCACTTCTAGCTAGAATCTTCTCCTCCCAAAAATTTCATTTTTCAACCTTCAGTGAAAATCCTCATTTTTGGTGCGTAGGTGTAGCCCTTGACGAGGAGATCAACTTTTTCTCTTGGCTCGAGTTGATTCAAAGACCGTGGAGTCGTAGATCGTAGAGAGAAGGCGGAGTTCTTTCTCTCTTTTCCATCACTTCTCTATCGGAAACGGCTGGGCAATTGTGGGGAAGAAAATCTTATTTTCTTCCCCTTTATATATTCTCCCAATGCTTGGTCCACAATTGGCCACACAGCCCAATTTTCCCAGGTCTATTTTTGTCCCGAAACGATTAAATTTTATCCTGGTTTAAGTTCAAAATATTTTTGTTTTAACTCACCTTAAATAATTGTCCAATTTTTGAAATTTTATCAATTATCTCGTTTTTGGGTCACCCGAGACTCGACTGTCTAGTAAAACGCAAAAAATCTGACTATCTCGAAATTTGATAAAATTTGACATGGTAACTAGATTTCGCGAGACGAATCCCACAATGAAGTTTGTTTCGTCATCTGAGGTCTAGAAAATTTTAGATTTACAACCCATATCGTAGTGATAAATTATCGTTTTGCCCTTGTTAGAAAAAGTTTAAATTTACCCGAATTTTACATTTTTCCCCCCTTAAAAGAATTTCATCCCTGAAATTCACACACACACATACACACTTAACCGCATGCATATGCAACAATGACATTATACTTGAAATTATAAAACTTGTACCTTCATCCTCGAATAGGAATGGATAGTTGTTACGTATAGGATCCTCACGCTCCCATGTCGCCTCCTCCATCCTTGAACTGGAACGAATAGTTTTTAAGGGGGGAAGAATGTGACTGCGACTGTCCCACTGATGATTGGGACTGAGATGATGTCCCATGACTCTGAGATCCTTGCCTCTGAGGGCAATCCTTCCTCATGTGACCCAGTTGGTGGCAATGATAGCAGGTCCTTTGACCTGCCTGATATGTAGTCTCGAAGTTTCCCCCACCTTAGAAGGAGCGACCTTAGCCTTGGCCCTGATAGCCACGGCCCTGTCCCTAAAACCCTTGAGGGGTAGAAGTCCTCTGCCTCTTTATCGAACTAGAAGAAGAGGATTGGCCCTCTTTCTTTCTATCTTTTGCACCAGCCTCCCGAATGTTCCTGGCATCATCCACCTCTCATTCAATGGTCATTACTGTCTCGACCATTGAATCCAAATCTTGTAGGCGGAGGCCCACAATCTTTCCTCGGATGGATAATTTCAGACCATCTTCAAACTTTCTCACCTTGGTCATATCCGTGGCCAAGTAGTCGTTGGCGAAATAGGCTAATTCTGTGAACTTAGCTACATACTCCATCACTATCATTGTTCCTTGTCTCAAATCCAAGAATTCTCGGGCCTTTAAATGTCAAACGGCCGTTGGAAAGTACTTGCCCATAAAGAGTTCCAGGAATTCTTCCCATGTCATAGTTTCCAAGTTCTTGGTGGCACTCACCCAATCCCACCACAATTGGGCTTCTCCTTCTAATTGGAACGCAACTAGTCTTATCTTAATGGCATCTGAGGTGATTTTCGTTGCCCCTACGACTTTGTTGACTTGACGGAACCAATGGTCGGCCACCATCAAATTCGCCCCTCGCTTAAAAACTGGAGGCCTGTGTGCCTTAAACTGTTGGAGGTTGCTTAAGCCTCCTTGATTTGCATTGGCGGTAGCTTGTGCAACAGTAGCCATCATCATGCCCATTGTTTCATTAAATGCTTGTTGGTCGAAAGCCGATTGTAGTTGATTATTGTTGTAAACCCCACCCTTTTATCTTCATAGATGCATGTAGGGTTATGTAGCAAGTTATTATTTCTTTTTGGAAATGTTAATATGAAAATTCGAGAGAATAGTAGTTAAAACTTAGTTTAACTTGCAAATATATGGAATCGTTGTAATAGAACTTATACCAACTAGGTTTGATGTACAAAAGCATGTTGGATAAGCTTGGGTTGGATTTGGAAAGGTTTTGAATGGGTTTGAAATGAAAAATAGAGGAAATAGGCAAATTTGGATAGGACCTACCAATAGAACCTACCGGTAGTACGCTGTCCAGTGGATCTGAACTATCGGTAGCTCAACAGGTAGTAAATGTCTAGTAGTTGCAAACTACCGGTAGCTCAACAGGTAGCAGATTGCTAGTGTATCCGAACTACCAGTAGATAATTAAAAAGTCAGGATTTTTATGTTTTAAAACCCCATTTTCACTACATTTACTCCCATTCTTTCACACCACTCTCACTCCACACCTCTTAGAACCCTAATAGAAAGACTTAGAGATGAAGAAAGAAAGGGAGAACAAGAGTTCTAAAAGGGATTAAAGATCAAACCTAGCTTCTCCAAGAACATCAAGGTAGGGGGTTTTCTTCCATTCTTGTCCATTGATGCTAGAGCTAATATATATGTATGTTTTGACTCCTAATCTTATGTATTTGCTATGGGTTCTTTGTTTCTTGGTCTTCTTGCAATTATTATCATGTTTTATACAAAGTTAGGGTTGAATACCCATGAAATCTCTTTTTCTTGATTTAAAACCCTAGTTTTCAAGAGTGATGGATTTTCCTTTTGATTCTTCTTTGGTTCTTGATTTCAAAATCTTAGTGCTTTTTGTTGAGTAATAAAATGATATTGATGATGATCTCTTGCATTTTTCTTCAATGTTCTATTGAAATTATACATGTGTAAATTTGGGGATTTGATGAAATTACTTGTACTCTTGAAAATACCCATGGAATTAGGGGTTTTGGAAATTATTTGTTATTGATGGAATTGTTGGTATTGTATCTCTTGTGTGGTTGTTTGGATAAACATGGGTTACAATTGACTGAGTATCATGGAGTGAGTAGATGTCTTCTTACCCCGTGTGGGTTAGAACTTTTCCTACCACTCGTAATGAGGTTAGTGCCTTGCGAGGACTAAACCATTATCGCTTACAGGTCATCGTGGAAAAAGGGGTTAGTATACTACTCTTTGGTTGGATACGTCACTGCCATGGTGTTGGCATATGCCCTTCCTAAAGATTGGATATCCTTGCAAGGATTTGTATAGGTTGTACGTGGGCCATGATATTTTCAATGGTATTCATGTGAGGTCTTACTTCATACTAGAGATATGAATATAGTTGTGGATTATTGTTCATTGTACCATAACTAGTTTCTACAAGAATTTTGGGAAGTATGAGATTCCGCAAGAACTTGGGAGAAACGATTTATGGTGGATTGGATTACTAGTCGTATGTTGGTTTCCCGTATACATTAAATTACTGTTGTTGCTTAAACTGGAGATCTATTTAAATGTCCATTATTTATTTCAAAATTCATATATGTTATTTGTGAAAGGTGACCGACCGTTTTTATATGCTTTTATAAACCTTGTTCGAGTTTGGGAGGAATGTTGCTATAGAGCTTAGTGCTCCCCCCCCCCCCCCCTACAAACTACATTTTTCAGATTATGTACTGGAGGAGGATTTGGGAATTGAGGAACCTGCACACTAGGAGGTTCCCATAGACAGGCATGTTGATTCTGAGGTGGACGCTTAGAACAACATTACTTTTATTCTACACTAGGAAATTTACTTTGGAAATATTGTGAAGTCTAGACTCTTTTGTAATTCTACTACGAGTTTATGTTTAATTCTTTTGGGATATAATTGTCATAGCTTGGCATATTCTTTTGGATATAGTGGTCATGGTTGGCCTATTCTTTTGAGATAATATTGTAAATGATACATTTGATGAATGAAATTTCTTTATGGATGAATTATTTAGTTGTTGTCATGATGTGAATGGTTGTTAGTTTGTAATGTCGTCCAAGGTGGGTTTTGGGGCGTTACAATTGTTCCACCCACCACCTCGACGTCCTCTTCCTCTACTAGCCATCTACACACATGTAAAATAGCAATAGACCAACAACTTAGTATCTCAAAGTTAGGGATTAATTTTACAGCTCGAACTATCCTGTTCCCTTGTTTTTCAACTCCCAAGGCTATGTTTTTTTTACCCTAGTGTCACCTTTCCATATACATTTTACCATGTATATCATTCACATAACATGTAGCATGTAGCATTTAAGCACATAACCATGAATGCATAATGAATGTAATAGTCTAGACCCAATGCCCATCAAGCCCTAGGTAATCACATACCTAGACTCTGATACCAAGCTGTGACACCCCTAAAATCGGGGGTCCCGTTGACAACCCGTCAACCCGCGAAAATGCCCGTGAGTGCTACTTGATTCGACATCACGCTAATATTATCCCATTCCTGAAATCTTACATCACACGTAACACCCGTGTTCCATTAATCATTTAATCCTATTGAGGTCCAATGTACCCAACATATCTCCAATTAAGTCCATTTGTATCATTGGAACCAAAGGATGCTTAGCCCAAGGCCTTGGAAGAAAAATAAAAAAAAATTAAAATCAGCCAAAGCGTACCAGTACGTGTATCGGTACGAGTTTCTCACTGGACCTCACCGTACCGGTACGCTGTGTCCTCGGGTCCTCGCCGTATTGGTACACGTACCAGTACGCTAAGCCCATTTTTCCTTGTTTCACCTATTTTACATTCCAAGTCTATTCCAAACGTAACCAAATGCTTCCCAACACATGTAGAAAACATGATCCATACAAGTCTATTACAACCCATTCCATACATTTCATTGATTTACATGAAATTTAATATCAAAACTAAGTTTTTCACAATAATATTACAAAAATTCAATATTTACACAAAATACGTTGTACAAGCCACAAGTCGGCTCTCTTCATCCTTGAGGTCCCATATGAGAGCCTTTCATCGGCGTGTACCCTGCACCTACAATATTTTTCCGTATAGGCTGAGGCAAGGCCCAGTAAAGTATTTCCTACAGAGGCTACTCCCCAACCTAAATGCATATGCAATGTTCACATGCAACATTTCATAAACAACAATCATTCCAATAAAGACTAATCAATCTATGTTGGAATTTAACATGTCGTGTCATGGTATGAGATGACACCCACTCATGTAACTTAACCCGAACCCTCACCAGCTTCTTTCCCCCATGCAATGCCATGAGTACTATGACCGGATTTTGAACCCCCATCATTGGCCTCACTCATTCGATGACCATTTTAAGATTTTTCAGGGTCTTTATAGGGGTGGATGTTTATGGACTCACAACAAGGGTCACCCAACCCACACGAAATTTACGGACTTCCACCGAGGGTTTCGCGTACACCCACACACTTCATGGATTGTACCAAGGGAGTGCGTACCCCATCACCGGGCCTTGCAATTGTAACAAAAAATCAAAGCTATCTATGGAAGGTGATAAAGTAGAATGTTTGTTATATAACAATTCTTGCTACTAGAATGATCATTCCTACTACACAAGGAATTCCAAATACCAATATAACAAGTGTTTATTTTTGTATAGAGTACGTACCAATGACAGAGAAGTGTTCGGGAAACAATTCAAAATTAAGAGATGTGTGCCTCAATGATTCTGTGGCTAACTCATTTTGACAAGAAATCTTACATATACACAT